>CAKKXW010000002.1:69331166-69352375 GCA_920937365.1 Sphaerophoria rueppellii | reverse complement strand
TAGCCCTGCTCACCAGGGGATAGACTTACCAGCAATGATGAACATAGACGAAGACTGGGAAAGGACCGATCAAGTAGAGGATAAAGCAAGGGAATTAATGACGACACAGGTCCTTGGGTCGTCTCGAATTGGACCAATCACACTGTCTAAGATAAATTAAAAAAGAATGTGAAATTTTGACGTAAGCTAGAATACCAGAGTGACCGATTAGATTAATTTGAAATCTCGAATCGAGATGATTAACTTTTGTATGGCAAATCAAGTGATTTCGAAGAGATTTCAAGTAGATTTGAGTTAATCTCAGATTATCGTTCAGTGGAAACAGCATATTAGCCAGTGAGACCATAAGATCGAATGCAGTTTTAAAGTGTAAGAAAAAATTAAATAGAATCTGTCACACTAACCAGGTTAAGCTCTGCTGGGTTCCTGGACACAGCAGTAATTAAGGGAACGAAATAGGAGATGAACTAGCCAGGAAAGGGTCAGAAGCAGATACAAGTAGTAACGACCATTCAGATAGGGGACCACTCGTCCCGATTGGGTTGCTCAAGAGGAACATAGACCTTAAGTTAAAAGAGAAAATCAATAACTCTTGCAAATCCAGGGACGATTGCGTAATATCTAGAAGTTTATGGCCTAATACTAATGAAAAGAAAGCTCGGTATATGAGTAAAACGGAACATTAAAATCCTGATAGGCGTACTAACGGGTCATTTTGCCACTGTGGCACAATGGCCAACAAGATAGGGGCTTTTGCACCCGATTTCTGTAGGAGCTGTCAGGATGAGGAGGAAATAGAAACCATTAAACACCTGCTCTGTGACTGTCCGAAACTCCAAACTAACCGACTTCGTCATTTCGGGAACAGGTTTGTTGAGGAACTGGATGATCTAGCACAGGTCTCAGACGACGTTGGTCGTGGGTTCGAGTCCTACTCGTACCCAAGGTTTTTATATCATCTTTCACAGGCACTGCCACTTGCGAAGAACTGACAAAACTTCCAAGAGTATCAATCTGTAACGAAAAAGTGCTTCTCAACTTTGCCGTTCGGAATCGGCGTTAATATTGTATTGTAAGCCGCTTAGGCCTTGGCTCTTCAAGAGCTGTCACGCCACTCTATTTATTCTTTTTTTTTTTTTTTAATTTTTGAATACCATTGACTTGTGTATACTTTTAGGCCGTGTGCGAATTGGATGAATTGTGGTTAAAAGTTGAAGAATTTGTAACCACTACTGTCATATTTTAACCCGCTCCGCAGCTAGTCTAATTTTTGACACATTTTATTCAGTGCGAAGTGTCAAAATTTAACTAAACGTTAAGCTTTAACCACTTTTCAACTGAATTCGCACACATCCTTACTTACATAAAATGCGTGCGGTGTTGTGTGGACTGTTTTGCGCACAGTATTTATTTTTGTTTTGTTTCCCCCAAAAGCGTACACCCTTTTAGATCCTTATTTATGGTCATCACATGATAAAAACAACTTAAAGAAGCAACTAAACCAATCCTATAAAAAAGGAGCACCACATAGGTGTGGTCACTCATTAAATAATTGCTTTTTGATTTGGCAAACGTTAAGGGGGATTTTACCTGACTCGAGGGTAGTTTATTGAGGAAAAGGGAGAGTAAACTGTATTAGCCCAACCTTTTTGTAGCAGTAAAGTCAAGTTGTGTGGAACAATACAAAGGAGTGGCGATAATAGAATAGTTTTGAATTGCTTTAATAGGAAAAGGCAAGATATGAAATGTTGGGTGTAGTTGGCGGTTGAACCAATTCTAATAGAGAACTTAAACTTGCTCTTGGTAGTTTTGTCAGTGACATTTTGGTAAAATCTTGCAACTGGCAGTAATATTCTATTACTAAGGCACCATTCAAATGAGCAAGAGCAATGAACAACTAACATACGTACTTACTTAAGGTGGCGCTACAGTCCGTTGTTGACTTAGGCCTCAATCAACAGTCTCCGCCAGCCACCTCGGTCCCTAGCTAGCTGTCTCCAGTTTTGCACTCCAAGTTGACCGAGGTTCTCTTCCACTTGTGTGCGCCACCTGAGTTGCGGTCTTCTTCTCCTTCTACATCCCTCGTGAATAGTGTCGAAGGCTTTCCGAACGGAGCATTGGTGTCCATCCGCTCTAAAAGCCATCTGAGTCTCTGGAACTTGGCCCTTCTGGCTAGGTCCATGTCGTTGCACAACCCGTAAAGTTCGCTGTTATATCTTCTTCGCCATTCCCCTTCAATGTACACGGGCCAAAGATGACCGAAAGAACTTTCCCCTCGAAAGAGCCTAAGGCACTTTCATCCGATTTTGTCAAGGTCCAAGCGTCTGCACCATACAGCAGGACTGATATGATGAGGGTATTGTACAATTTTACCTTAGTTGCTCGAGAGAAGGCTTTTCCACTCAATTGCTTCCTTAGCTCAAAGAAACAGCGATTACTTACTTACTTACTTATGGTGGCGCTACGGTCCAGGTCAGACCAGGGCCTCACCCAACAAACTTCGCCAGCCAGCTCCTTGCTAGCTGTCTCCAGTTTCGTACGCCAAGTTGGTTCAGGTCCTCTACTCTCTGTGTGCTCCACCGGAGTCACGGTCTTCCTCTTCTGCGACGTCCTTCCGAATTGGATTCGAAGACTCTACGAGTCGTAGCATTATTTTCCATTCGCTCAACATGACCCAACCATCTAAGTCGTTGGACTTTAACTTTTCTAGCTAGGTCAGTGGCGCTGTACAGCTCGTACAGTTCTTGTTTGAATCTTCGTCTTCATTCTCCATTAATGCAGACAGGACCAAAAATCACTCGAAGAATTTTTCTCTTAAAGCAGCCCAAAGCGTTTTCATCAAATGTTGTCATGGTCCATGTCTCTGCATCGTACATAAGGACCGGGATAATGAGAGTTTTGTAGAGTGTCACTTTAGTTGCTCGGGAGAGGATTTTACTACTCAATTGCCTTCTAAGTCCAAAGAAGCAGCGATTGGCAAGAGTGATTCTTCGTTTGATTTCAGCGCTGGTGTTGTTGTCTGAGTTGATAGCGGATCCCGGGTAGACAAAGTCCTTAACTATCTCGAAGTTAAAAATGTCTATGTTGAAGTTTGCTCCAGGATGTCGATGTTGGTAGTCCTTTCTTGTCGAGAACATTAACTTGGTCTTGCCCTCGTTAACCGCTAGACCCATCTTCCTGGCCTCCGTCTCAAGGCTCACAAACGCTCCACTGACATCCCTCTGTGTTCTTCCAACTATATCAATGTCGTCTGCGTATGCTAGTAGCTGGATGGACTTTTGAAAGATTGTGTCTCTGGTGTTGACGTTGGAGCTTTGCACAATCTTTTCAAGAATGATGTTGAAGAGATCGCATGACAACGCATTACCTTGTCTTAAACCTTTTTTGACATCCAAAGCGTCCGTTATGTTTATTCCGACCATGATGGAACAGCGTGAGTTTTCCATTGTCTTCTTACATAGACGAACCAGTTTCTCTGGGATGCCAAAACTAGACATCACTTTATATAGTTCGTCTCTGTAGATGCTTTCATACGCGGACTTTAAATCGATGAGTTAAGACGAAAATCAGTTGAATATCGAAAACAACGCAAAAATCTGACATTTTAACGTCGGTCGTCTTGATTGACACAAATTTTGTATCCACTTACTGAATATACATTGCCAATATTTTGGGATCATTGTAATGCTAACTATTCTAAGTTTTATCAATTTTTAAAAGCTCCCTTTTCAAAATCCAAATTATGTAATGCCTGCGATCTATTTAAAGAGAGACTGCCAAAGTTGTATCTTTTTAAACGCTTCAAATATAAGGTTCTAGTGTCAGGCATTACACTTCTTCTGTTATATAAAGTTAAAGGGGATAGTAGAGTCCTTTATAATTTCTAATGTTACTAATGTCAGCCGCACCTTTTGAAAGGATGGACACTGCTCCTTTTATACATAAACACGAAAAGGGGATTGGACGAATGGTGTGCCTTCAAAAATTCTAAGAATATTGCTGAAGTCAGTTGGAAGGAAGTCGCGTAGTTCGTCGGTTTAATTCATCAGGAAAACAAGGATGTTTTTTTTTTTCAAATCATTCGGCTTCATATTTTTTTTTTGTAGAAATGTAACGATATAAGAGTCCAATAATATAACGTTGAAGTGAAGAATGTTTAAACTCATTAAAGACAATAATTATTGAAAGTAAAATAAGTGCTCATATAACTTATAGTTTTTAAATAATCTACTCCAAGTGAATTGACTTTGAATGCAATTTTTCACTTTTCTTTGAACATCAAAGTCTTCGGAATCCTAGTGATACATTTTTCATGAAGTTATGTATTGTTAATTTATCAATCAAGAAGCAGTTCAACTTCCCTGTGACGTCATATACGGTTACTAGTCAGTTTTTCGCGTGGAAAAATAAGTAGTGTTCCCCTCAAAACATTTGTTGTGTAAAATATTTTGGTATTGTAGGCAGTCGAAGAATTCTATCAAATAGAGAATAAATAAGTTGAATTGTTCACAACAAGTGAATAAACAATTGAAATACTAAAATTAAATTTTAATTTGTAGTTTTGCCCGTCATTAGTACAATAATTAATATTCTTCATGTCGAAAAGAACAAGTAACTAGAAAAAGGTGTTTCCATGTAAGCTAATTTGTTAAATACCGCATTGTGACCCCAGAGCTCTTTCTTACTTACTTACTTTTGGTGGCGCTACAGTCCAGGTCAGGTCGGACCGGGCCTCACCAAACAAGCTTCTCCAGCCATTTCGGTCCCTAGCTAGCTGTCTCCAGTTTCGCACGCCAAGTTGGTTCAGGTGCTCTACCACCTGTGTGCTCCACCTGAGTCGCGGTCTTCCTCTTCTGACGTCCTTCTGGGTTGGATTCGAAGACTCTACGAGCCGGAGCATTATTTTCCATTCGCTCAACATGACCCAACCATCTAAGTCGTTGGACCTTAACTTTTCTAGCTAGGTCAGTGTCGCTGTACAGCTCGTACAGTTCTTGGTTGAATCTTGGTCTTCATTCTCCATTAATGCAGACAGGACCAAAAATCACTCGAAGAATTTTTCTCTTAAAGCAGCCCAAAGCGTTTTCATCAAATGTTGTCATGGTCCATGTCTCTGCACCATACATTTGGCCTGGGATGATTGGGGTTTTGAAGAGCGTCACTTTAGTTGCTCGGGGGAGGACTTTACTACTCGATTGCCTTCTAAGTCCAAAGAAGCAGCGATTAGCAAGAGTGATTCTACGTTTGATTTCAGTGCTGGTGTTGTTGTCTGAGTTGATAGCGGATCCAAGGTAGACAAAGTCCTTAACTATCTCGAAGTTAAAACTGTCTATGTTGAAGTTTGCTCCAGGATGTCGATGTTGGTAGTCCTTTCTTGTAGACAGCATTAACTTGGTCTTGCCCTCGTTAACCGCTAGACCCATCTTCCTGGCCTCCGTCTCAAGGCTCACTAACGCATGACAACGGATCGCCTTGTCTAAAACCTTTTTTGACATCAAAAGCGCTCGTAAGGTTTTTTCCGACCATGATGGAATAGCGTGAGTTTTCCATTGTCATCTTACACAGATGACCGAGTTTTTTTTGGGATGCCAAAACTAGACATTGCTCTATATAATTGGTCTCTATAGACGCTGTCATAAGCGGTTTTGAAATCGATGAAAAGGTGGTAGGTATCGTTTTGAAGTTCCTCGGTCTTCTTCAAGATCTGCCGTAAGGTGACTATTTGATCAATGGTGGATTTTCCGGGTCTGAAGCCACACTGATAAGAACCTATCAGGTTGTTGACGAAGGACTTCAAACAGTACGGAAGAAAAGATCTTATAAGCGACACTTATACCTCTGTAGTTGGTGCAGTTCAGGTGATCTCCTTTCTTGAGGATCAGGCATACGATGCTGAGGTACCATGCGTCGGGCATGCTTTCCTCCGACCAGATTTTGCAGATGTACTGGTGTAGGCTCCAAATCAAATCATCTCCAGCTGTTTTTTACAGTTCGGCGGCTAGCCCGTCTGCTGCAGCAGCTTTGTTCGACTTAAGTTTAGATATCGCTATCTTCACTTCGTCAATATCGGGTGGGTGGAATAGTTGGCCTCCTGCACCCAAATTGAATGGTTCTGTATTGCTGATGAAGTTTTGTTCGTCATCGTCATTATTCAGCTTGGATAAGTGGTTTCAATATCCTCAGCTCTGACTGCGGTTCCACTACGATGTTCCCATGATGGTCTCTACAGGCTTCAGTTCGGGGTGTATAAGTCCTGGAGGTTTGTTTCACCTTTTTGTAAGTATTTCGAACCTCGTTTCTGTTGTGACATCCCTCAATCTCCTCGATCGCGCCTCCCTTTTTTTTCTTTCTGAGAAGTTTATGCTCCTCTCTCCTTTTTCTCTCTACTTTTCCGCTCGTAGAGCTCACGAGCTGCTCGTTTCCTTCAAAGATTAAATAAGTAACAAGATGGGAAACAAGGCTGTCAAAGTGACAGTTGCCTACAAGCTTCGGACCATAGTTACTGTGAATGTATGCGTGTTTTTACCAATACTATCACAGTAAATATGGTCCAACCATCTGAAAATGCGAAAACAAACAAAAGAGAAATGTTGAAAATGCGAAAACAAACAAAAGAGAATAGAAAAATCTCAGCTCATCTCTGTGTTTTTGTAATCACATGCATTTATGTAGACGAAAAGAATAGAGTAAATGAAGGAATATGAAAATTGCGGGATCCAGGGAGTGAAACGTAAGTCAGTTTCCCATCTTGTTACATATTTAATCTTTGGTTTCCTTCTTTGCAGCACCGCTTTGTATGCCTCTTGTTTAGCTGCATGTGCTCGCCGGCATTCATCGTCAAACCAGGGTTTTTGTTGTGGTGACCGTGTAAACCCTTGCACTTCAGAGGCGGCATCTCTGATGGCTGCATGACAGTGTTGCCACTGTTTTTCTTAATTTTGTGCTGGCAGCAAAGGACTTCTGAGGAGATTTTCGGATTTTTGGAGACACGATCGGAAAAGGATCTATCAATCTCTTGCAATTGTAGCCATTTGACGTCGAATTTCCTTCCAGGATTTTCGTGTGTTGGCCTTAATCGGGATATCCGCATTCGTACCTTGACTACAAAAAGGTAGTGGTCCGAGTCGATGTGGGCTATTCGGAATGTGCGGATATCTTGCATGCTAGAGAAGTGTCGTGCGTCGACCGCAATGTGATCAATCTAGTAGACGGTTGATTGATCATTAGATTGATTGATTTCTGTAACTGTTTTTGTAAGGGAAGAAATTTGACTCTGCACCAAAACCTAAAAAATAGAAATGAGATCCATCCTTAGCTAACTTAAGGTACTGTTATATTGTGAATAAATAACGATGGAATTTAGCTTAAACCTTGGAAACTTTCGTATTGTTTAGCTTGAGAACTTTTGTGCTAAAATATTAGATACGGTTGACATTTTTTCTTTAGCAGTGGAATAAGAAAGAGATTGATCGCTTTTTGATCCCATTTAGTTTGTTCTAATAAACTGTTTTATACTTTGCACGTGGATACAATTTTTCTAACCTAAAAAATAATAAACATTTTTCATTCGTGCCTGTATTTTGCTTAGCCGTGTATTGCTATTTCTGGTTGAGCAAAATCTCAGGTATGTGGGGAAATTGTTTCTACATCAATGACTCGTGGATTCGGTGTGTTATAAGAAAAAAAAAAAAAAAAAACATTTCCATTGTCGTTCTAAAAATAAAACTTTGTGTGAACAGGGTTTGGAACGTGACATTACAAAAATGAAATAAAAAAATGAATAAATAAACGAAAACACAAACAATAGTTTTATTTTGCAAAATTTGTATTTGTCCCCACATTTTTTTTCTGAAAAATGACTTAATTGATTTTTGTTAGCCTTCGATTTAGTTCGTTGATTGTTTATTTGAACAACGTTTCAACATATTTTTCAATGTTGGCAAAAATAATCAAATTTGGATTTTGATTGTTTTGAGTTCTTTTATTGGGATTGATTGTTAACCTTCCGTGAACCACGTGGGCAGAATAAATTGTTTAAAAAAATAAACAAACATTCTGATTGATCAATTGTCAGCATTGTTCAGATGTGTACTCATCGAACGTTGTCCAGAAGATATTTGGTGGCTCCAGGCCGCTGACCCCTGAGACTTGTACAGCGAATTAAAAATAGAAAAACGTAATATAAAAGAAAAGAGTACCGAACAAAAAGGAGAAATGAGAAAAAGACCCTGCGAATGAAGAAAAGAGCATCCGCAGTTTCTCAGCTCAAAGATCAAGAAGAGTCTAGGGCCAAGAACAACACCCGGCGTTTCTTTAAAAGGTCGAAGCAATTAGCTTCTGGTTTCAGAACCGGGACACAGACACAGGCTCTTCGAAACAGTGAAGGAAACCTAGTCACCGAAGCACAGGCAATTGTAGATGTTTTTAAGCAGCACTGCGAACAGCTGCTGGATGCGCAAAGTTTCGAGCGAGATAATGACGAAAGAGAAGCAAGACCAGTCAATGAAGACCCAGTCCCAGCCCCCAGCGCAGAAGAGAAGGAGCCATCCAAAAGCTAAAAAATAACAAGTCTGTCGGGTCGGATGGCATACCTGCAGAACTCCTTAAATATGCAGGAGGTGTTTTGATGAACCGCATGCACCAGGTCATCACGAAAGTGTGGGAGGAAGAATGTACGCCCACTGACTGGTCGATAAGCTCCATATGCCCCGTCTACAAAAAAGGCCATCATATGTCATGCAAAAACTACCGCGGCATATCCCTGCTTAATGTTGCATACAAAATCCTATCCAACGTACTGTATGAGCATCTTAAACCGTTCTGCAACACAAATATCCGCCAGTACCAGTGTGGCATAAGGCCAGGCAGAACAACGATAGACCAAATATTCACACTGAAGCAGATCCTGGAAAAGACCAACGAATTTCAAGTCGAAACCCACTATCTTTTCATCGGCTTCAAAGCTACATATGATAGCATCCACCGCCAAGAGCTTATGATGGCGATGTCTGAATTCGGGATCTCGAACAAACTGATCCAGCTGTGCCGCAGTTCAGTGTGTAAATGGGTAACAGCTCATCCGAGTTATTCCAAACATGCACAGGGTTTAAACAAGGAGATGTGTCATGTGACGTCTTCAACATAGTCCTGGAGTAGATAGCGTGCAAGGCAGGTGTGAGCACGGAAAACATTATCTTCAACAAGTCCACCCAGCTCCTAGGCTATGCGGACGACATAGACATCAGCGGTCCATCCAAGAGTGCTGTGTTTGACGCCTACACAGCGATTGAAGAACAGGCGAAACTCGTTGGTCTTGAAGTGAATGAGGACAAAACAACGAAACATCTGTCCACCGCCTAGGACAAAACGCCACTAATGGTAGCAGTAATTTCGAGGTAGTTAAGAAGTTCACCCACCTAGTGGAGATCCGAAGAAAAATTACCCTAGCGAACTGCTGCTGCTTCGGTTTGGCAAATCAACTGGGTTTAAAACTCCTCACTCGAAAGACAAAGTGTCTGCTATACAAAACTTTGATTTTACCAGTCCTACTCTACGGCGGCGCCGAGTGCTGGACGATAAGTAGAAAAGTTAAATTAATACTGGGCCAGTTTCGAAAGAAAAATTCTTCGACGGATTTTAGGTCCCGTATGCGACGATGGCGAATGGAGATGTAGGTTCAACCGAGAACTGTACGAGCTGAACCAAGATGTGGATGTAGTCCAGAAGGCCAAGAAATGACAACTACATTGGCACGGCCACATCGAGCGAATGGATGACAACGCTCCAGCCAAGAAAATCTTCTTATCCCAGCCCCCAGGTTGGAGACGGCAACGAAGACCGAACATACGGTACAAAGACCAAGTGACTGCGGATGCCAGAGCGCTTGGTTTCGGCGACTGGAGAGTGCATCTCAGGGACCGTTCACGATGGAAGGCAACAGTATCTTAGGCTGAAATCCTTCATGGGTTGTGAGCCGGATAAGTAAGTAAAAGGAGTTCAATAATCTACTCACTAGTTAGACTCACAGTTAAGACGTTGTGAGTTTGTGGGGAACGCACGCACGTTTATTTCTGCTCTCTGCTCTTAGTAACATTTAACCAGTTGTTTTTTTTTTCGCAAACATAAAATAAAACCATTCATTTCAAAACGGGTGCAAGTTTTTTGCTGTAGTAAATTGAGACATTTACAATATCATAAAAATGAAGTGTAGTTTGTGTGATCTGAAGATCGAAAGAACTGATACAAAAATCCAATGTTCTCTTTGCAATATTTTCTTTCACCTTAAATGCTCGAATGTGGGATCTGATAACATAGATTTGGTGAAGAATTTTAAGAGAGACTTTATTTGTGTGAGATGTGAAAATTTGAATACTAAATCAATTTATGATGATCAAGCAATTGTTCAGCCCAATGCCAATGCAGCGAACATTGCATCCTCCTCTTCTGCCTCCCACATGACTTCTCTGCACATGGATAATTCTTATTGCTCCTCCAAAAACTTGTCGTTCGCCGATGATAACCCAGCCTCTGAGTCGACATCAAAAACTGGTTTGCATATACCTGCAGTGACAGTTACACTTCACTTCCTTTGAAATTCATAAATTGATTTTGAACCTGATAGTTGTAATGGCAACTGCTTTGACATCGAATGCGTAGATCAATTTAAATATCTTGGTGTCATACTTGACAGTAAGTTAAGCCGGTGTGAACGTACATCATATCTTAAACAATATCTTAACAAAGCTATACGTCAAATTTATCATCTTAGCCTTTATTGTCCACAAAATATCTTGAAAATCGTGAATTACGGCTTAATCCAATCTAAGATTCAATATGGTATTTCTTGCTGGGGTGGCACTCATGCCTGCAAAATAAATCCGTTACTAACTAGTCAAAAGCACTCAATTCGAATTATTTCTAAGGTTCCAAGGATGACATCTTCTTTTGCCTTGTTCTATAAACTTGGCATATTGCCAATTAGACATTTAAATTTTTACAATATCTTGAAACATTTTTTCAAAGTAAAAGGTTATAACGACGAAAGAAATTCCGGAGTTATGGTTTGAGGTCTAACACGCATCGCTTAGTGAATGTTCCTCACACTTTAGTCAATTTTTTATTGTTGCTGCATCTCGTTTATACAATAAATTACCAGTTGAGTTGAGATGTCTACGAAATGAATCGAAATTTTTAGCTCTACTTAAAAAATGGCTTTTTTCTTTTGATCACAATAAAATTAATATTAATATAACCCCATTAGTTTGAAAAATTATTTAAAATATAAAATTTATAATTGTGTTAATCCCCACATTAAATTGTAAAAATATATTTTGTATACGAATTTAACATCTAATGGCTAATTCGACACTATTCGTCTGAATATATGAATTAACCTAACTATTTCTTTTGAAACTTCTTGCAACATAATTAATTAGTTAAAATTTATGTAAATACTATAATTTAAGTTGTTTTCATTGAAATAAAGAAAAAACGTAATAATAAAAAGTAATAATAAAAATAATAAAAACAAACGACTTATCTTGTCAAATAATTTTACCAACGAAAAGGGTTTAAATAATCCTTATTTCACGTCTATTACGCTTGCAGAACCGTTTCTGAACTGTACTGAAAAGTATTCAGTATTTTGTTGTTATTTGTTGCTAATTTGTGCCGCAAAAATTAATTTTGTTGCTCAAATAGTTTTCGGGAAAAAAGCGGGGTTACATTTCTTCTAATCTCTTCTGAAAAATAATACGTATACGGCCGAGTGAACTTTCTCATAGATCGTTAGTTCCAGTTTCGTTGACGGCTTATGATATGGTTCTGCTAGCGCAATAGACGTGCTTATTTCAAAGCAAAGTGTTCTACAGTAAGAAACTGATCTTGCGAGTTCTACTTGTGCGCCACAAACATACAGACGAATTGAATAAGCGATAAACAAAAACTATAATGTGCACTAAGAAAACACAGATGAATCACAGAAAATCGAATTATGACTAATCGGCCAAAAGAAAATGAACAGTAAGGGTGTCCAAGAGAATTAAATATATATAACAATAAAAACCTCCTGGACTTGGGCCTCAATCAACAGTATCCGCCAGCCAGCTCGGTCCCTAGCTAGCTTTCTCCAATTTAGACGCCCGATTTCTTGACAAAGTTCTAGCCCTTAAAACTCGGTTTTCGCGTTAGAACTTCGATTTAGAACTTTGTTATAGTTAGAACTTCGATAAAATTAGACCCTCGAATTCGGGGGTCTAGTGCCTTAGAAATTGGTTTAATTAAAATTCCACCGAAAAATCCTGACGATCAGAAGCGTTTGTGTCTTTGTGAAGGGTTGTCTATGGTTAGCAAATGGCCATAATAGAGGCGACAGCTAAAAGAATGCCAAAGCTGAAGTGCTAGCCACTCATCATCAACAATTCACTGAGTGCGTGTGAAGGATTGAGGGGACCTACAATTTAGCGCCAATTCCGAACGGCTGAGTCGGGAAGCACTTTTTCTTTTATTTTCTTTATATTTTATAAGCACGAGTAAGATTTGAACCCCACGTTCTGCTTAATAACCAACGCACATAAACACCACGTCACGGGCAAAGATTAAATACAATGTAAATATGTTACTTATTTAATCTTTGGTCACGGGCGTCACAAAAATAAACATACATAGATACACACATACAAAAATAACTATAGGTACACACATACAAAATAAAAACATAACCGCAAAATTCAGAAATTATTTCTATTTTGTTTCCAATTGAAAGAAATGTCTGTCAAAAAATTCTGCCGGGTGACTCAAAAGTTTCAATAAAATGATAGTACTAGGTTCTTAAAATAACAAGTTCTAAGCGGTTAGAACTCAATGATGATTTTAGATCGAGTTCTAGAGAAGTGAAGAAATGCCCGAGTTCCAAGTAATTTAAAAACTAAGTTCTAAAGTTAGATCGAGATTCACTGGATCGAGTTTTAAAGGGAATTTAGAACTTTGTGAAGAAATTGGGCGTAAGTTTATTGAGGTCCTATTCCAATTGAGTTCGCTACCTGAGTCGCGGTCTTCCTCTCTTCCTACGTCCCTCGGGAATAGTGTCCAAGGCTTTCCGGGCCGGAGCATTGGGGTCCATCCACTCTAAATGATCGAGCCATCTTAGTCTCTGGACCTTGACCCTTCTGGCTAGGTCCTTGTCGTTGTACAACCCGTAAAGTTCGCTGTTATATCTTCCACGCCATTCCCCTTTAATGTACACGGGGCCAAAGATGACCCAAAGAACTTTCCTCTCGAAACAGCCTAAGGCACTTTCATCCGATTTTGTCAAAGTCCAAGTTTCTGCACCATACAGCAGGACTGATGTGATGAGGGTATTGTACAATTTCCCTTAGTTGCTCGAGAGAGGGCTTTTCCACTCAATTGCTTCCTTAGCCTAAAGAAACAGCGATTACTTACTTACTTACTTATGGTGGCGCTACATTCCAGGTCGGACCAGGGCCTCACCTAACAAACTTCTATAGCCAGCTCGGTCCCTGGCTAGCTGTCTCCAGTTTCGCACGCCAAGTTAATTCAGGTCCTCTACCACCTGCGTGCTCCACCGGAGTCACGGTCTTCCTCTTCTGCGACATCCTTCCGGGTTGGATTCGAAGACTCTACGAGCCGGAGCATTATTTTCCATTCGCTAAACATCACCCAACCATCTAAGTCGTTGGACTTTTAGTTTTCTGGCTAGTTTCGCGTCGCTGTACAGCTCGTACAGTTCTTCATTGAATCTTCGTCTTCATTCTCCATTAATGCAGACAGGGCCAAAAATGACTCGAAGAATTTTTCTCTCAAAGCAGCCCAAAGCGTTTTCATCAGATGTTTTCATGGTCCAAGTCAAGAGGACCGGGATGTTGAGGGTCTTGTAGAGTGTCACTTTAGTTTCTCGGGAGAGGACTTTACTACTCAATTGCCTCCTAAGTCCAAGGAAGCAGCGATTGGCAAGAGTGATTCTTCGTTTGATTTTTTCGCCTCGTCTAAAACCTTTTTTAACATCAAAAGCGTCCGTTAGTTTTTTTTCCGACCATGATAGAACAGCGTGGGTTTTTCATTGTCATCTACAACAGACGGACGAGTTTGTCTGGGATGCCAAAACTAGACATTGCTATATATAATTGGTCTCTATAGACGCTGTCATACTCGGACTTGAAATCGATGAAAAGGTGGTAAAAGGTGACTTTCCGGGCCTGGAGCCACACTGATAAGGACCTATCGGTTGTTGACGAGGGGTTTCAAACGATCACACAGCAAGGCAGACAAGATCTTTTAGGCAATGTTATGGAGACTTATACCTCTGCAATTGGTGCAGTTTAGGGGATCTCCTTTCTTGAAGATCAAGCATACGATGCTGAGGTTCCATTCATCGGGCATGCTTTCCTCTGACCAAATTTTGCAGATGAGCTGGTGCATGCTCCTAACCAAATCATCTCCACCTGCTTTGTATAGCTCGGCAGCTTGTCCGTCTGCTCCAGCGGCTTTGTTCGACTTTAGTTTAGATATTGCTATCTTCACTATGTCCATGTCGGGTGGGTGGAATTGTTGGCCTTCTGCACCTAAATTGAATGGTTCTGTATTGCTGACGGAGTTTTGGTCGTCATCGCCATTATACAGCTTGGAAAAGTGGTCTTTCCATATCCTCAGCACTGACTAGGGTTCCAATACGATGTTCCCATGATGTTCCTACAGGCTGCAGTTCAGGGTGTATAAGCCCTGGAGGTTGGTTTCACCTTTTGGTAAAACTTTCGAACCTCGTTTCTGTTGTGACACACCTTTATCTCCTCGATTGCGTGCTTCTCGTATGCTGCTTTTTTTTCGTTCTCCTCTCCTTTTCTGCTCGTAGAGCTCACGAGCTGCTCCTGTCCTTCTTTGTAGCGTCTTTTTTCTGAAAAAATAATTTCAATGCAAGAAATTGCATTCAGGATAAAATAGACTATCCCTCTTCATGGTTTCAAACACGAACGGCAATCCGAATTGTGGTGAAAGCATGAATCAATTCATCGTATTGGAATGTAGCCAACAAGAGCTAAGCATTATCACTTCCTACAAAGCAAATAAGCTTTCTTGTTAAGTTAAGAGCACAATGAGAATTTATTTTTGAACACAATATTTATGGGATATGTTTGAATTCTGGAGCAGTGAAAAAATATAATCATATTCACCATTATGCTGTCAGAACATTTTTTTAATGTTTTTTTCTTTTGGTTGGAAGATGTGCAAATATTAAGAGTTTGAACAAAATCGTAAACAATTGTCATTTTTTGTTTTTACATTTTTGAATCTATTAAGTATATTGTGAGAAACATTGGTAGGATAGTTGCGATTTGTGAGATCATTCCAATGGATCCTGTATCACTGGTGTGTTGCATTGCAGCTGGGTTTTCTCCTGTTGAAAAGCAAACAAATTATTTTGTTTTCCATTTTAATTGAGTATTTTAAAATCTACCATTTAATATGTGAACATTAACGGCATAAGTATTTGCATTTGACGGAATGCAGCAGTATTTTCCGGAATCGCCAGGTTTTGCCCGCTGCACCAATAAGTACGAGGTTGTTGTTTCTCCTTTTTCTGTAATGACAGAAACACCACCTCGTGGGGAGTCGTAGTTTATTTTCTAAAATAAAAATATTAACATCTTTTTAAAGTTCTTAGAAAAAAAAAGAGGAAAGCCAACCTTGTTATTGTGCGTCCACTGAATTTGCTGTGGCGGAAACGGACTTTGAAGTATGACACAAGTGAGATTCACTGTTGACCCTGTGTTTATGTAAATGTCTGGTCCTCCAATTATTGTTGTTTTAGGTTCTGCAAAAATAAGATTTTCGTCCATTAGAGAACAGTTTTGTTAAATTAGTGAAAACAACGTACCCACAACTGATAAATATATTACGAGGCCAATAGGTGGCGTTGTTGACACTTGGCATTCATATGCTCCTGAATCTTTTGGTACTGCATATTTTATCTGAAAAATGTTTTTTTGTCATAAGTTACGTTTCATTTCAATTATCATATTTTAAAAATAAAAAGAAAGAAAATGAGTTTTTTTGTTTGGTCTTCCGGAACTGCTCCGAACGATTCTAAAATCGTTCACTTGGCACAAGATAACAGTTCTTGTTCTGGATAGAACAGAAAAACGATTCGAATTCGAAGTCGGAATTGAAAACAGAATGACGCATACATGCACACACTCGCACATACGTAATCGCCGCCATGTATACAAATAAAGAAAATAAAAACAACGTCATGTCATCTGCAATTCTGCATATGAGGCTTCACAAATACAATAGACATTCAACTATTATAGAAGCAAAAAAGTGTTTGCATGTTCGATTGGTATCCGGAATCGGACAGTTCTGTGTACCAATTCCGGATTACAAAAAAAAAAAACGCTATAAGTCACGAGAGCTTGGGTCGTCATCAGTGTATCCGTCCGTTTCCGATGCCCGTTGTTGAAATTCTTTTCTACGTAGTCGGAAATCACCCCGACGTACAACCCCCAACCTGGAGTGCCAGGCACTTGATGTGACTCCAAGTGCAAGAGCCGGAAAAACCGCTCCTTTTACGGCCTGGACTTCAAATAGGAAAGTCTACCATCTAAAAACTTTTTACGTTACGGCATATCCTGGAAAATACTATGAACTCCAAATCGATGTACCCACCACCTCTTCATCGATTTTAAGGGCCCCGTATGACAGCATCAACAGAGACGAACTGTATAAAGCTATGTCTATAGTTTTGGCATTCTTGCAAAGCTCGTTAGCTTGTGAAAAATGACGATGGAAAGCTCACGCTGCTTCATCAAGGTTGGCTTACGGAATCTTTCGACGTCAAAACAGGATTAAGGAAGGAAAGGCGATGCATTGTCGTGCGATTTCCATAACATCGTTCTTGTGGATATAGTGCAGAACACCACCGTCAACACCAGAGGCACTATCTTCCAAAACTCTGTTGAACTTCTCGCATACGCCGATGATATTAATATAATGGGAAGAACACAGCGTGGTGTCAATGGCGCCTTTGTGAGAATTGAGACAGAAGCGGCAAAAATGGGTTTAGCGGTAAACGAGGGAAAAACGGAATATATGCTGTCTTCGAGGAAGGACACCCAACACCGACGGATCGGACAGAACGTCACAATAGACACATACAACATACAACACCAGCGCCGAGATCAGACGAAAAATAAATCTTGCTAATCACTGTGTCATTGGGTTAAGGAAGCAATGGAGTGGAAAAGCTCTCTCTCGAGCAACTAAGGTAAAATTGTACAACACCCTCATCATCCGAGTCCGAGATCAGATGAAACTGCCGTGGGCTGTTTCAAGAGGAAAGTTCTTCGGGTAATCTTTGGAACTATGTGCATTAAAGGGGAATCGCGAAGAAGATAAATAACAGCGAACTTTACGGGTTGTACAATGATATGGACCTAGCCAGAAGGGTCAAGGTCCAGAGACTCATATGGCTCGGTCATTTAGAGCGGATGGACACCAATGCTCCGGCCCGGAAAGCTTTCGACACTATTCCCGAGGGACGTATAGGAGGAAATTAAGACCGCGACTCAGGTGGCGCACACAAATTGAAGAGCTCCTCAATCAACTTGGAGTACAAAACTGGAGACAACTAACTAGGAACCAAGCTTGCGGAGACTGTTGATTGAGGCTGAAGTCCACAACGGACTGTAGCGCCACGTTAAGTTAGTAAGTTAGTCACGAGCTCGCATCTTTATTTGAAAATATAACAAAACTTCGTCAAAAAGGCTTATTTACCTGCAAAGTCCAATCTCCAGTTTCATCGTTTTGCAAAGGAACAAATCTTTCATCTGAAGAATATGTATACTTCCCGACAGTCAGTAAATTTATATCTGCATGGCGCACCCATGATACCTTAAAAAATACAAGTTTAATTAAAAACAAAACTTTACATATAATTCAACTCATACGCCTACCGTTTTTCTTCCTATATTCCGAACTCTGCAGTTCAAAAAAGCCGTCTGGCCAGCAATAGTCGTGACGTTCTGCGAAAATCTGAGATCGAAAAATCCTGAAATCTTGGAGTGCCTTTCATTGTTCGTAAACACCGGCGTTGTGAAGATATCGTCATAATTGTACAACTCAAATTGGTTACCTTAAATTTAATTAATTTTTTTTATATAATTTTTTATTTTAAATCTTATATTCGTTCTTAGCCTCACCGTCAATAGAAATATATAAGAAAGTTAAAACCACCAGAGAGGATTTAAGAGAAGAACTCATTGTTTATTTTCTGAAAATAAATTAAGAAAAACAATTGAAGTACCGTTATTTATAAGAATAGCCGCGTTTTTTTCACTACTCAGTAGCCAGCACAGTAATCAAGTGCGAATAAAACTCACTTTATCTGCCAAATTCAATTTGTATGGGACATAAGAAGTCAATAAATTGACCTGAGGGTTGCGTCTAGGATAAGGTAAATAGCAAATACTTCAACCTTAAAGAGTTCATTACGCAAATCATTAGATTCGTTAAGCAAAATAATGCTTCTTAACGCCATTAGCGCTGCCGTCATTTTAATAAATGAAAGCTCTATCGCAGGCACAACTGTCATTTTCTTACTGGCATTTTTAGCGACTGCAATCCAAATTGTTGTTGTTTGCCAAGGGAAATTTTGCTGTGCTGGCTTCTGAGTAGTGAAAAAAACACGACTTATATGAAAAAATTAACTAATTTGTTAATAGGCTTTGCTTGAAACTGGCCTTTCAGATACGTTTTATTTTATCAGTTTTGTTTT
Organism: Sphaerophoria rueppellii; assembly: GCA_920937365.1. Lineage (NCBI taxonomy): Eukaryota > Metazoa > Arthropoda > Insecta > Diptera > Syrphidae > Sphaerophoria > Sphaerophoria rueppellii. The sequence goes on along the minus strand of CAKKXW010000002.1, from coordinate 69,333,588 downwards.
AAAAATCATCAGAAAAAGTGTAAGGTTAGGTTGGGTGGGAGTGGTTGTCTATATGTTGTTGACTCGCTTAGACCTTAAGGGTCCATTATGAAAGAAAATTAGTCATGGAAGAGTTATGTACTCAAAAAAAAAAAAAAAAACATTTTGTACTTTAAATAAAGTTTGGAAAGTGCTGGACATGTACAAAGCAGGTGTAGGACTATTTCCTGTTATTCCTCGTTCAATCTTCTATAGAAATCATTTGTGTAGACCTCCAGCCTTATTGCTTGTCTGCATATGAGGCGTTGTTCTGAAATGACTCCAATTTTGGAGCTCTGCCTGTTAAGCATTTTGACCGCTTCAGGTCAATGTTTAGCCATATTAGCAATTGTTGATTCTAGCCGAGGCCTTTGTATATTTTGTATATTTTTGGGGGTTATTATCAAGATTGGTTTTCTGCTTGGTTTGACAGATCTGAGAAGCGCTTTTACATGACATATGATACTCTTGGAAGTTTTGTCAGTTCTTCGCAGCAGGCAGTGCCCGTGAAAGATGACATAAAAACTATGGACACGAGTAGGACTCGAACCCACGACATTGTGATTAGCAGCCAACGCACCTAATCACTAAGCTACGGACACTAGAGCATATTGTTTGAAAAGATGTTTGAATGTACACTTGCTAAATTTGGCTCTATTTGACATTGGGCAGAAGTGATACGTTTTTGGCGAGCTGAATGTTTAACTCTTCTGTCATCTCATTCAGAGATGATCGCCAGTCGTTGACCGTGATAGAGTTTGTGGAGACAGATCCGAGAGATTTGATAGTGTCTTGGCTATAAAAAATACAAAATACGTATACCCTTACAAGATATATCGTTTTCTTTGAGCCAGGATAATGCCTCTTTTATTGGTGATAGACTGAGATTCAGTTGTTTCGAGTAGACGCCACTTTGTCGGTCTTTGAACCGTCTGTACAGAAGTGTATCATGTTATCTTCCGGAGGTCCCCCTCCTTCGCAAAAGGATCTTGAAGGGATAAATAGATAGATTGGGGTGGTATAGTCTAAGTGATCTGAAGAATAGATCTGAAACTGTCTAAAATAGTAACATCACCAGTGTTGTTACTGATCCTCTTTTATTGGTGATAGACTGAGATTCAGTTGTTTCGAGTAGACGCCACTTTGTCGGTCTTTGAACCGTCTGTACAGAAGTGTATCATGTTATCTTCCGGAGGTCCCCCTCCTTCGCAAAAGGATCTTGAAGGGATAAATAGATAGATTGGGGTGGTATAGTCTAAGTGATCTGAAGAATAGATCTGAAACTGTCTAAAATAGTAACATCACCAGTGTTGTTACTGATCCATTGAGAGGTGGCTCTAATTTTGTACCTTCTTGTAAAGAGTAGGTATCAGTTCCGTTTTATGTGGTTTGACGTCCAAGCCACTGCTTTGCTCAATTGGTGAGCCTGTTTAAGGCATTTTGTAGGAGTTCCGAGAGAACTTCATGGTGTTTCCCAGATACAGACGTCGGTAATCACCTTGAAACCTTCTGCTTGCCAATGATGTTAAGAGGTCGCTTTTACTACCATGTTCAATAAAAGAAAGGAGAAAAATTAGAACCATCGGACACCTCCAAGATAAAGTCGATCACACCTTGTGAAAAGACTGCAGGGGCTTATTATGGCGTCTGAAGACACATTAATCTTGGAAAAAAAAAAATTCGGATATTGAGGTAGAACCCTGGGTAGAAAAGCCTTAGATCCTTTATTATTAAGGCCGTGTGTGACAGTTTCTCTTGAGGCGAGCTGAAGCTCAAACGATGCATGGAGAGAATAATTATATGCACGAAAAATGGAGCCAACAGAGTGAAAATTCAGAGACGACGATACGTTGATGGCTGTATCCTGAGCAAAAGAAAAAAACAACGTCACCAGAATAGGAAGACCGCAATTCATATTAAACACAAATCCGTGGACTGCTATTAAAATACCGAGTCGATGAGGCCGTGGTTGACTACGTCACATAGTCACAATCCTCCCAGAACATAAGACGTATCCTATCAAAATTCATACGGAATATTTCGACGTCAAAAAAGGATTCAGACACGGCGACAAGCGCGGATCCAAGGGAGGGGGGTCATGACCCCCCCCCCCCTCCCCCAAATAAATATTTTGCAAGTCGAATAGAAAAAAAAACAAACGAACAAAACCTAGTTTTTGCTAACTTAAGAATCGGGAAATAACCAAATAACCAAAATTAACTAACTTTCTTGCCCTTTAATACCAGAATTTTTAAGTGTAGAACCAATCCACACGACCAATGGAAAACGTTGAAAAAACTGTAAAACAAATTAAAATGATAATCTTTTTGAGACATTCAAAAATAAAACTAATTTAGCCACATATTCATCTTAATTTTCCTGCGGCTGCGGCTGACCTATAGAA
>CAKKXW010000002.1:69308121-69330242 GCA_920937365.1 Sphaerophoria rueppellii | reverse complement strand
AAAAAAAAAAAAAAAAAACTCAAGTATTGAGAAGGTACTGATTAAAAGAAAGTATTACCTGGGAATCCCAGAATCGCTCAGTTGTTGTATATCTGTTGGTGAGGGTGGGTTGGACAGGAATGTGAATTTTTAGCGACTGCAATCCAAATTGTTGTTGTTTGCCAAGGGAAATTTTGCTGTGCTGGCTTCTGAGTAGTGAAAAAAACACGACTTATATGAAAAAATTAACTAATTTGTTAATAGGCTTTGCTTGAAACTGGCCTTTCAGATACGTTTTATTTTATCAGTTTTGTTTTAAAAATCATCAGAAAAAGTGTAAGGACAGGTTGGGTGGGAGTGGTTGTCTATATGTTGTTGACTCGCTAAGACCCTAAGGGTCCATTATGAAAGAAAATTAGTCATGGAAGAGTTATGAACTCAAAAAAAAAAAAAAAAAACATTTTGTACTTTTAATAAAGTTTTGAAAGTGCTGGACATGTACAAAGCAGGTGTAGGACTATTTCCTGTTATTCCTCGTTCAATCTTCTATAGAAATCATTTGTGATTTAGCCTTATTGCTTGTCTGCATATGGGGCGTTGTTCTGAAATGACTCCAATTTTGGAGCTCTGTCTGTTAAGCATTTTGACCGCTTCAGGTCAATGTTTGGCCATATTAGCAATTGTTGATTCTAGAGCATAAGAAAAGAGTGACGCGACAGCTCTTGAAAAGCCGAGGCCTTTGCATATATATTGGGGGGTATTATCAAGATTGGTTTTCTGCTTGGTTTGACAGATCTTCTGTCAAACCAGGCTGAGAACACACAATAAAAACTTATGTGGCTTTTCTTACAACCACGAAGAATTGCTAATAAAATTCAATGTTTTTTTTGGTGTAAGAAATGTGCAAAAACATGATAATTACAACAATAGAAAACTCAGCTGTAGTAGATGTGTAAAATCTGTGTACAAGTATGTGTTAATCCGTCTCCAAAAAGAGATTCGAGAGAAATCAATCCTTCGGGAAATAAATTCAATTTCTTTGTGAAAGAAATGCGTTTAAGGGAAAAAAAATTGCCACTTTTACGTCACGGATCAATTGTTGGGTTGTAAGAAAAGCCACATTATACAAAAAATAAATGGTTATCTCTGCTTGTAACCAGTTGTCGCTTAAGTTGAATTCCATTTCGATTATACCTGTTAAATTTATATACAAAGGCCGAGGCCTAAGTTGCTTACTCTCATCAACAATTCTCTAGGTGCGTGTGTAGAATTGAGGGGACCTACAATTTAACACCAATTCCGAACGGCAAAGCTGAGAAGCGCTTTTACATGACATATGATACTCTTGGAAGTTTTGTCAGTTCTTCGCAACAGGCAGTGCCCGTGAAAGATGAAATAAAAACTATGGACACGAGTAGGACTCGAACCCACGACATTGTGCTTAGCAGCCAACGCACCTAATCACTAAGCTACGGACACTAGAGCATATTGTTTGAAAAGATGTTTGAATGTACACTTGCTAAATTTGGCTCTATTTGACATTGGGCAGAATGTGATACGTTTTTGGCGAGCTGAATGTTTAACTCTTCTGTCATCTCATTCAGAGATGATCGCCAGTCGATGACCGTGAGTTTGTGGAGACAGATCCGAGAGATTTGATAGTGTCTTGGCTGTCCGACAAAATACGTATATCCTTACAAGATATATCGTTTTCTTTGAGCCAGGATAATGCCTCTTTTATTGGTGATACACTGAGATTCAGTTGTTTCGAGTAGATGCCACTTTGTCGGTCTTTGAACCGTCTGTACAGAAGTGTATCATGTTATCTTCTGGAGGTCCCCCTCCTTCGCAAAAGGATCTTGAAGGGATAAATAGATAGATTGGGGTGGTATAGTCTAAGTGATCTGGGGAATAGATCTGAAACTGTCTAAAATAGTAATATCATCAGTGTTGTTACTGATCCATTGAGAGGTGGCTCTAATTTTGTACCTTCTCGTAAAGAGTAGGTATCAGTTCCGTTGTATGTGGTTTGACGACCAAGCCACAATGCTTTGCTCAATTGGTGAGCCTGTTTAAGGCATTTTGTAGGAGTTCCGAGAGAACTTCATGGTGTTTCCCAGATACAGACGTCGGTAATCACCTTGAAACCTTCTGCTTGCCAATGATGTTAAGAGGTCGCTTTTACTACCATGTTCAATAAAAGAAAGGAGAAAAAGTAGAACCATCGGACACCTCCAAGATAAAGTCGATCACACCTTGTGAAAAGACTGACAGGGGCTTATTATGGCGTCTGAAGACACATTAATCTTGGAAAAAAAATTCGGATATTGAGGTAGAACCCTGGGTAGAAAAGCCTTAGATCCTTTATTTATTCAAAGGCCGTGTGTGACAGTTTCTCTTGAGGCTAGCTGAAGCTCAAACGATGCATGGAGAGAATAATTATATGCACGAAATAGCCAACAGAGTGAAAATTCAGAGACGACGCTACGTTGATGGCTGAATCCTGAGCAAAAGAAAAAAACAACGTCACCAGAACAGGAAGACCGCAATTCATATTAAACACAAATCCGTGGACTGCTATTAAAATACCGAGTCGATGAGGCCGTGGTTGACTACGTCACATAGTCACAATCCTCCCAGAACATAAGGTGTATCCTATCAAAATTCATACGGAATCTTTCGACGTCAAAAAAGGATTCAGACACGGCGACAAGCGCGGATCCAAGGGGGGGGGGGGGTCACGGGGGTCATGACCCCCGTCGTAAGTTGCAAGTCGAATAGAAAAAAAAAACAAACGAACAAAACCTAGTTTTTGCTAACTTAAGAACCGGGAAATAACCAAATAACCAAAATTAACTAACTTTCTTGCCCTCTAATACCAGAATTTTTAAGTGTAGAACCAATTCCACCAATGGAAAACGTTGAAAAAACTGTAAAACAAATTAAAATGATAATCTTTTTGAGATATTCAAAAATAAAACTAATTTAGCCACATATTCATCTTAATTTTCCTGCGGCTGCAGCTGACCTATAGAATCCGCCAATCCATCAGCGTCAGTGCGTTGCTGTCAACTTATTTGCCGGATAGATTGGTCCCATAGAATACGTTGTAAACTTTGACATTCTCATTTGCTTGGTGTAAAATTTATTCCCAAAACCGCAAATCTGAACAATAAATTTTAAATTAAAATATCAAAATCGTGAAAAAATTATTTTCTTGCACATAATTTTGAAATTCATTGATTTTCCTTGTTGCTGTGGGAACACATTGCATTGACTGCTCGTCAAATTCAGCTGTCAACGGATCAACGGAAGCAAAAAGTAGAAAATTAAGCAACTCTATCCGTCGTATCCGTCAAATGCGTTGCTTATGGGACGAGTTTCATAAAAACATGTTTATTCTATTGTGCTGTCAGTTGAAAACGTCAACGCTGACGCACTGACGGATTATATGGGTCGGCCCCTTTATGATTATAATTTTTTCGTATTCATAGCGGAGCTCTACGTTCGGAATTTTGCTACGAGGAACTCAGTGAAAGGGGTGTCTATGAAAAACATCACCTCAACTAAAATTTATTTGATTTGCTCCGATCGGGTACGGTAATTAAGCATTGAAACATCCGTCAAATGAATCCTTGTTTTATTTTCTTACTTTTGCTGTTTATTTTCTGGTTTTAATTTTGTTACTTTTTTTTTATTGCAAAATTCAATAAAAACTATCTTGATTCCAACGACACTGAAATCAACAATGGACTGTTGTTCTTTCAATGTTTTGATTACTTACTGTGGGCTAAGAAAGCAATTGAGTGGAAAAGCATTCTCTCGAGCAACTAAGGTAAAACTGTACAACACCCTCATCATCTCAGTCCTGCTGTATGGTGCAGAAGCATGGATCTTGATAAACTCGGATGAAAGTGCCATAGGCTGTTTCGAGAGGAAAGTTCTTTGGGTCATCTTTGGCCCCGTGTGCATTGAAGGGGAATGGCGAAGATGATATAACGGCGAACTTTACGGGTAACGACATGGACCTAGCCAAAAGAATCAAGGTCCAGAGATTCAGATGGATGGATGGACACCAATGCTCCGGCCCGAAAAGCCTTCGACACTATTCCCGAGGGACGTAGAAGAAGAGAAAGACCGCGACTCAGGTGGCGCACTCAAGTGGTAGAGGACCTCAATCAACTTGGAGTGCACAACTGCTAGGCTGGCTGACGGAGACTGTTGATTAATGACCAAGTCCACCACCACCGATTACATTCCCCCTCTACTGGATTTTGACAGGAAATTTTCTATTTGCATACCAGGAAGACAGGGTTGGGATCCTAATTCACTTATAAGTAAACAGGGTATCCCTTTCTACACTGACGGTTCGAAAATGGAATCAGGAACAGGTGCTGGAGTGTTTTGCCAATCTCTCAACATCAGAAAGGCGTATAAACTCCAAGCTGACTGTAGTGTCTTTCAGGCCGAGATCTATGCCACTGAAAAAGCAGCTGAATTGGCACATCATGAAAAGCTAAGCTCCTCGGAGATTACTTTTTACGTGGACAGCCAGGCTGCTATCAAAGCCTGGGATCCTGGACACAGCAATATAGAAGGGAACGAAATAGTAGATGAACTAGCCAGGAAAGGGTCAGAAGCAGATACAAGTAGTAGCGACCATTCAGATAAGGGACCACTCGTCCCGATTTGGGTGCTCAAGAGGAAGATAGACCTTAAGTAAAACGAGAAAATCAATAACTCCTGCAAATCCAGGGACGATTGCGTAATCTCTAGAAGTTTATGGCCTTACACTAATGAAAAGAAAGCTCGGTATATGAGTAAAAGGAACATTAAAATCCTGAAAGGTGTACTTACGTGTCATTGCGCCATTGGCACAATGGCCAACAAGATAGGGGCTTTTGAACCCGATTTCTGTAGGAGCTGTCAGGATGAGGAGGAAATAGAGACCATTAAACACCTGCTCTGTGACTGTCTGAACCTCCAAACTAACCGACTCCGTCATTTTGGGAACAGGTTTGTTGGGGAACTGGATGATCTAGCACAGGTCTTAATGGCAAACATGAGGAAATTTATAGAGAGCACAGGCTGGTTCGTTAACGAGCCGGTCTACGTTAATCGACAACTTTGAATAGCATCGATGCTAACTTTTACTTTTATAGGGGATCACAATGGACCAGTAGCCCCGTGTATGCAACAGTTCACGCTGTGCACACCTCTCATAACCTAACCTAACCTTACCTAAGGACCAAGTCCACAACGGACTGTAGCGCCACCTTAAGTAAGTAAGTTAAATTCATCTTATGTCTGTGACATTCAAAATTAAAAGCAGTAATTCTTAATAAATCACCTCTTAAATTTTCGACACAGACTGACGAATTCAATTTCTGCACAAAATTACCGTTAAGGACGCTCGATTGCCATATACATACATATTTCTTCATTTCTATTTTCTATACAAATTTTGGTCACAAGCAATCAAATTTCCCATTATCTACATCTATAAAACCAAGTACCTTCATACCCGCAAAAACGTTACCCTATGTACAGATCCATATACTCAAATGTACGTGACAAAAATGTAGCTTTCCCCCAACTTAGTTCAAATAACTTTCACAAAGAAAACTCTGCAAACTGTGTTACAATAAGAACCAAAATAAATTCTATTATACGATTAAACCCAATTACTCGTATTATGATGATTATGATCACGCATCAAGAAGAGTGGAGTGGTCTGTAAGTAGGGGCGAGTAGGGTACTTATTAATCTAAAAAACAAACAAAAATGGATGAATTGCTTTAGGAAAGTGATATGTATCTACATAATTGATTCAATACTTCAATCAATGCAATTTACATTCCAGCTATAGGTACCTACTTACTTGTTTTATTTGCTCTCGAAAAGTTGACTTGAGTTTGACTACAGTTCATTTTTAACTCTTCTCTGACGAAAACATTCGATTAATTAATTTTTAACAACAAAAATATGAAAATTAAACGATGTATTTCTCATAAACTCTTAAAAAGGACACTGAAAATACGAACAGTTTATTTATTTTTGTATTTTTATTAAGTCATTGTTTCAAAAAGCATTATTATTGACATAGGCTTAGGAGTCCTCTTTATTAATTTTCCACTTGTTTACGATGTTCAGGGCTATTTTAACGGAATTAAATTGGGCTAAAGGCTTTAAATAATTATAAACTCTTGATTTTTTGAGTTTTCTTCAGGACAAAAACTATTTATAAACTTATTAACTATTTTTTTTAATCGCTTCAAACTACACAAATCCACGTTCTAATACCTATTTGGTTTTGATGTTGAGATTATGAAAATGTACCTATAATTCGCATGCGCTTGATGTCCTCAATTTCTGAAAGCTTTTAGTTTCGACAAAACTTTTGTTTGTTTCAATTTATTTGATAGCCTTTGAGCTTTTACCACAGCAGCACCGGCTTAATTTATTTTCGGTTTTGATTCAAAACCCATTAGAATAACAAAATCATATTTCAACAATATCAATTCTTACCACACTACAAACGCTACTCCAACCGTCTTTTCAATTTTATGTGGTTCAAGTTTCCCGTAAATAAGCACATCATTCTTTATCGAAGCCCAAATTTGGACAGAGCTTCAACTTTTGAATTGTATCCCTGTATCCTCACACTGAAATCGTTTTTACGGGCGATTTCTATATACACAATTCTTCATGGCTTCTCCATTCGGGCCAGACAACACCCGAAAATTAAGGGCGCGCTGCCGGAGACGCGCCTAGGGATCCCAGCTTACTTTGTTACTTAAGGTGGCCCTCTACATTCCGTTGTGGACTTGGACCTCAATCAACAGTCTCCGCCAGCCTGCTCGGTCCTAAGTTAGTTGTCTCCAGTTTTGCACTCCAAGTTGATTGAGGTCCTCTTCCACTTGAGTGTGCCACCCGAGTCGCGGTCTTCTTCTCCTCCTACGTCCCTCGGGAATAGTGTCGAATGCTTTCCGTGCCGAAGTATTGGTGTCCATCTGCTCTAAGTGACCGAGCCCTCTGAGTCTCTGGACCTTGACTCTTCTGTCTAGGTCCATGTCGTAACCCGTAACGTTAGCTGTTATACCTTCTTCGCCATTCCCCTTCAATGCACACGAGGCCAAAGATGACCTGAAGAACTTTCCTCTCGAAACAACCTAAGGCACATCCATCCGATTTTGTCAAGGTCCATTCTTCGGCACCGTACAGCGACAGTGACGTTCTGCCCGAGCCATCGGTGTTGGGTGTCCTTCCTCGAAGACAGCATATACTTCGTTTTTCCATCATTTACCGCTAAACCCATTTTTGCCGCTTCTGTCTCAATTCTCACAAAGGCGCCATTGACATCACGCTGTGTTCTTCCCATTATATCAATATCATCGGCGTACGCGAGAAGTTGAACAGATTTTTGGAAGATAGTGCCTCTGGTGTTGACGTTGGAGTTCTGCACTATCTTCTCAAGAACGATGTTAAAGAAATCGCATGACAGTGCATCGCCTTGTCTGAATCCTTTTTTGACGTCGAAAGATTAGGTGAGCTCGTTGCCAACCTTGATGGAGCAGCGTGAGTTCTCCATCGTCATTTTCCACAAGCGAACGAGCTTGGCAGAGATGCCAAAACTAGACATAGCTTTATACAGTTCGTTTCTGAAGACGCTGTCATACGAGAACTTAAAATCGATGACAAGAAGGTGGGTTTCGATTTTGAGTTCATAGGTCTTTTCCAGGATCTGCCGCAACGTGAAAATTTGGTCGATGGTTGACTTTCCTGGCCTGAAGCCACATTGATAAGGACCAATCAGATTGTTGACGAAAGGGTTCAGACGTTCACATATTACAACAGAGAGGATCTTGTAGGCGACATTAAGTAGACTGATTCCTCTGCACCATTTCTTACAGATGACTTGGTGCATGCTCCTATCTAGCTCGTCGCCAGCTGCTTTGAACAACTCAGCAGCTAGTCCATCTGCTCCAGCGGCTTTGTTGGATTTCAGCCGTGATATTGCGGTTTTCACTTCTTCCAGGTCGGGTTCATGGAATTATTGGCTATCATAGTATCCGATGAAAGGCTCCTGTCTGACGGCGGTGTTTTGTTCGTCGTCGCCGTTATACAATCTACAGAAGTGGTCTTTCCAAATCCCCAGCATTGACTGCGATTCTACTATGATGTTCAATTGTTTAGCTCTGCAGGCATCGGTTCTTGTTCGATGACCTTGAGCCAGCTGTTTAACCTTTCGATAAAACTTCCAAACTTCATTCCTACTGTTGGCTCTTTTAACATCCTCGATCTGACGCTTCTCATGCTCTCTCTTTTTCCTCCTGAGAAGCCGGCATTCCTCTCCCCTTCTTCGCTCGTAGGGCTCATGATCAGCTCTTGTCCTTCTATGCAGCGTCGCTTTGTATGGCTCCTGCTTGGCTGCATAGGCCTGCCTGCATTCTTCGTAAAACCAGGGGTTTCGTTTTGGTGGCTGTGTGAAACCCAGCACATTAGATGCGGCATCTCTAACTGCTTTCTGGCAATGTTGCCACTGGTCTTCGATACTTGATTTTGGCGGTATGGCCTCCTTAAGAGGTTACCTGACACTCGATCAGAGAAGGATCTGGCGATCTCTTGCGATTGTAGCCGTCCGACGTCAAATTTTATTGAAGCATTTCCTTGTTTTGGCCGTTGTGATCGGGAAGTCACCCCGACGCACAACCCCCAACCTGGAGTACCAGGCACTTGATTTGACTCCAAGTGCAAGAGCCGGAAAAACCGCTCCTTTTAGGGCCTGCGCTGGGCTTCAAATAAGTCGAAGTAGCCCGAAAAGGTAGTTCGGCCTAACTGAAACTGGAGACGCCATCGTTGATTCCAAAGAAGAAATTAATTCGCTGCCGTCCCTCGGTGGGAGTGCCTTGGTGGGAACATTCCTTCGTTGTGGGGTAATTAGTAGTAACTGATATAGCAGTAGGTCTATTGTGCTTTGTAGAACTACCCTGAACTGAGCTGTCAAAATACTCTTCGAACGCATTGGTAGTGCTCTGTTTTTCCTCTCTTTTTTGATAGCAAACAGACCTATTGTTGGAAAGCTTTGAATTTATTTGGTTTGAGCCTCTGCTAAAAACAAACACAAAAAGCTGTCCGATTCGGACAGCGTATCCAAATGGACGAGTGCATTACACGGTGTCTTCATTAGGCATGGGCCATGTCTTTTTTTCGACAGCATCCCCATGGCAAACTTCTCGGTCAACGTGACTGCGTAAATATGGCATCATTTTTTATTTGTGACAGAACCATCAAGCGTGGTGAATGTATGTTTTTCTCGGATAAAAGCACCATAAAATAAACAAGCTGTTGATACATCATTTTTTTCTTGGATATCAATAAATTATTGTTGGACATCAAATAAAATTAACAAATCCTTTTTAAATTTGAGCAAACTAAAAAATTTCTTAAAAAGGTTCGATCCGACTGCTGTGAAAGACAAAAAATTATGAAAAGATTGTCATTTTTGGATCAAACATTTAAAAAAAACAGCATTATGTCAAATTTTAAGGCAGGTTTCTCTGAAAAGACATGAAAGTCTGATGTAGGATGAGACATGGATTATTTGAGAATCCACTAGGCATTTCATGTCTTGTCTAAAAAACACGCCATGACGCATGGAGTGTGGAGACTCACTGTTATCTCATTGATACCTAGCGTAAAGTAATCAAATCATAACGGTTCATATTATTTAAAGTTTAAAGAACAAGGAAGAAGGAAGCAACTATGGTAAAGAAGCTATTTTTTGTTTAAATAAAAAGTTTAAAAAGTGCCGCTTCCTTATGTGAAACTAAAAAGAGCTAAAGTGAGTGAAATGTTGAAATTTTAATCAAAAAGTAATCTCGGTGAAGCAAGGTAAGTAAAACTTGTTAACTGTTCTAATAAAATAATACAAAATGTAAAAATAGTTGCATTTAAAATCGATTCTTGTGTGCTAGAATAAAAGTAGTTATTTCGACAAATGCTCAACAGGTGGATAATACGAGAAAATCCGAGCTTAAACAAAATTTACTTCATACCTACATATTACAGGTTCCATGGAAACTGTTTTGCAGAGATGGAATGAAAATAATGTAACTGTGTGTAGAACTTACTTACTAACTTAAGGTGGCGCTAATGTCCGTTGTGGCCTTGGGCCTCAATCAACAGTCTCCGCCAGCCAGCTCGGTCCCTAGCTAGCTGTCTCCAGTTTTGCACTCCAAGTTGATTGAAGTCCTCTTCCATTTGAGTGCGCCACCTGAGTCGCGGTCTTCCTCTCCTCCTACGTCCCTCGGGAATAGTGTCGAAGGCTTTCCGGGCCGGAACATTGGTGTCCATCCGCTCTAAATGTCCTGTCCGAGCCATCTGAGTCTCTGGACCTTGACTCTTCTGGCTAGGTCCATGTCGTAACCCGTAAAGTTCGCTGTTATATCTTCTTCTCCATTCCCCTTCTATGCAAACGGGGCTAAAGATGACCCAATGATTTTTCTTCTCAAAACAGCCTAAGGCCCTTTCATCCGATTTTTTCAAGGTCCATGCTTCTGCACCATACAGCAGGACTGGAATGATGAGGGTGTTGTTCAATTTTACCTTAGTTGCTAGAGAGAGGGCTTTTCCACTCAATTGCTTTCTTTGCCCAAAGAGTTGCTTTGCAAGAGTTATTCTTCGTCTGATCTCGGCGCTGGTGTTATTGCCCATGTTAATAGCGAAGTTGCATGCGTCTATTGCGACGTTCTGTCCGAGCCGTCGTTAGTGTTGGGTGTCCTTCCTCGAAGACAGCATATACTTCGTTTTTCATCATATACCGCTAAACCCATTTTTGCCGCTTCTGTCTCAATTCTCACAAAGGCGCCATTGACATCACGCTGTGTTCTTCCCATTATATCAATATCATCGGCGTATGGAAGAAGTTGAACAGATTTTTGGAAGATAGTGCCTCTGGTGTTAGCGGTGGAGTTCTGCACTATCTTCTCAAGAACGATGTTAAAGAAATCGCATGACAGTGCATCGCCTTGTCTGAATCATTCTGAAGATTCCGTAAGCTTTATACAGTTCGTCTCTGTAGATGGTGTCATTCGCGGCCTTAAAATCGATGAAAAAAGGTGGTGGGTATCGATTTGGAGTTCATAGATCTTTTCCAGGATCTGCCACAACGTGAAAATTTGGTCGATGGTTGGCTTTCCTGGCCTGAAGCCAAATTGATAGGGACCAATCAGATTGTTGACGACAGGCTTCAGACGTTCACATATTACGGCAGAGAGGATCTTGTAGGCGATGTTAAGTAGACTTATACCTGTGTAGTTGGCGCAGTTTAGACGATCTCCCTTTTTCAAGATCGGGCAAACAATGCTGACGTTCCATTCATCGGGCATGCATTCCTCTGACCATATTTTACAGATGATTTGGTGCATGCTCCTATCTAGCTCGTCGCCTGCTGCTTTGAACAGCTTGACCATCTGCTCTATCGACTTTGTTGGATTTCAGCCGTGATATTGCCGTATTAAGTTGTGTCAATTTACTATGAGTTAAAGCCTCTTGAACCCACAAACACATTAAATGATTCCTTATATAAAGAATCGTTTGTTGAACTTTCAAGAGTAAAACGAATATCTCTAATATGTAATCCACGCAGTCAAGATCTCCTGGTATTGTTACTATTCCAACTGAAAGGAGCTAAAAACATAGTTATCCGGCTCACAATCCATGAAGGATCTCAGCCTGAGATATTGCAGCCTTCCATCATGATCGGTACCTCGCATGCACTCACCAGTCGCTGAAACCAATCGCTCTGGCATCCACAGTCACTTGGTCTTTTTACCGCCGTTCGGTCTTTCTTACCGTCTCGAGCCTGGGGGCTGGGATGAGAAGATTTTCTTGGCTGGAGCATGTCGTCCATTCGCCCGATGTGGCTGAACTAGTAGTCGTTTTTTCTTCGACTTCTGGACTACATACACATCTCGGTACAGTTCGTACAGTTCTGGTTGAACCTTCTTTTCCATTCTCCATCGTCACATACGAGACTGAAAATCAAGCCCCTTTCTTAACTTATCGTCCAGCAATCGGCGTCGTAGAGTAGGACTGGTAAAATCAAAGTTTTGTATAGCGGACACTTTGTCTTTCGAGTGAAGAGTTTTGAACCCAGTTGTTTTGCCAAACCGAAGCATCATCGGTTCGCTAGGGTAATTCGGGGTCGTTTGTGGGATTGATGTTTGTTCCAAGGTAGGTGAACTCCTTATCTATCTCGAAATAGCTGCTACCAAGAGTGACGTTTTGTCCTAGGCGGTGGACAGATGTTGCTTTGTTTTGTCCTCATTCACTTCAAGACCAACGAGTTTCGTCTCACGCACAGCTCTCTTGGATCGGCCGATTATGTCAATGTTTCAGATAAGAACATTTAAATTGTGTGGCTTTAATTAAGTATTCGGCAACTTACTCTCGCTAATTGTTTAGGAATGGAAAAGGGCAGGATTAAAGAAAGAAACACAAAATTCCAATCAGCTACTGAAATAAGTGACAAAGAACACCATTGTTTGAATGTTAAACTGTTTTAATGTTTCTCGGTTATTGATTAATTAGTTGATTTAATTGCTTTGTGTAAGATTAATTTGAATTGTGATTCTCTAGATGTTCCAAAAGAGTTTTACTGTCTCGCAATATTTCCTCGCATTCTTCCCTGCCTTCGTTTTTTGTGATGATACTTCTTAAAGTATCGGAAATGTCTGTTTTCTTCAATAAAAGTTTGCCTTGTTTTGATTCAGTTAACAAACAAAGGGCCGATAAGACAGTTTCAGTTCTAATATCGAATCCCATCACCGGTTCTACAAATGTAGCTAGTTGGCCAACAGCTCCTAGTTTCACAAACTCATCTGCAATTAAATGAAACAATGAATAATGTGAATGTTCCCATATAATAAATTTAGCCTAACCTCGGATGGATTCGGATTCCACAGCAAGCGCTCTCAGCAGGAAACAACACTTCACAAAGATAATACTGTGCGAACTGTGCAGACGTTCTAAAATGCATTCGAGACCCCCGAGTTCGATAAATTTAGCACTTCCAGGTTCAAAATTACGAACTAAAGCTGAAATTGCGTGCATACAACTGCTGGCAACGTCTCCATCTTCTTTTGTACAAACCATAAGCTCATGAAGAGCACCCGTATCCAGAAAGTGTTTCTGACAGAATGGATTGTTCTGTGAGAGCTCGGCTATCACATAAGCAGCACCGACTCGAAGCTTGTTGTTCTTGCTTTTCAAACAGTTAAATACGACTTTCGATCCTCCTATTTGAATAAAATTGTTTGCAAAGTCAATGCTGTCAGCTAGGTCTCGTACTGTAGTAAGAGCTTCAGTTTTCTCTTCAATCTTTGAGTTTTCCGCCTCAAGTATGGAGATGGCTTTTTGTAATTCAGCAACAACATCCACTGTCATACTTTGCAATACATTCTCAAGAAATTCTTTTTTCTGTGGGAGATGAGTATTTAGCTATTAGAATCAAAAAAAAAATGTGGTTACCTCTAAGTCCATTTCATCAGTCGTTTGTATGCTTTGTGTAGGGACCTCAGTACTGGAATTTTGAATAGCATATTTAAGGATGCCCTGTAAAGACTTTATCGTTAAGAAAATTAGTTTCATTTATAATTTTAATACGACAAACCTGTAAGCTAGGTTTATGTCTTTCGTCTTCCATTTTTTTTAGCAAGAAATTCCTGTTAGAAACAAAGCAATGTGTTGTTCTTCGAATTGGTTGTATTTTAAATTTTTTTTTACTTTTAAAATTTTATCGCAGGCAATTGCCTGTTTTCAAATATTGAAATCACAAAATAAATTTAAAGCACATCGATCGGGAATTTACAAAACAACTAGAAACTTCTGTCAATGTTCTGTGTTCTGTCATAATCTCTACCGGCGCGCGGCTGTCAAATTAGAAAGATATAGTTTTGTCTCTGTCTTTTCTCTCCAATTTTCAATACCAGTATTTTCGTAGGGTAGACAGGAGAAAGATGAAATAAAAGAGCAAACGAGCTGAACAGAATTCGTCGCCATTTCGAAAGTCGCCTAGCGAATAAAATGACAGTTGTCAAAAATGTGAAATTTGTATGGAAGTCGCCCATTAGCAACACAATGCGTCGTTCATCGTCCAACTTACGTACTTGCTTATGGTGGCGCTACAATCTAGGTCGGACCAGGGCCTGACCCAACAAACTTCTCCAGCCAGTTCGGTACCTAGATTGATGTCTCCAGTTTCGCACGCCAAGTTGGTTAAACCACCTGTGTGCTCCACCTGAATTGGCGTCCTCCTCTTCTGCGACTGCCTTCCGGGTAAGATTCGAAGACTCTACGAGCTGGAGCATTATTTTAAATTTGCTCTTCCCAACCATCTAATTCGTTTGGTTGAATCTTCGCCTCCATTCTTCAGTTATGCATACAGGACCAAAAATCACTGGAAGATTTTTTCTCTCAAAGCAGCGCAAAGCGTTTTCATCAAATGTTGTCATGGTCCATGGCTCTGCACCACACATTAGGCCTGGGATGATTGATTAGGGTTTTGTAGAGCGTCACTTTAGTCGCTCGGGAGACCACTCATTACTCAATTGCTTTCTAAGTCCATTGATTGGCAAGAGTGATTCTTTGTTTGATTTCAGCGCTGGTGTTGTTGTCTTAGTTGATAGCGGATCCCAGGTAGACAAAGTCCCTAACTACCTCGAAGTTAAATCTGTCTATGTTGACGTTTGCTCCAAGACGTCGATGTTGGTAGTCCTTTCTTGTCGACAGCATAAACTTGGTCTTGCCCTCGTTAACCACTAGACCCATTTTTGTGGCTTCCGTCTCAAGACACACAAATGCTCCACTCACTCACGCTGTGTTCTTCCAATTATGTCAATGTCGTCTGCGTCTGCTAGTAGCTGGACGGACTTTTGAAAGAATGTGCCTCTGGTGTTGACGTTGGAGCTTTGCACAATCTTTTCAAGAACGATGCTAAAGAAATCGCATGACAACGCATCGCCTTGTCTGAATCCGTTAGGTTTTTTCCGAGCATGATGCATCAGCTTGAGTTTTCCATTTTCATCTTACACAGCTGGATGAGTTTTTTCTGGGATGCCAAAACTAGACATTGCTCTATATAATTGGTCTCTATAGTCGCTGTCATACGTGGCCTTGAAATCGATGAAAAGGTGGTAGGTATCGATTTGAAGTTCCTTGGTCTTCTGCAAGATCTGCTGTAGGGTGATTAATTGAATGATGGTGAACTTTCCGGATCTGAAGCCACACTGATAAGGACCTGAAGGACGAAGGACTTCAAACGTTCACACAGCACGGCAGACAAGATCTTGTAGGTGATGTTAAGGAGACTTATACTTCTGTAGATGGTGCAGTTCAGGGGATCTCCTTTTTTGAGGATCGTGCATACGATGCTGAGGTTCCAGTCATCGGGCATACTTTCCTCCGACCAAATTTTACAGATGAGCCGTCTGCTTAAGCGGCTTTGTGCGACTTAAGTTTAGATATCGCTATCTCCACTTCGTCGATGTCGGGTGGGTGGAGTTGTTGGCCTTCTGCACCAAAATTGAATGGTTCTGTATTGCTGACGGAGTTTTGCTCGTCATCGCCATTATACAGCTTGGAAAAGTGGTCTTTCCATATCCTCAGCAGTGACTGTGGTTCCACTTCGATGTTCCCATGATGGCCTTTACAGGCTTTTGTTCGGTTGGTATAAGCCCTGGAGGTTGGTTTCACCTTTTGGTAAAACCTCGTTCTTTTTTGGACATCCCTCTATCTTCTCGATAGCGCGCTTCTCATGCTCCTTTTTTTCTTTCTGAGAAGTTTATGCTCCTTTTATTGTAGTGTCCGTAGCTTAGTGGTGAGGTGGGTTGGCTGCTAAGCAGAACGTCGTGGGTTTGAGTCCTACTCCTGCCGAAGAACTGACAAAACTTCCAAGAGTATCAATCTGTCATGAAAAAGTGCTTCTCAACTTTGCCGTTCGGAATCGGCGTTAAATCGCAGGTCCCCTCAACATGCACCCAGAGAATTGTTGATGAGAGTAAGCCACTTAGGCCTTGGCTCTTCAAGAGCTGTTGCGCCACTTTATTTATTTATTTAAGTATTTTTATGCTCCTCTCTCATTTTCTGCTCGTAGGGCTCACGAGCTGCTCGTGTCCTTCTTTGCAGCACCGATTTGTTTGCCTCCTGTTTAGCTGCATGCGCTCGGCGGCACTCATTGTCAAACCAGGGGTTTCGTTTTGGTGGGCGTGTAAATCCCAGCACTTCAGAGGCGTCTTTGATGGCTGCTTGGCAGTGTTGCCACTGGATCAAGCAATCTTTTGCGATTGTAGCCGTTTAACATCGAATTTCCTCCTTTTCACATGTTGGCCTTGATCGGGATATCCGCATTCGTACCTTGGCTACAACAAGGTAGTGGTCCGAGTCGATGTTGGCACCTCGGAATGTGTCGTGCGTCGATCGCAATGTGATCCGGTTGACGGTTGAGATGTGGGAATCGCCCGCAGCGAAGTCGATTTACCTAAATCCGTTATCGGAGGTGGTTGCGTGTTGGCTATGTCGTCCGATTATTCGACCAAAGATTTCTTCGCTACCCAGCTTAGTATTAAAATCTCCAAGACTAATTGTAATGTCGTAGCTAGGGCATTGCTCATATGTCTTGTCGAGGAGGTCGTAGAACCTGTCTTTGGTGTATTCATCCACTTCCTCAGTGGGGTATGTAAACCATAATCTCCTCTTAAAGCACGATGTGTGGCTCTGCAAGAATCAACATTTTTGTAGTAGGTTTTAACAATTTGTATGCATTGTGCGATAGTTAAGCTATCCATTTTCGTAAATGTCAGGCTCACCCTTTGGCACCAAGCTTTCTTATTGAAAACGCTTGCTTTCGGTATTGATGAATCCTCCTTCGTTGGATTAGGAACTTTCATTTGAATCATTCTATACAAGTTGTATAGGACGGGTTCAAGTCTGAAACCCACAAAATAAATGCTGGTATGCCCCAGGGCTCCGTTTTGTCTTCGACCCTCTTTCTCATTCTTTCTCTTGTCTGTAACTTTAATCCAATTAATTGTATCGCTGACGATAGTACCCGTAGCTGTTCGTATTCGTTCCCAGACTCACATCCCTTTTCTTGAGATGTGGAACTGCAACGACTTAATATAATAAGCTCGTTAAACTCTGACCTAAACAGCATTGTAAAATGGGGAATTAAAACCGCGTAGAGTCTTGTATCGTAGAAACGATATAAACCCCCCTTGCCACTGTCCATGAGTCGCACTTGCATCAGTGAAACAGAACATCTCGAGATCCTCTTGTGGGATGATCACATATACGATGTCGCCAAAAATGCCGCAAGATGTTTAGGCTTTTTAAGACCATGCAAGATTTTTTTCTCCGCTCCTGATCTGACTACCATCTATAAAACATATATACGTCCAACGTACAACTCCTACGTTTGGGCTGGTGCTCCAGTGATGTACTTAAGTCTTTTGGACAGTATACAGAGCAGAACATTTAAGATGATTGGTGACCATATCGTCATTGGGACTTTTACGTCACTCGAACATCGACGTCATGTTTCATGACTAACCCTCTTCTACCGTTACATCGACGGTATATGCTCTAGTGGAATAGCCAGTTGCATTCCTCCCCTTAAGATATTCAACCGTAATACCCGCGCCTCCAGGAAAGCAGGGGCGGATCGAGAGACTCTTGTTAGGGGGGCGACCCTGAAAATGTTGATTTAATAGGCAGAGAAAAAGAGGTCCTTGAAAGAACAATTTTGAACAGTTTTGAAAAAGAGTGAAGATAGTGGTGCTGTTGTTTAGTACTTTGTCCTTTTTTATAACACATTTTAAGGATAAAAGAAGCTATAGATTAACAGCTCACTTAATAACATAATCACAAGACAAAATTATTCGAACAGAGGTATAACAAGTACAATTTTATAATCGATGTTTGCTTTGTGCAAATCTATCTATGATATAGTGTATATTCAAGTCCAAATCCTGAATGTTTAATAGCGCTAAGCCAACTAGTCGATCTTCTAACATGCTTGATCGCAGCAAACTTTGAGTTCTCCTGAGAGTAGAAAAAGTTCTCTCTTTACTTGCTGGACTAAGCACTAAGGAAACAAACATTTTTAGAGCACGCGCGATTTCCATCTTGTAGGAACTATCCAAGAACATTTACACACAATTCCAAAAAAAAAAAACAGTCATACTTTTCCAAATCCCATTTAATTTTCCACGTTTTTATTTCGGATGCTATTAATATCTCTTTTGGTAGTGTCCGTGGCTTAGTGGTTAGGTGCGTTGGCTACTAAGCAGAACTTCGTGGGTTCGAGTTCTACTCGTGCCCATAAAGTTTTTATTTCATCTTTCACGGGTTCTACCTCTTGCTCAGAACTGACAAAACTTCCAAGAGTATCAATATGTCATGAAAGAAAGGCCGCAATTCTTCACATGTACTCAGAGAATTGTTGATGAGAGTCACTTAGGCCTTGGCTCTTCAAGAGCTGCCGCCCACTCTATTTTTATTAATATCTCTAGGACATTTTTGGAGATAGGAAACCAAGCTGTTAAACAATGACACTGCTTCCGACGTTAATTCAGTAGGCCAGTTCCTCCTAAAATTATTTCACTGAGATGTCAATGTCAGTTTGACTGAGCCAAAATCTTTTGGTGGAACATAATTCTCAGTTGTCATTGAGATAAAGTGTTTACCTTGTTGAAGTTTAGTTACCTTAGGTGTTATTTTACTTTCACATGTTTTCTACTTAATTTATGAAAATAATTTAGAATGTTTTATAATATTAAGCTTTGAAATAATTTGTGAATATTTTTTATTCTTTCAATTCAAATTCCTTGAGATAAGTTTGTTTTTATGTTTCGATTTCATAAAGAAAATTACGTTATATTTTACAGAAACGGAACGAAACTTGTTCTTGTTTTATATGTAGATGATGAGTGAGTTGCTCCCACCCATCAACACGAGCTGGAGAAATTTATAGAAGAGCTGAAAACAGAATTTAAAATCACATTGAAGAAAGCTACATTCTTTTTGGGACTGGAAATAGAACAAAATGAAGGAAGCATAAAAGTCAGTCAACAAGCGCATGCAAGAAAAATCCTTGATCGTTTTCAGTTTTCCGAATGTAGGCCTATTTCCACTCCGATAGTGAAAATTTCTGAATGTTCAAAAACAGGGAAAGAAGACGATGAAGACCACAATTTTCTCTACAGGCAAGCAGTTGGTGCACTGATGTACTTAATGGTAGGTACAAGACCAGATTTAGCATACAGCGTAAGGTTTTTGTCAAGATGTTTAGAGAACCCATCCGAGGAAGATGTAACTCGGATCAAACGAGTTTTCCGATACATTGATGGAACATTGGACATAGGCATTGAATATAGCAAAAATGCCAATTCAGGAATCCTTGAATGCTATAGTGATGCTGATTTTGGTGGATGTGATGAAGGACTGGACGATCAACTTCTGTTGTTGTTATAAAGTACGCTGGTGGAGCTATATCTCGGCTAAGTCAAAGGCAAGCAATGATTGCAACATCTACTACAGAAGCTGAGATCGTTGCCGCGAATGAAGCAGCTAAAGACGTTATTTGGCTGCGTAGATTATTTGAAGGGGTAGTGCAACTCAAACAAGTTCCTGTTCTTCAAGTGGATAATTCTGCAGCTGTCCGATTAGCTCAAAATCCGGACTTCCATAGAAGAAAAAAGCACATCGCCACAAAACACTTTTTCATCTGTGAAAAAGTCACCGAAGCAAAAATTGAGATCCAGCGAATATCAACCGAAAAACAAGTTGCCGATATTATGACAAAACCACTTCCTGGTCCAAGACTCATTACATGAAATGGGTCTATTTTAAAACATGTCAAAAATCAATTAACCAGGGAAAGTGTTGAAGTTAGTTACCTAAGGTGTTAATTTACTTTAACATGTTTTCTGCTTTATTTATGAAAATAACTTCGAATGTTTTATATAAAGCTTTGAAATAATTTGTGAATATTTTTTAGTCTTTTAATTCGATTTCCTTGAGATAAGTTTGTTTTTATGTTTCGATTTAATAAAGAAAATTACGTTATATTTTACAATTAATCGTGTATTAACTCAATAGAATTAAATACCTTACAAATTGTTATTGTACATAATGTCAGTCACGTCAAAATAGCTGAGTGAGAAATAAAATCCAAAATGATTTCATCTCAGAGATCCCAGAAAAAAACCTCGGTTCTCAGCTGTCCCACTTATAAAATCTCGGAGACCCCTAAGATCTCAGTGACATAGTATTAGGTGGAACTGGCCTTATGAATTAAAGTTGATTTTATTAAAGTTATTATGTAAGAAAAATTTTGATATTTTTAACTTCCCAGAAGAAGTGAATCTACAATTTTTGCATCAAAATATTTTATCATCATGTCAGCGTTTGTATATGTGTATTGGCGTTAGGTTTTTTTCTACGATTATCTCGCGAACTACTAACAGTACTGACACGAAATTGGACTCATTCGATGTGGAGATGCTTTATTAAGATCTGATTAAGTTTTCAGAGATAACGGTTTAGCAATTTTTTAACTGGCATTAAAAATTTAAAAGTAGTAAAAATTCGTCATTTATACATGCGAATCGCTCATGGTACTGATATCAAATTGGTCTTGTTTAGCTCAAAATTACTTGATTGGAAACTGAATAAGTTTTCAGCGAAATTGGCTTAGCGGTTATTGTAAGGATTGAAACTGAAAAATTAAACAAAATCTGAAAATATTCATCATTTATTCATGAAAATTATGATGATTTCAGTATAAAATGCAACAATAGTTCGAAAAATTGTATTCATCAATATTAGAAAATATATTATTTTACAATAATTTGTCATAAACAATAGAAAATGAGTTTAAACGGATATATTTTTGTGGTTCCAAGGAAAAGAGATTGACACTCATATTTTATTATATTATTTTCACCTGAATATAAATGTTACCACGTGCCACGGTCGTGATGATGATGATTTATGTCTAACATTATTTTAAAACTATATTCTGCTTGTCAAATCACCAGATTTTAGGCTGCTCAGGCGCCTCAGGGGGGGGGGGGCTATTTGTTGACTTCTCTTATTGAATTAAAACCAATTCCAGATAATAACAATAAATATAATTAAGTTTTTCCCAGTTGAATAGCATCTCTGATAAAATTGTATTTTATATCAATATGCTTCATTCGTTTGTGCTCACGAGGTTCTTCAGCCATTTTAATGCACGCTTTATTATCTTCAAAAATATGTATTGTATTTACTGATACACCCAATTCAGAAAGCAGTTCTTTCAGCCAAATTCCTTCACATGCCGCATTACATAGAGCAACATACTCGGCTTCTGTTGACGAAAGGCTGACAGACTGTTGTTTTCTGGAACACCAAGAAAATGTACAACCAAAAACTTTAAAAACATACCCCGATATAGATTTTCTGTCATTGATATCGTTTCCCCAATCAGCATCTGCATAACCCTGCAACGGTAGGTCATTATCTGTTTTTGAATATACAAGCTCAAAGTCCATAGTCTTTTTGATGTATCTCAATATACGCTTGAGATGTTTCCAGTGAGATTCGGTATAACAACTTTGATATCGGCTAAAGAAATTTATTGAAGCACTCAGATCCGGACGACATGCCATCATAATGTACATCAGACATCCAATTAGTTCACGATATGGATACTTTTCATCAAGTTCTTCACCAGTTAAAAAATAAATAAATAGAGTGGCGCGACAGCTCTTGAAGAGCCAAGGCCTGGTCCAAGACTCATTACATGAAATGGGTCTATTTTAAAACATGTCAAAAATCAATTAACCAGGGAAAGTGTTGAAGTTAGTTACCTAAGGTGTTAATTTACTTTAACATGTTTTCTGCTTTATTTATGAAAATAACTTCGAATGTTTTATATAAAGCTTTGAAATAATTTGTGAATATTTTTTAGTCTTTTAATTCGATTTCCTTGAGATAAGTTTGTTTTTATGTTTCGATTTAATAAAGAAAATTACGTTATATTTTACAATTAATCGTGTATTAACTCAATAGAATTAAATACCTTACAAATTGTT
>CAKKXW010000002.1:69256785-69273448 GCA_920937365.1 Sphaerophoria rueppellii | reverse complement strand
CTAAGACCAACCGCTTAATATAACCGCCAAACTGTACAACAAATTTAAAATACTTACTGTTTGAACTTAGTCTTTGGAATGATTCAAGTTTGTCATTCATAAAATTTAAACAACATGTCAAACCGCCAATATAATTCGCCAACCAGAATCCTACTCCTTCTCTAATTACATTTTTGGCAACTCTTTTCCCAAACTCCCTTCCAAGTAGTTAATTATGAACAAAGTGTGTAAATAGAAAAAAGTTCAAAGTATCTTTTGTTCCCCATTGTGCCGTTAACCATTGAGGAAAAGTCTTATTTGAATACATGTTGTATATATTAACCTTTAGATAGCAATGTGTGGGCGCTAGGTAAAGGCGAGCTTTTGTATTCTGAAAGTGAATACCCCGAGTGAAATCTTCAAGTGGGTTGCACACATTTTATTCATAACAGTTTTTCTGAGAAAATTTTATAACAAAAACAGAAAACACTTTGAATTCGTATAAAACAAAATGGACGCCGGATTTATAAGATCTTAACAAACTGCTTGCCAAAATGAACATCCTGGCAAGACAAGAAATTAAAAAAAACTAACCCACGCATCAAGTTTCAGAAGTGGGATGTAGCAAGTTTGTATTTACATTTATATGAACGTATATAGGATTAAAGAAGATTATAGACGTTTGTCTCCACCAAACGAAACAACAACAACAAAAACACACGAAAGCTCTAAGAGAACATTATAGTTGACGCCAACGCTGGAAGCTCCTCGCCTAGTGACATCATTGCTTGACGTACTTTAGTACGTGTTAGGACAATGTTCACACAACACACACACACTTGCACAGCATATAGTTACGTTTTATTTCGATCAAGGAGCAAGGAGGCTATTCGAGGTGACAGAGGGTGTTTCATTCAAAACTTTTATGCATACAAACCACATACACACACATCCTCCATTTGGATGAATGAAAATTCACACATTAAGAATTCAGACAGGAGTCAATATAAGGATGTTCAGCCGAGGAAACCGTGTTATTCAGTCGAGGTCTTTGGAGCTTTATGTATCACGGAAAAATCTAAAAATAGTGAAACAAAGAAGATATTTTTTTCCCTTTTTTTTAACAAAAATTCAAAAAAACAAGAGAAACCTTAGAGTTGTTTTTCCTAGCCAATTAAACAAAACAAAAGTGAAAGAAGTCAATTAAGAAAAATGTGTATAAAGTGAATAATTAAGGGACAACTAGGCGTATTAGTAATTTTTCCACCCTTTGTGTTTAAAAAAATAAAAAAAAAACAAAAATAGAAATAAGTGCCGGCATTGAGGTCCTGAGGTGAAAAACAAAAAAGCAAACTTAAGTTAAAAATAGATTTTTATTAGAATCGAAGTGAATGTGAACTTTTATATCAAAGAATACCTGTTGAAAGTTTAATAAATCAACACTGGGCTTACGAAAAATCCGTTAGGTGAGTAAAGGATTTATTTTTAGATATTATTGAAATGAGCACGTATCTAGATATACATAGACTTGTAAGCTTTGGTCGAGTTTTCGTCCTTTTTCCCCTCCCCACTTAAACTAAAATGAATCATTCTATTGAGATCGTATAGAAATAGGTTTGATTGCATCAAGTGCCTTGCAGAAATAGAAAATTGCTGAGTATATTAGAGGAGTACATATCAGTGTTTAGGCAAAGCTATATTGTCAAAAGTAGAACACATACATTTTTTTTTTATTTCAATTGAATATCCTTGGCACAGTTTTTAAGTTTTAAGCTTCTTTGCCGGGAAGACAATAATCGAAATTAGCTTAAGACCTAGTTGTGTGTCGCTTGGTAGACGTTTAAATTGTTATCTGGAGGTCCTTTAGTCAACATTTAAGTAAGATTTCATTGTTAGCAGCCTAGTTACTTGCTCTGGAGGAGACTGCATCATCAACGCAAGAAATGAAGTTGAAAGCTTTTAAATTAACTGTCCGACTGTACCTGCCTTCAACCTATGTAATTGTTAAATACATTTTCGTGTTTTTTTTTGTTTCATCTCAATGAGAAGCATTTTTTGTTTCCATTGTGAAGGGATGTGCATTGCATATACACGAATGCATTTAAGGATATGCTTGCAACGTCTCACACTCTGTATGGAATAAATTCCTTGAACTCCCCGACAGTTGTTGTTCTGCTGGGCTTCTTCTTATGTCAAGTGTGTATATTCAGGCAGTTGGCATTTATTAATATTTTATAACAACAAAATTATTCCAGTGGTCACGATACTTATTGCGCACATCCCTGTGACATGACAAAGCTTGAAGTGTAATAGGTCAAAGGGCAAAGTATAAAGCATCTTGAATGTTGAATGTCCTGTTTTTTTGATAAGATACATTTGTAGATGCTTCATTGCTTTTATTAAAGGAAAATCGAATGGAAAAGGATGTTGTCTTTTCCTTTTTTTGACAGTTGATTATGTGATTGATTTATATGTATGTGAATGCTTATGTATGATTCAAATTATACATTATGTTCCCCGAAAAAAAAAAAAAAAACAAATTGCAGGATGTCGATTGTTTAATATTTCCGTTTGAAGGTTTTCTGTATTTTTTTTTTCAACCGGAGTAGTGCTGCCAAACATCTGCATAGATGTTTGTAGGCGTCCATTTGAATTATGATTTTCTATTTTTACATTTCCATATTTCATGTACAGAAATGTGTGGCCTCCTACGGACAGAAGTTCTATTTCTTTATCTTCGTTAAAAATGAGAAAATGAAAATAACTCCCAATCAAAAGCTTTGCGTGGGCGTAAGGAAAAAGGTAATAACATTTGTCCAAACCATCGTGCCCTCCCTTAAGATTTGTTAAGCTACAATATGCCTGCGTACAGCGATGCCAACCTAGGCATTTTCATGCCTTTTAGGAATTATTTTACAAGCTAAGGCCTTAAGGCTAATTTTTGTTGTAAAAAGGCATTTTTGTTTTCATTTCAGTTTCGAACTACAGACTTCTTTATTTTATTAAAGCATTCTTAAAATATCTGTGTTTTATTGGGAACTAAGGTTAGCTAAGGAGTAGGAATTCCAATAAAACGCTATAGTCAGTTTTAAACTGAGTTTCGTTCACCAGAATATCAAATATTTAAACCTTTCAAGCGCCATTTTGAGAACTATCTGAAAGTAATTTTTTTTACATGAGTTTCTATGGTGAAAAACTGTTTTCTTCCAAAAGGTTTTAACATTTGATTATATCAAATGCCAGAACCCAGCCAAATACAAAACAAGAAGCACAACGAAAAACTCAAGTGTCGAATTGCCGAAACCTTACTTACTTACTTAATGTGGCGCTACAGTCCGTTGTGGACTTGGGCCTCAATCAACAGTCTCCGCCAGCTAGCTCGGTACTTAGCTAGTCGTCTCCAGTTTTGCACTCCAAGTTGATTAAATTCCTCTTATTTGAGTGCGCCACCTGAGTCGCGGTCTTCCTCTCCTCCTACGTCCCTCAGGAATAGTGTCGAAGGCTTTCCGGGCCGGAGCATTGGTATCCATTCGCTCTAAATGACCGAGCCATCTGAGTCTCTGGACCTTGACCCTTCTGGCTAGATCCATGTCGTTGTACAACCCGTAAAGTTCGCTGTTGTATCTTCTTCGCCATTCCCCTTCAATGCACACGGTTCCAAAGATGACCCGAAAAACTTTCCTCTCGAAACAGCCTAAGGCACTTTCATCTGATTTTGTCAGGGTCCATGCTTCCGGACCATACAGCAGGACTGGGATGATGAGTGTGCTGTACAGTTTTACCTTAGTTGCTCGAGAGAGGGCTTTTCCACTCAATTGCTTTCTTAGCCCAAAGAAACAGCAAGAGTTATTCTTCGCCTGATCTCGGCGCTGGTGTTATTGCCCGTGTTTATAGCGGAGCCTAGGTAGACAAACTCCTCTACTACCTCGAAGTTATATGTGTCTATTGTGACGTTCTGCCCGAGGCGTCGGTGTTGAGTGTCCTTCCTCGAAGACAGCATATATTTCGTTTTTCCCTCATTTTGCCGAAACGTTAACCTGAGGAAATTCCTAACATATTTTTAGTCAGTTTACGGTTGTTGTTGTTGTTTGACATGTAAAACTTTACTAAGCTGAGTATAAAATTCCCAATAAAACACTAATATTAAACATAGAAGATTGTAAAATGTTTATTCATCCTTATGAAAAGAGTTTCCACCTTCAAGTTGTTCGAATATTTCGAACAGTTTCCTCTGGTTTTCATCTGTCTAACTGTCTAATAAGATAAGTTCAGATGTTATACTTTCTAGCTTTGTTCAGTGAGAAAAAGAACAGCACTGTACATTACAGCACAGCTCAATACAGCACAGGTTCTTGAGAAATTACAGAACACTTTGGAACAACTTAGAATGCTTATCTTTTTGACAGTTGAAATTTGTCTCTCTTGATCTATGCTGTTCTACCTAAAAAGGTGGAGAGACTCAATGAACACCAAACCAGAACAGTTTGGAACAGATATTGTCTCAATAAACACCAAAAAGCTGTACTTTTCTATTCCAAACTGTACAGAACAGTCTCGCTGAACCCTGAACATACCTTCTCTATCGTTTTGTTTTGTCCACTTCTAGTCATGTTAAACTGAAAGTAAACATTTTAGTTTTCATTGCGGTTTGTGTGTTTACTTTTTTTGACTTCCACTGATGAAAAAGGCATCTTTTTTTCTAGTTTAGGCATTTTTTCGGCTAAAGTGGTTGGCAACGCTGCCTGCGTATTTGTTTTCTTATTTACAATTTATTATACTAAACTAACTGTTATACAACACTAACTGGCTCATTAGTGTTTTCATCTACAATAGGTTATTGTGCTAATTAGGACTTAGGATTTGACAATCATCTAAATATTAGTCTAAATTATTAACGATTTGATAATTTTGTTTTGTTTTATAGAAAATCCCAAATTCAAGTTCCAAAATGAAGTTGCCAGTATTGATGGTTGGCATTTGTTTCTTAGTTGGAACAACCAATTCATTGACCTATCAAATTTTCGGAACAAAACGGTTTAACCGTGGAATTGGATCACAGAGAGCGGAAATGGTAAATATAAACATTTGAATAAACGAACCTTTACCAAGTTTATGTATGATTTTGCAAAGTGGTTCTTTTTTGATTTTTTAATTTTACTTTTGTGGATTTTCTACAAAATCATTAAATAACAGCAATTTTTTTTTTACAAAATTTCTTTTTTAATTAATTTACATTTATTACTGTTAAGAACTAGACATGCATTCAAACTAACTTATGATCTTAAAACTAACTTACTGGCCCTAACAGGACGCCCTAAGTAAATTATGTTTTACCAAAAAAAAATGACTTATGGTGGCGCTACAGTCCAGGTCGGACCAGGGCCTCATCCAACAAACGTCTGGAGCCAGGTCGGTCCCTAGCTAGCTGTTTCCAGTTTCACATGCCAAGTTGGTTCAGGTCATCTACCACCTGTGTGTTCCACCCCTCCTTCCCGGTTTGATTCGAGGACTCTACGAGCCCGACCATTATTTTCCATTCGCACAACATGACCCAACCATCGTTGGACCTCAACTTTTCTGGCAAGGTCAGTGTCGCTGAACAGCTCGTACAGTTCTTGGTTGAGTCTTCGTCTCTGATTTCCATTTGTCATGGTCCATATCTCTGCAACATACATTAGGACCGGGATGATTAGGGTTTTGTAGAGCGTCACTTAGGTTGCTTGGGAGAGGATTTTACTACTCAACTGCCTTCTAAGTCCAAAGAAGCAGCGATTGGAAAGAGTGATTCTTCGTTTGATTTCAGCGCTGGTGTTGTTGTCTGAGTTGATAACGGATCCGAGTTATAAAAAAGTCCTTAACTACCTCGAAGTTAAATTTGTCTATGTTGACGTTTGCTCAAAGACGTCGATGTTGTCTTGGTCTCGTTAACTGCTAGACCCATCTTCCTGGCCTACGTCTCAAGACTCGCAAACGCTCCACTTACTTCCCGCTGTGTTCTGCCAATTATGTCAATGTCGTTTCCGTAGATTTCCTAGTAGCTGCATGGATTTTTGAAAGATTGTGCTTCTGGTGTTGACGTTGGAGCTTTGCACAATCTTTTCAAGAATGATGTTGAAGAAATCGCATGACAACGCATCGCCTTGTCTAAAACCTTTATTGACAACAAATGCGTTCGTTGGGTTTATTCCGACCATGATGGAGCAGATTGTCATCTTACACAGACAAACGAGTTTTTCTGGGATGCCAAAACTAGACATTGCTCTGTATAATTGGTCTCTATAGACGCTGTCATACGCGATCTTGAAATCGATGAAAAGGTGGGAGTTATCGATTTGACGTTCCTGGGTCTTCACCAAGATCTGCCGTATAGGGGTCATTATTTGATAGATGGTGTCCTTTCCGGGTCTGAAGTCACACTGATAAGGACCAATCGGGTTGTTTACGAAGGGCTTCAAACGTTCACACAGCATGGCAGACAAGATGTTATAGGCGTTGTAAAGGAGACTTATACCTCTGTAGATTATGCAGTTCAGGTGATCTCCTTTCTTGACGATCGGGCATACGATGCTGAGGTTTCATTCATCGGGCATGCTTTCGTCCCACCAAATTTTACAGATGAGCTGGTGCATGCTCCTTACCAAATCATATCTAACAGCTTTCAACAGTTCGGCGGCTAGCACGTCCGCTGCAGCGGCTTTTCGCGACTTAAGTTTAGATATCGCTGTTTTCACTTCGTCAATGTCGGGTGGGTGGAGTTGTTGGTTTTCTGCACCCAAATTGAATGGTTCTGTATTGCTGGCGGAGATTTGCTCGTCATCGCCATTATACAGCTTGGAAAAGTGGTCTTTCCATATCTTCAGCACTGACTGTGGTTCCACTACGATTTTCTCATGATGGTTCGATGGTTTACAGGTTTACAGTTCGGTGTGTATAAGCCCTGGAGGTGGGTTTCACCTTTTTGTAGAACTTTCGAACCTCGTTGCTGTTGTGACATCCCCCTATCTCCTCGATCGCGCGCTTCTCATGCGCCCTTTTTTTTATTTCTGAGAAGTTTATGCTCCTCTCTTCTTTTCTGCTCGTAGAGCTCTCGAGCTGCTCGTGTCCTTTGCAGCGCCCGTTTGTATGCCTCTTATTTAGCTGCATGTACTCGCCGGCACTCATGGTCGAACCAGGGGTTTCCTTGAGGTGGCCTTTAAGGACTTTAACTACCTAATCTTCCTAACAACTACTTACAAACTAGAACAACCACAGCAGCAAATCTCTATCTTTTTTCACTTTTCTTTATAATTTTTTTTTTCTTTCATTTTTTTTTTTGTCCATGCTTTTGTATGTGCCACCATGCCTACGCTAGTTAAACCTGAATCCAAAACCCTTAAACTAAAACAGGTATGTAAGCCGGCCAGGCTCGAAACCCCATTCCGACTACTCATTGCCAAGTGCTAACTTTAGCCACCAGAACTGGTTCTCCCGGTTCACTCTGTTAATTCGATCCCGTTCGAACACTGCTCTACTGAACCGAAGGAGCTCTGCTCCGTCTTGTGCGTCCCGACTGTAAAGGAGCCGCCGATCCACGGTTCCTCGCCTGCAAGGTAGATTAGCGACACCGCCAATTCCGGCGTCCGATACAAACCGAGACAACACCAAAGACACTGCCTCTCGATCACCCGAGTCTTCTCCATTTGATTGAGATTGTGCAACATTGAACTACACTGGACAACCATAAACGATCATCGGTCGTCAAGCCGACTGTTGTGAAACAGCCGTTTTGTCAGAGCGAAGGCTCCTCTGGCCAATCTATATGTCTGTCGAAATATAAATACTGATCGAGCCCTGTCCTCTGGATTCCGAGGTACTTCACTTCACTTCTGTTCGTTTAATTGTTGTCCGTGCGGCCCAACGATGACCATCTTGCGCCAACTCTTGCGCGTATCCCTCGATTAGATCGTCGGCATACAGAATTGCCTGTGTAAGGCTTTCTTTCAGATCGCTGGTATAAATACTGAAGAGAATCGATGAACTAACCGTTCCCTGTTGCGGACAGTTTCTTATATCAAATGTTGAGGTAGAAGAACTGCACCCGTGAAATTGCTTTTTTGTTGTAGGGCAACCGAAATTCACAAATTATTTGAAATAAAAAAACATATTTTGTTTGGAAAGATACTTCCGTACACATCCGTTCATTATGGGTAAAGTGTTCACATGGCAGTTCGGAAGTTAGCGTTTCGTTCGATTCTAAATAGTCAAATCATGACTTTTTTTCAATTCTTAACCCTAGCCGATATCCTTGCAAATATTCACGAAAATCGGTCGAGCCGTTTCGGAGGAGTTCAATAAAGCACTTACGGTGATAGAGATTAGAGGAGTCGAAGAAAGCGGGTCTGGCGATTCCGCGTGTCTGTCTGTCTATCTGTAAAGTAAACGTACCTACAGCCTTAACTACTGATCCGATGACCTCAACCTTGAAAATTAGAGGTTTTAGCAAATTCGCAGGGTCATTTTTTGGGTTTTTTTTTTTCAAAATTTAGGGTAGCACCCTGCAATTTTTTCGGTCAAAATCCAAAAGATTCAATTTTGTCAAAAACAGCTCAACGAGTTATTACTGACTTTTTTTTCATTTTGGGAAGTTTTACTAAGTAAAGGGTTTTCCAATAAGAGGTGTTTTTTTGATATTCAAAGAAAAATGCATTTTCGAGATAAATTATCGGATGTTTATTTCAATATAAAAAGGAAGGTATGCCGTTAATAATGGAACACAACACCAGCCAAATGGCCGCCACGACCACGCTTACAGGGCCATATTCTTTTCATGAAATTTTCCATAACCAAATCGCAAAGTGGCTGCCCTATGTCCTCGATAGCCGCACGAATTCCATCTTTGAAGTCTTGAATCCATGCTGGGCTGTTGGCGTAGACCTTATTTTTCACGTGGCCCCAAAGGAAGAAGTCACAATGTGTTAAATCACAAGATCTTGGTGGCCAATTGTGATCACCTCTTCGAGAGATAACACGGTCCGGAAACTTTTCCCGTAAAAGATCGATGGTTTCATTGCTTGTGTGGCATGCATTTCAAGGACCCAATCAGCAAACACACGAGGTTGTTGATGATCAGCCGGCTTGAGTTCTTGTGTTAACTGAACTTTATAAGCCTTAAGAACCAAGTCTTTATGCAAAATACGATGTAATGACGTTTGTGGAATGCCTAATTCCAAAGAACGACGAGGAATGGATAAACCTGGGTTTTCTTCAACACTTTGGGGTACAACAGCAATATTCTCAGTTGTTCTTGAGCGATGTGCACGGGTTTAATTCTTCACATCACTAACTTATCCCTACAGCTCGAATTTGTCCACCAATTTCTGTATAACGGTCCGACAAGGTGCTTCACGACGACCCAAAAATGTTTTAGTTTTGCGAACCGTCTCTGCCCAATTTTCACCATTTCTATAGTGAATTTTAATAATTTCAATGCATTGTTGAAGAGTGTATCGTTCCAATTTTATTAATGGCGTTGTTTCTACTTGTCAAATGTCAAAAAATGACAGCTTCAAAAATGACAGCTACTGAAATAGCTATTCAAAATAATACCTCTTATTGGAAACCCCTTTTCTAAATTTTACTCGGTTCTAAATTTTACTCGGTTCCAAATTGATAAAAACTGTTTACTTACTTGAGTATTTTTTTTTTGTGAAGAAATGAATCGTTTTGATGTTTAAGGAGACAAGTAGAAGTATTCTTTCTAGAACTCAGTAAGAGAATCGGCTCTTAATCTTGTTATTCCTTAATTCTTTATTTGATTTATTATTGAGTATTTTTTTACAATTTTATTAAACTATTTGGAGTTCATTAAAAAATATATTCATTCTGTAATAGGCTTCTCAACATGTTCTTAAGCAACCAGTCTATGAAAACGGATATCTCACAAATAACGGTTACTACTATTATCCTCACCACGAATACCACGCATACGGAATGCCAACATACCAAGGTGAATACAAGCCAAAAGCCTACTACTATTCAGCCGGGCCCAGCTACAATTATTACAATGACAGAGAGCCCGTTTCAAATCCTCTAGACGATCTGCACGAAGAGATTCTCCAAGAAAACGAACAAGAAAGACAATCGGATTTGCTCCAAAGGGACGACTATGACGACGACTATTACATAGATCCAAATGAAAGACTTCACGATCAAGAAACAACTAACAACTTCCTACGCAACATGATGGAATATAATCGCCAAAACGAGAAACAACAACGAATGCAACAACTCCACTACAGACAGAGAGATCAGTTCGATCAAGTCCCAAGCCATAAGGACACCGATGATTATTTCTCCGAAATGGAAGTGAATCCCGATGATTACCAATACGAACCACAAGGTGAGGATAATTTCGATTTGCAAAAATACTGGGATGCCGAACTTTTGTCGATGAACAATAATAAAGGTGCCAATACAAATGATTATCATCATCGAAGGGAGCCAGAAAACCCCTATCAACCAAACAACGATCAAGATGTTGAAGATTTGAAATCTTTGTCAAAGCACGAACCAGAATACTACGAGGAGGACTATAAGAAGAGATATCATAATAAAGATAAACAATCCAATACGAATAGCTGGTCAAATTCAAAGACCTCCGTACCAGCTCTTGCACCGAAACAAAAGGAATTCGAAGACGATTATAGTCCCGTTGATTATGATGACGGTTCTTGGATCAATTGGGATCGTAAGAGAAGTTCGTTGCGGAGTCAAAGTCATGGGATGATTCAAAATAAATTTCAACCATCTGCAGAAGCTCATAAGCGTGTCCCATCAATACCTCAACAATCAGCCAAGCAATTGCCATTGATTTCGACAACTACTGAACCATCGATCGCAACTTACGGACAAAAGGAAAAATATCCAATGGACGAAAGTTACGCAGCAAGTGTATTGGATCAGAAAAACGAAGAAAACGCAAAAATCAAACAAAATTTTAGCAAAAATGCCAAAGCTATGGAAAAAAACATTTACGACACCATTAAACAGATGATAACAATCGAACAAGATCTTAAAAAGGTAAGCATGTGTAAGTACCCACTTAACTAATTTACACACAAACATTGTGAAATCTTAAGGCTGAATCACAAAGACGCTTCAGCTTCGCCTTCGTCTACGTTACGATGCAGCCGCTTTGCGTTTGCTTTGAATGACAGTTCTCCCGCCATCACATCATCTTCCCTCCAAAACAGCTTTGCCACTTAACTCTTTTCAACTTTTGAAAAACTTTGAAAATCTACTTCGATTCCTTTTTTTTCAAGTGGTAACGCTGCTCCACAAAACAAATGTAAGTACTTTTCTCTTAATCAGCTGTTGAGCTGTCTAGATAAAGCAAAGTTCATAATATTTGAACTAGGAGCCTCCGTTTGGAGTCACGGTACGTACGAAACGTGAGATCAAAGCGTCATTGTGATACTTAATTACTTAAGGTGCCGCTACAGTCCTTTGTGTTGTGGACTTGGGCCTAAATCAACAGTTTCCACCAGCCAACTCGGTCCCTAGTTAGCTGTCTCCAGTTTTGAACTCCAAATTGATTGAGGTCCTCTTCCCCTTGAGTGCGCCACCTGAATCGCGGTCTTCCTCTCCTCGGAGGACTTCCGGGTCCTCTTCCGCTCTAATGACCGAGCCATCTGAGTCTCTAGACCTTGACCCTTCTGGCTAGGTCCATGTCGTTGTACAACCTGTAACGGAATCGATGTTCCCCCTCTCCCACCTATACCATCCTTACAACCTTAGCTCTAAGGCAACTAAGGCCGAACCAGCCGGCAAGAAGTAGATGGTGTCCAGGCTATGGCTGCTCGGCATGCTTGCGTCTGCCTAAGGCTATGCTCGTCAGAAAGGCGGCGTTCTTGCAGCCGCACCGCTGGACGTTGTTACTTTTTCATGCCTCATGAATAAAATGTTCGAAATAATCCTGAGATCCGAAGCTTTAAGGAGGGGAAGGGCGTGTTACTTAGGGGGATGTTAGAGACCCTCGGAGAATCCCCCACCCTATGTATCGTAATGATACCACCATGGCTGCTAACCCGTAAGGTGCGCTGTTGCATCTTCTTCGCCATTCCCCTTCAATGCACACGGGGCCAAAGAGGCCCGAAGAACTTTCCTCTCGAAATAGCCTAAGGCACTTTCATTCGATTTTGTCAGGGTCCATGCTTCCGCACCATACAGCAGGACTGGGATGATGAGGGTATTGTACAATTTTACCTTAGTTGCTCCAGAGAGGGCTTTTCCACTAAATGGCTTTCTTAGCCCAAAGATATAGCGATTAACAAGAGTTATTCTTCGTCTGATCTCAGCGCTGGTGTTATTGCCCGTGCTTATAGCGAAGCCTAGGTAGACAAACTCCTCTACTACCTCGAAGTTATATGCGTATATATTGTGGCGTTCTGCCCGAGCCGTCGGTGTTGGGTGTCCTTCCTCGAAGACAGCATATACTTCGTTTTTCCCTCATTTACCGCTAAACCCATTTTTGCCGCTTCTGTCTCAATTCTCACAAAGGCGCCATTGACATCACGCTGTGTTCTTCCCATTATATCAATATCATTGGCGTACACGAGAAGTTGAACAGGTTTTTGGAAGACAGTGCCTCTGGTGTTAACGGTGGAGTTCTTCACTATCTTCTCAAGAACGATACTAAGGAAATCGCACGACAGTGCATCGCCTTGTCTGAATCCTTTTTTGACGTCGAAAGATTCCGTAAACTCGTTGCCAACCTTGATGGAGCAGCGTGAGTTCTCCATCGTCATTTTGCACAAGCCAACGAGCTTGGCAGGGATGCCAAAATTAGACTTATACAGTTCGTCTCTGTAGAGGCTTCCATACGCGGCCTTAAAATCGATGAAAAAGTGGTTGGTATCGATTTGGAGTTCATAGATCTTTTCCAGGATCTGCCGCAACGTGAAAATTTGGTCGATGGTTGACTTTCCTGGCCTGAAGCCAGATTGATAAGGACCAATCAGGTTGTTGACGAAAGGCTTAGACATTCACATATTACGGCAGACAAAAGGATCTTGTAGGCGATGTTAAGTAGACTGATTCCTCTGTAGTTGGCGCAGTTTAGATGGTCTTCCTTTTTCGGGCAAGCAATGCTGAGATTCCATTCATCGGGCATGCATTCCTCTGACCATATCTTAAAGATGATTTGGTGCATGCTCCTATCTAGCTCGTCGCTTGCTGCTTTGAACAGCTCGGCCGCTGCTCCAGCGGCTTTATTGGATTTCAGCCGTGATATTGCGGTTTTCACTTCTGAATTCTGAACTCGTAAACGTCAGGCAAAGCTGAAGCTTAGGCGTCTTTGTGATTCAGCCTTAAGTTGTTTTATTTAAACTAACCGTTAATTTATTTCTCCTTTTAGAATGGATCTAATATTCAAAAACGAAACACAAAGTATGGAGGAAGTGTTGTTAAACAATTAGACAGCCTAAAGAAACATTAAAAAATTGAGATATTACACCGATAGACGATTTTGCTTCCAGGATCTGTTAAGCGTAGACATCGATAAGTAAATTAGTCGGAGTAAATGTATTTCTTCGGTTTTATATTGTTTATACTTTTTTTTTCTTTTTTTAAGTCGCATTAAACTTGTACATAAATAAATTAATCAGACTATAATAAAACATAGACTTGAAAACGGTCAGTCTCAAACTGCAAAATATTGACGAAAAAAAAAACTATTTTAAAGCTAAATAATAATCTACAATGTACATACTTACCTATTTGCAAGTACATACAAAATTACCTAGCACTGAGCCTTAAACAAATGTAAATATTTCTTTTTGTTTACAAATTGAATTCTTTGTTTTTTAAATTTTCGTTTTCTTAAAAAAAAAAGAAAAAAGTTCCTCCATTTTTTTAGTGGCTGTCCTTAATTTTGTAAATTGCGTTTTTTTAAATAAAAATTAATAATTTTTTTTAAATTAAAGAATCTCATTCATAAAATGCTCAAGAAAAACAAAAAAAAAATATTCACCGACTTTTGGTGATGGTCTACCAGTGTGGAGACATTAAATATACATACAGGATAATTATACATTTACATTAAAGACAATTATTATGAATAAGAAGATTAACAAAATTTAAACTTTGTTTCAATAATTTTATTCGGCACATTCATGCAAAATCCACATTAATGCGTTTTTTATCTCGATACAAAGAAGAAATGATTTAAAAACAATTAATTATTAAAGAAAATTTAACAAATTATATCTATTTTACATTTATAATAATATTAGTGATTATGGAGACTGATTTTTAAATAAGACAAAATGTATCTATTCATTCATAATACAACCTACACATATTGTAAAATCTTTCAAAAAATTCGTAACAGAAAATTTAAAAAAATTGTTTTTAAGTAATATGAAATATCCGACTTATTTAAAATATTCAATTCATTATATTGTGTAAAAAAAAAAAAAAACAAAAACATAAATAAATAATATGAATGTATTTATAGATTAAAAGATGCAGGATATTAAAAAAAAAAAACTAATTCATTGAATAAATAATTTTATTCACTTGTTTCGAAAATGTTTTTTTTATTTTTTGTTTAAATCGATTTTTGGGAAGAAGTATAGAGCTGGAAATCGACATCAGTCAAAATAAGTTATTTAACCAATTTTTGTTTTTTTTTTTTTTTATAATAAGCAAGCACACACTCAAAGGGTTTCATTCCCTTTATATGCCAAAGCACAGTGCGAGCGTTAGGGAAAGTGGGATAGATGGAGAGGGTTTAGGATGAGGTGTCGCTTAACATTGGTCTTGAATTCTTAAATAATGCAAGGACTGGGGAACCAAAGTGTGGAGGAGAGTTCCACTTTCGCGTAGTACGGTTAAAGAACGATTCTCTATCTCTGAACATGACCGTTAGTCCGAAGTTGGGCTCGAGGGTGAACTGATGGGCTCTCCTGCAAGGGCGGATTCAGAGGCGGGCGTTAGGGGCAATAGTGTTGAAATACGACACTTAATATAAATCTACTGTTTGTTTTTGAATTTAAGTTAGCAATTTATTATTTTGTTTTTCTCGTCAATAATTTTCTTTTTTAATTTTTCACTTCTTGTTAAACTGCGAATTGAGTTGGATTGTTTGTTAATATTAAATTAACTTAATTACATTTATTGTTATTATCTGGAATTGGTTTTAATTCGATAAGATAAGTCAACAGGTTATGGGCCCAGATATGGAAGACAATAAATATAGAATTCATCTGTTCGATGGTACCAATTTCAATAATTGGAAATTTCGGTTGTTGGAATTGCTGGAGGAGCATGGCCTTGAAGATTTTTTTTTCAAAAAGTTATCTGATGTCTTAGAAGTCGAGCCCGATGCAGCAAAGAAGGAAGTCTTAGTCAAGAAAGAAAAGAAATGCAAGTCTCTCATAATTCATCGCATAGCAGACAGCCACCTCGAGTACGTGAAGGACCAAAAAACGGCAAAAGAAATGTTTGATAGTCTTGTGGATACTTTTGAGAGAAAAAGTATTGCGTCACAACTTTTTTTAAGAAAAAGCATTTTGACTCTCAAGTGCCCGGAAGGAGGAAACATGGAAGAGCATCTTTTGAAGTTTTACAAATTGGTTCGGGATTTGCAATCAGCAGGTGTTACCATGGAAAAAGTTGATGTTATTTGCCATCTTTTATTAACAATGCCCCCTTCTTTTGAGACGTTGGTAACTACCTTAGAAACTATGGATGTTGAAAAACTGACTATAGAGTTCGTTAAAGGCCGAATCCTTGATGAAGCGAAAAAGAAGACAAATTCAGAAGTTCAGCATAGCTATAAGTGTGGAAAACTTGGGCACAAGCGCTCTGAATGCAAGAATGGAAGATGGCAAAACCAAAATCAACATGTTGCCAAAGCAAAAGTGAGTACCACCGATGCCGAAAAATGTATGTTCGTTGTACATTCAGGAATGAGCCTGAAAGCTGAGTCTAAAAACTGTTTAAATTTCTATCTGGATTCTGGTGCCACAGATCATATGGTGAACGATGAAAGCTATTTGACAAAATGTAAAGTTTTAGTCAGTCCGATCCAAATATCAGTCGCAAAGAACGGAATTTACTTGATGGCGTCGAAAGTTGGAACAGTCTCAGGAAGCTTATCAGCAAATGGAAAGAAAACTGCTGGGGTTATCGAAGATGTCCTGTACGTTAAAGATTTATCTTGTAATTTGCTTTCAATTCGAAAACTGGAAGTCAAAGGAATAAAGACAGTTTTTGAAAACGGAAAGGCAACTCTTTGGAATGGGGAAAATCTTCTAACAGAAGCTGTTAGTAATGGAAAATTGTATGAGCTGTTTATAGAAGTAGATGAAATCCGGTTTGCTGGAATTAGTGCTGAAAAAAGTATTGAGCTATGGCATAAGCGAATGGGTCATCTAAACACTGCTGACATTTTCAAACTCAAGCGAGCTGGAACTTTAGATGGGCTGGATGAATCTGAAAGTGGTAATCAAGAATATTTTTGTGAATCATGTGTAGCTGGTAAGCAGCATCGAAATCCACATAAAAGCGTTTCGGAGAGCAGATCATCAAGACCATTACAACTTATCCATAGCGACGTTGTGGGACCAATAACCCCAACCACCTATGATAGAAAAAGGTATGTTGTTATTTTCATTGATGATTTTACACATTTTTCAGTGGC
>CAKKXW010000002.1:69192966-69203286 GCA_920937365.1 Sphaerophoria rueppellii | reverse complement strand
AATTTGGGGTGTGAAAATAAAAAAAATTCGCGCGAATTTTTTTATTTTCACACCCCAAATTGATTCTC
Organism: Sphaerophoria rueppellii; assembly: GCA_920937365.1. Lineage (NCBI taxonomy): Eukaryota > Metazoa > Arthropoda > Insecta > Diptera > Syrphidae > Sphaerophoria > Sphaerophoria rueppellii. The sequence goes on along the minus strand of CAKKXW010000002.1, from coordinate 69,203,218 downwards.
TTTTTTGGGCAACATTTTTTTCGCTCGCTTCGCTCGCTAGTAACTAGGTACTGTACCAGCTACATGTTTTGGTTCAAGCTACAAATCCTTTATTGAAATAATAATTTAAGACATATGAGACTGAGTTTAAGTTTAGTATTGCAAAGATAGTACTTACATCTGCATCCACTTGAAACTGAAACTGAACATCCCATCACTACAAAATTGTCTTTCTGATGTAGCTGTTAATGTAATTGAAACAGCTTGGTTATTTGAGGTGACAAAAAGATGCTATAAGATGAAACTGGGTTCAAGTACAGTTAGCTTGTAGAATGCTCTACTCTAACCGAACACCACAGTTCAGAAGAACGTTTGCATTGGGAAGAGTTTCCATTAGGTCACATTGTTTAAAAAAATGTTTTAAGCTTATAACGAAGGTCAGAAGTCCCGAATTTAATTTCTGGGCCCAAATAATTATTGTGCGAAAAAATAAATAATTATATTTAGCTTGTAAAATTATGTTCACATTCAATAAATTTGTTGAATTTATCACATATTTTGATTGAATTATAATAAGTTACTAACATTCGTCGTAAAAACCTGTATAGTTCAATTTCATGCAGTTATTTCCCTCGCAGTGGAAATTTATTCCACTTTAAATAGTGGAGCAGATTCCCGTGAAGTTATTTCCCTGCACTGATTTCGAATAATAAAATATTCGGGGTTACTTCGTTTATATTTTTGGCCTTATTTCTTTTATAAATTGAAATAATGCCAAATTGGTCGTATTTCGTTTTGAAAAACGAAATAAGGCCAAATTTGAAATTTGGCGTTATTTCACGTCACCGAGCGAAGTGCTCCTGTGATGCACATACCTGCTGACCGCTGGACTTTGATAAGTTTATATGAGTATCGGGCAGATTACCGAAGTGTATAGCCAGTGGGTTATTTTTGGGGAGAAGCTCTATTTTGAGCGGCGCAGTGTTATAAGTCCGTAAAGGACTCAAAATTAATATTTAACGAGTAGTTTAAACAGCAAATCAATAAAAATTAAATTTTGTACAGAGAGCGAAATATTTTTTCTTAATTCCATTTTAAACATAACAGGTTCATTAATTATTGTATTTTTAGTTTGTAAAAGAAAAAAAAAAATATTTTTTGCCACATCTATTAAAATTTGTTTTCTAAGAACTTATGGCTCTTTTTTTGCTAACTTTTGACTCACTTACGTGGCTTATAAGTTCATAATAGATTTATGAAGTTTTGACCTACCTAAGTGGGTCAAAAGTCCTTTATGGACTCATGACCTACGGACTTATGACGCTGCGCCATTTTGAGCCTATGGCATGTTTAAAAGTAAAAAGTTCTACAGTAGCATTTTTCACTCTTTCATCAATATTTGCCTTCCAATTAAGTTTTTTGTCTAAAATGAGGCCTAAATATTTGGCTTGGTCGGTGGTCGTGCGTGGGTTAATCTGAGGAATTTTGTAAATTCTTGTACTAGTAGAGTACTAGTTCTGTTTTATGTAGATTGACGTACAAACCACACTCTTAAGCCCAATTTGTCAGCCTGTTTAAGGTATTTTGTAAGAGTTCCGAGAGAACTTGAGGATGTTTCCCAGATACAGATATTGCAACGTCGTCGTCAGCATAGGCCCTTGAAACCCTCTGCTTCCATTAAAGTTAGCAGGTCAGTATAGCCATATGCTAAGAAGCAATTTATCACACCCTTTTAGTTCAGAACATGGTCAGTGGTTTTGCCCGAAAAAAAAAATTAAAAAAGAAGTCTGCAAATAAAATTATAGTTTTTGTTTGTTTTTCGAGATATAAATGAATTCAAATGAAATGCAATGCACTTTTTAAATTCTTCTTTTTGATTTATCATCAAATGATACATAACGCTCAACGTTAGGAAAAAGGAAAACCAACCTCAGAAAAATTGTGTGCTTATTCATTCGAAGCGAAGTGTACAAATAAGATCACCGTTGAACAGCAGAGTGTCTCGGTTTGGTTTTAATGCTTCTGATTAAAGAAGGAACATTTTCTATTTTCGAGAAGACCAAAGATATAATGTTTTGTTCTAGATGTCAAAGGTTCTGTTTACAATGACCTAACATATATCTGCAATTATTGTTTTTTGAAAATTCATCAGAGTTGTACGAAATTGTACCACTTACTTACTTAAGGTGGCGCTACAGTCCGTTGTGGACTTGGGCCTCAATCAACAGTCTCCGCCAGATAGCTCGGTCCCTAGCAAGCAGTCTCCAGTTTTGCACTCCAAATTGATTGAGGTCCTCTTCCCCTTGAGTGCGCCACCTGAGTCGTGGTCTTGCTCTCCTCCTAAGTCCCTCCGGAATATTGTTGAAGGCTTTCCGGGCCGGAAATGACCGAGCCATCTAAGTCTCTGGACCTTGACCCTTCTGGCTAGGTCCATGTCGTTGTAAAACCCGTAAAGTTCGCTGTTATATCTTCTTCGCATTGTAATTGTACAAAAAAAAATATATTTTCTAACAAATAATTGCAATGATGTAATAAAATTAGTTAATTTTGTTGGTTCTTTAGCATTTCTTGTAACAGGTCTTAGCGAAGGCAAACCGCATCCATCAGTTATCAAAAAATATCACATCATAACCGATGAAGGTGAACAAGAACCAATTATCTTAGATTGTGATTACCAAGCAGAGGACGACCAATCTTCGATACTTGTCAAATGGTTGAAAAATGAGAAACCAATTTATCATTGGATAAAAGGACATGATCCGTTTTTATACGTAAGTTTGGTAATTGAGTTGTTTTTGTGAATTTATGAGAACAACATAGTATCACTATTTCTTTAGCCGTTATCCAGAGGAATCATCGATGAAACCTACGAAGCATCAACGAATCCCAATTATAAATATCGTGCAATAAAATTTAATACGCCTACAAAGAGTCTATCGGGAAACTACAGTTGTGTGGTGACAATGAACACGTCTCAAACTGTTCATATTGACCTGCAGGTAATTGACATAAGCCAAATGGAAATGAAAGTCGACTACGAAGCATCATCGAACGAGACCAGAGTTACTTGTGCTGTCGACAACGTCTATCCACAGCCAATTCTTATTGTAACGTAAGATAATATTTTTACTGTTTATGGAATAATCTTTAATTAACATGTTAGAAAAATATTAATTTATTTTGTTTGATACTCTTCCATTAACCAAAAAAACACTTTTCAAATAAAACTGATAAACGACAGCCACAGTGGCGTATTATCCTAAATGCAAAACAGGCATGTGCCTTAGGGCGCGGCAATAAAGGAGCGCGCGAGCGAAGTGATTTTTACAAGTGGTAAATAATGCGAGCTCGTACGTGGTCCTGAGCAATTCTACATACAGAACAGAGTCAACTCGGTTTGCCAACTCGGCAATCGACTTAGCTTCCTCCCTATTTTGTAAGTGGTTTTGAATAATGACTTATTGTAGGGGAAAAAACCAAATGGTTGAAATTCATCAGCGGATGGCACAGATTTTGACGGAATAAAAACCTAGTTTTTCTGCTTTTTAAGTATTTTCTAAATTGATTTACGAAATATTTTTTAATAAAGGGGCGCCGATGAGATGCTTACCTATGGCGCCCTAAACGTTTAAACCGCCACTGGACAGCCAAATGAATTAAGAAAGAAAACTGACTGCACACGTTTCAAAGTTTGTTTCGTCACAAATTCTAAAGACTACACACAAATGAATGAAACAGAGTTTGATCGATACTTAAAATTTGCTTAATTAAACAGTCAACATTTTTTGGGCAATTTAATCAATTGAATGTTCAACGATTTGTTTTTGTTGTTTAAAACAATTGCCCTTTTGGTTAAAATAATTGACCTTTTGCAGAGAAATGAAGAAGAAATAATCTCCCAAATATGAAAGAGCATTGCTATGTCGACTATCAACAAAAGAATTAATATATCGTTAGGTTAGGTTAGGGTAGAGTGGCTGTCTAAATGTTGTTGAAACACTAAGACCTCAATGAAAATTAGAGTGTCATCTTGTGTCTATCGTTGCCAGTTCACTGGTCTTATTGAAGAAAGGATTACCGAGATAGTTATTCCTTCTATTGGAGTACTGGACATGTTCATAAAAGGTGTTGGACTGTTTCCTCCCTCGTCCAAACAGCTTCTACAGAAGTCGCCGGTTTTGGCAAGCTCATCTGCTTTGCAAATTTCCAGAATGTCTCTGTGGCCCGGCACCCATATGAGGTGAATATTAAACTGTTCTCTTATCTAATTCAGAGATGATCGACTATAAAAGACAGACAGACGCGACAGATTTGAGAGCAGCTTGGCTGTCCGAAAAGATACGTATATCCTTACAAGATATAACATTTTCGTTGAGCCAGGATGGTTCCTCTTTTATCGTCATTACTTCTGCCTGGAACACACTACATTGATTGGGAAGTCTGTGTGATAAATAGAGATTCAGTTGTTTCGAGTACATGCCACTTCCAACGCCTTTGTCGGTCCTTGAACCGCCTGTATATAAGTGTATCGTGTTTTCTTCTGGAGGTCCTCCTTCTTCCCAAAAGGATCTTGAAGAGATAAAAACATGGAATTTATTATCGAATACCATTTTTGTGTTGGTATAGTTGAAGTGATCTGGAATAGATCTGAAAGAGGAAACAAAATATCTGGGTCTTATTTTAGGCAGAAAACTAAATTGGAAAAGCAACATACACGAAAGAGTAAGAAAATCTACGGTAGCTCTTTTCACCTGGCAGTAAATGGGGTCTACAACCCAGAATGACTCACTGGCTATACACATCAGTAATCAGACCGATTCTTATTTATAGTGAGACAGTATGGTGGACTGCCTTGGACGTAAAAATGAACTGCGATAAACTTAGTAAAGTCTAATGCTCAGCATGCCTCAGTATAAGCGGATCACTTCGTAGACACCCTACTTGATCTAAAACCTCTGGATATAATTAGCAAACAAATAGCTGCTAATTCTGCTATTCGTGTGAATGCCTCTTCTTGGCCACTCTTAACTATCTAGAATTAATTCCAAAGCACACATACTACACAATTTCCCAACTACAGTTCGATTGAAACTTCCAAATGTCTATACCTTGCAGATCCTTCTGGGAAAAATAGAACATTCCTGGAAGACGAGGCAATCCACTTCTGTAATGGATCGAAAAGCTAGTGATGGGGTTGGTGGAGGTGTGTACGACTTAAACTAAGCCTCTCATTCATTTTTCCAAATTATTGTAGCGTTTTTCAGGCAGAACTTTTGGCGATTAAAGAGGTCCTGTTCTGACTCAGAGAAAACGTGGTATCCACACGTGGTATCCACATCTGATATCCGAATTTTCTCATATAGTCTGGCAGCTATCAAATCCCTGGAATCTGTCTCTACAAACTCAATTACAGTCCAAAAGCGTAGATCGTCTCTTATGGAGATGGCACAACAGTTTAGCATTCACCTACACTGGGTGCCTGGCTATAGGAGTTATTGATTTTCTCTTTTGATTTAATGTCTAACTTCATTTTGAGTACCCCAATCGGGACGAGTGGTCCCCTATCTGAATGGTCGCTACTACTTATATCTGCTTCTGACCCTTTCCTGGCTACTTCATCTACTATTTTGTACCCTTCTATATTGCTGTGTCCAGGAACCCAGCAGCGCTTAACTGGTTAGTGTGGCCGATTCTATTTAATTCTTTCCTACAGTTTAAAACTGCCTTTGATCTTATGGTCTCACTGGCTAAGGCTTTAATAGCAGCCTGGCTGTCCACGAAAAAAGTAATCCCCGAGGAGCTAAGCTTTTCATGGTGTGTCATTTCCGCTACTTTTCAATGGCATAGATCTCGGCCTGAAAGACTCTACAGTCAGCTGGGAGTTTATACGCCTCTCTGATGTTGAGAGATTGACAAAACACTTCAGCACCTGTTCCTTATTACATTTTTGAACCGTCAGTGTAGAAAGGGATACCCTATTTACTTATAAGTAAATACGGATCCCAACCCTGCTTTTCTAATGTGCAAAAAAAAATTTCCTATCCAAATCTAGTAGAGGGGGAATGTTATCGGTGGTCTCCATCAGTCCTGGAATCATGTCGTATCTTTGTAAGATTGATCCGTGTCCATAAGTGCTATACTTCCAAAAACTCAGTTCTTTTAAATGAATTGCAGTTTTGGCTGCCGTGCACCTTATGAACTCATCCAGAGCCGGGAGATCCAAGATCATTTCCAACCCAGCTTATGGTGTGGATCTCTGAGCCACTGTTTATCCTATACAAGCTAGTCTGTACCTTATTCAGGTTCTTGAGATAGCTTGATTTTCCCACAGCTTTCCACCATACAATAGGTAAGAATGGGTCTGACAATCGCTGTGTACATCCATTGGATGACTTGCGGTCGCATACCCCAACGTACACCGAAGGTCCTTTTGCATGTGTAGAATGCACATAGCGCTTTTTTCATTCCTTTATCAATTGGCCTAAGTGTGTCTTTTTACATCCATGACAGCCACTTTAACCTAACTTAACCTAACTATAGTCGTAGGGTTGACAATTTATCCATTAATATTGTATCTGTCTTCTTTTTGCAAAGAAATGATTGGATACTGCAAGATATCTTAACAACGATGAAGTTCCGATACATTTTTCATTCCACTGATTCTACGATGAAGTACAATATGACGATTACATCCTCGATCAATATTACTGGAATATTTCTCTCTTTAATTATTTCTCTAAGTTGTTAAGTCGAATTGGCCTAATTAAATGAGATCTATGTATTTGTTTTTACACCTTTAATCTTACTAAGACTAACGCACTAACATCATCTTTTGTTTTAAGTAAATATTAAAGTTTTAAACAACAAAAAAAAAAATGAAATTATTTTATAGGAGCGATGATGATGACTTGACATTCAACAAAATTTCCGAAGAATACGATCCAGAATATAATGGTTTCTTCAATGCCACAACTGTTGTGTCAGCTAGTGGCGTCGATTCCGAAGATGTAATTCACTGTACTCTGACATTTCCTGGAATTGAATTCAACATAACTAAATCGATAACATCATTAGCAAGTTCAGTTTTTAGGAGCGCTACCGTTATATTAACAACGATCTGCATTTTGCTCGTCAAAATGGTATAGTAGTGTATAATTATTGTAATCTTTATGTTTGACCATAGTTCTTCCTTAGAGAATAAATTGTTTTTAAATTGTTGTTATTATTGTGAATTAAATATTTTCTTTTTCTTTTTTGTGGACAAACATATTTAAGAAGCAAAAAGGTGAGTTCATGTGAATATAAAGAGGCCGACCCATACATCAACATTTACATTGCTGCCAACTTAATTTGACGGATGGAACCGTCCTATGGAATGCGTTGTATACGACTGTTTCATTTGCTTAGTGTAAACATTATTCACAAAACCGCAAACCTGAACAAACATTTTTAAATTATAAATTAAAATTGTGTCAAAATTATTTTTTTGAATTGAATGTTCGTCAAATTCAGTTGTCAACGGATCAACGGACGCAAAAAGTAGAAAGTTAACCAACTATATCCTTCGTCATAATGCCTTACTTATATGACGAGTTCCATAAGAAGATAACGTGTATTCTACCGTGCTGTCAGTTGACGGACTGACGGATTCTATGAATCGGCCCCTTAATGCTTTTGAAGTACTTAAAATGGTTAAATACCAAAAATCATTATGTCTGTCTTCAGAATTTCCATTTAATTAATATTCTTGCATAAGGTTATTCACTCGAAGCGTATTGTTTTGTCTCGAGTATCTCGACTCTTTTCACAACACAAAACGACAGAAGGATTCTCAGGCAAGAGAGTAAAAATATGTCTAGTTTTGTCATCCCTACCAAGCTATTCGCTTGTGGAAAATGATGATGGAGAATTCATGCTGCTCCATCAAGGTTGGCAACGAGCTAGCAGAATCTTTCGATGTACTGTCGTGCGATTTCTTTAACATAGTTCTTGAGAAGATAGTGCAGAACGCCACCGTTAACACCAGAGGTACTATCTTCCAAAAATCTGTTCAACTTCTGGCGTACGCCGATGATATTGATATAATGGCTAGAACACAGCGTGATGTGAATGGCGCCTTTGTGAGAATTGAGACAGAAGTGGCAAAAATGGGTTTAGCGGTAAATCAGGGAAGAATGAAGTATATGCTGTCTTCGAGGATGGACACCCAACATTGACGGCTCGGACAGATCGTCATACTAGTCGCATACAACTTGGAGGAAGTAGAGGAGTTTGTCTACCTAGGCTCCGCTATAAACACAGGCAATAACACTAGCGCCGTGATCAGACGAAGAATCACTCTTGCCAATCGCTGCATCTTTGGACTTAGAAGGCAATTGAGTAGTAAGGTCCTCTCCCGAGCAACTAAAGTGACACTCTACAAAACCCTCATCATCCAGTCCTGCTGTATAGTGCAGAAGCATGGACCTTGACAAAATCAGATGAGTGTGCCCAAGGCTGTTTCGAGAGGAAAGTTCTTCGGGTCATCTATGTCCCCGCGTATATTGATGGTGAATGGAGAAGAAGATACAAAAGCGAACTTTACGGGATTTACAACGACATTGACCTAGTCAGAAGAGTCAAGGTCCAGAGACTCAGATGGCTCGGTTATTTAGAGCGGATGGACACCAATGCTTTCTTCAACATCATTCTTGAAAAGATTGTGCAAAGCTCCAACGTCAACACCAGAGGCACAATCTTTCAAAAGTCCGTCCAGCTACTACGACACGCAGACGACATTGACATAATTGTATAGCATTGTATTGTATATATTATTTATGAAATGACTTGATAGTTGATACATCAAGATTAAATCTTTAAGTTGTATCCAAACAAATTTACAAGTTATAACTTTTTGTTAAAGATTGGTTCCTAGCAATACTAACGTTTATATTATATGTACCTTAGTATAATTTACTTTACCTAATTTCTAAATCATAGTTTCAGATAAATATTTCTTTTTTGATTTTGTAATTTATATTTTTCATTCGTTCAAATACCTTCAATAAATAAATAATTAAATCTTGTTCAAGAAGATTATTTCACTGGAAACCTTCATAAGTCTTAACAGGTTATGGGCCCAGGACAAAAACTCCAATTGAACTAAAGAAAAATTATTTAAAAAATTACGTTTGAAAAGAAGTTTTTGAATTGAATCGAAAGAAAACAATATTTCAAGATCAGAACAGAAAATGGCTGGTTCTATTTTAAGTTCCTCGCGAATGGAATTATTATCAAGAGATAATTACGATACTTGGAGAATGCAAGTTGAAGCACTACTCGTTAAAAATGATTTGTGGGATTATGTCACAGGGACGTTAGTTAAACCCACTGAAGGCAGTCCTGCAATTGCAGAATGGTGCAAGAACGATCGTAAGGCCAAAGCTGATCTCATTTTATCAATTCATCCTTCAGAATTGAAGCAAATTCGTCTATGTGAAACATCACGATCTGTGTGGCTCAAATTAGAGTCGATTTATGCCTCAAAAGGTCCGGCTAGGAAGGCCACACTCCTGAAACAGTTTGTCCTTCAAAAGTTGGATGATAACGGAGATGTAAAGGAGCATTTGGCAAAATTTTTCGATGCGGTTGATAAGTTGGAAACTATGGAAGTGAACATTAATGGTGACTTATTTTTAATAATGCTACTTTATAGTCTTCCATCTTCTTTCGAAAATTTTCGATGCGCGATTGAATCCCGTGATGATGTTCCTAATGCCAAAACGTTGAAAATTAAAATCATTGAAGAATGTGAAGCCAGAAAACAAACTACTGGAAGTACAGTGGTGGCAATGGCTGCAAGAAATTCGAGATTCAAAACTCAGAATAAGTCTGGAGAATTATTGGATAAACCCCTTGATAAACAGGTAAAATGTTTTAAATGTGGTGCCTTAGGGCATAAGGCTTGTCCTACCAAGAAAACAGAATATTTCAAAAATAAGTCCAAGCAATTTGTACATAATACTGATGACTCGTATGTGGTGAATTATCATTCGAATGTCAACGAAAGTTATATGTGCAATGGAAAGGCAAATCGGGAATGGATTCTGGATAGCGGTTGTACATCGCATTTGTGTGGTGATGAAGTTCTCTTCAAATCATTGTGTGAATCGCCCAAAGCAAAACTAAACCTTGCTAGCAATGCAACGGCCGAAGTCAAAGGCAGAGGCGTTGTATATTTAACTGTTGCTGGCGAAAGAGGTCCTCGTTTAATCGAATTCAAGGATACTTTGTT
>CAKKXW010000002.1:69168057-69180137 GCA_920937365.1 Sphaerophoria rueppellii | reverse complement strand
TTATAATCTAAATTCTATAATTATTTATTTTTCGGCAATTTGCTTATCACTTCCAACCGACACAATAAACCAAAACTAGAAATTGAGCTGCATTCCACGAATCAGCTCTTGTGGGACCTGCCTGACTCGTATTTATATTTTATTTAACTCCCCGCGCTGTACTTTGCCGTTCGGAATCGGCGTAAAATTGTAGGTCCCCTCAATTCTTCACACGCACCTAGAGAATTGTTGATGAGAGTAAGCCACTTAGGCCTTGGCTCTTTAAGAGCTGTCGCGCCCCTCAATTTATTTTATATTTATGCTCAGTCCGTCCAGGGTGTTCTCGACTAAGCACCTTACGTCGAGTTAAAGATCAAAACCAAATAACACAGCCAACCTTCACTATTCGTTTAACGGCTTTTTATTTATTAATATCTTAAATCTAATATTAATTTATTTTACAAGCAATTCACTTATAATAATTATTATAACACCTAATAATACTACAGGGACGATTCCTCTCGGTCCTCGGTTAGTCACGGCTCCTCGGATTATACGGCTGTCAGTGTCACCACTGAATAAACGGCGGCTTTAGCCCTGTCTTTGATATACACGGAAGGTGTGGGTCAAAGAATAAACCGAGTCTAATTAGACTCCTGTTCACAACAAAGGCTGTGAAATAAACGGTCGAGCTCTTGCTCCTGTTCGAGTATTTTCCAGAGGGAAGAATGCACGAAATAAACGGTCTAGTCGAGACTCCTGTCAGCGAGCAACAAACTCCACTGAATGAACGTTCGGCCGAAGCCCTGTCTCTGATACACTCAGAAGGAGTGGATTAAAGAAATAAACTGAGTAAACGGTCGAGTAACTATTATTACTCTTGTTTGTATATTTTCCAGAAGGAAGAATACACAAAATAGACGGTCGGCAAAATATCGGATCGGAGAGAAGCCCCGGTCGGTTGAGAATATATTTTGAAGAAATATATTCCCAAAGCAAAATACAGGTGGGTAGCTCTAAATCTATAGTGCTTCCCGGCAAAATATTTAACAATAGGATGCTGGTGTAGCAAACCTCTCAAGCGTTCCCTCTACCGAAGCGGAGTCAGAATCATAACTGATTTTTGTTGACGACAACACTTCCCCTTATGCATTTTTCTGTCGACGTTGGGTGTGAATCGTATCATACCCAAGTCACTATCCTGTGTTGTCGTCTGTCGCATGTTCGTGTTGCTGCTTCGGTTGTTGGTTTTTTTTTTTGTGGACGGTGTTTACGTATTGTTGCTTCTCATTTTTATTTTTCCAGGGGCGGATTTCCGTAGGTTACTTTACAATGGGGCGCTTGCCCTTTTTATACGTTTTCGGTTTTTTTGATAGGTCCGCTCCCGAATTTTGTCGAACAAAATCCATTATTGTAACGCTTCGTTAAGAGCTTTGCACAATCTTTTCAAAAATGATTTTGAAGAAATCGCATGACAATGTATCGCCTTGTCTAAATCCTTTTTTTGATATCAAATGCGTCCGTTAGGTTTTTTCCGACCATGATGGCACAGCGTGAGTTCTCTTTTCCTTAGAAACGCAAAAGATTAATGATTTTAGGTAATGTGTTTGAAATCGTTTAGATCAATTTTCCAAAACGAATCCTACGTTGATGAGCCAGAGCAGAGCAGGGCAGGCACAGAGGAGGTGAAGAATAGTTTCTTCCTCCTCCCCATCCATGCAGCTTCTGCAAAAGTCATTTGAAAATACGCCTTGCGCTCCTTCCTATTAGGCAGTGTTCGATCTTTTTAAGTCTAGATTAGGCCAAATGTTTTTCGTCGCCTGACAGGTGGTTATGTTGTTCTACCTGGGTTAGTTCTCTTTACAGCATCTTGTTCAAGTAAAAGTTTCCATGTAGCGATTGGTATACCAGCACTAGCCATTCTTGGTTGAATGGGTAATGTTGTATAATATTTGACGAGTTCATCGGCTACGCAGCTTCCTGGAATGTCTATATGACCCACCACCCAGTAAAGGTGAATGTTAAACTGTTGTGCCATCTCCGTTAGAGAAGATCGACAGTTTTAACCTATTATTGGGTTTTGTCAACATCTGATGAAAATGCTTTGGGCTGCTTTGAGAGAAAAATTCTTCGAGTGAATTTTGGTCCTGTCTGCATTAATGGAGAATGGAGACAAGGATTCAACCAAGAACTGACCTAGCCATAAAAGTTAAGGTCCAAAGACCATCTAATGGTTGGGTCATGTTGAGCGAATGGAAAATAATGCTCCGGCTCGTAAAGTCTTTGAATCTAACCCGCAAGGACGTCGCGAAAGAGGAATACCGCGACTCAGGTGAAGCACACAGGTGGCGTGCGAAGCTGGAGACAGCTAGCTAGGGACCGAGCTGGCTGGAGAAGTTAATTGGGTGAGGCCCTGGTCCTACCTAGACTGTAGCGCCACCATAAGTAAGTTAGTAAGTAAGTATTTGGATTTGATAGCTGCCTGACTATCTGAGAAAATCCGTATATCAGATGTAGATACCACGTCTTCTTTGAGCCAGGACAAGACTTCCTTAATCGCCAAAAGATCTCCCTGAAACACGCTTCAATGATTGGGAATGCTGAATGAGACACCTTGTTTTAGTCGTTCAGAGTGCACACCCTCACTAACCCCATCACTGGATTTTGATCCATCCTTATGGAAGTGGATTGCCTCCTCTTGCAGCAGTGTCCTATCTTCGGGAGGTTTAAATAAACAACCCATCTTGGTGAACAAAAAAGTGTTCTTCCATTATGATTACTCATTGGTTAACACCTCCGCCACTCCACAGTCACCGTAATGTCCAGATCTGGCACCGTGAAACTTCTTATTGTTTCGCTGCTACAAAGGGCTACCTTTGCAGACTTCCAAGAAAACGTATTTTCAAAGAAATTGGAGCATCGCTGGGTCAAGTGTTTAGAGTGAGAGGGGCTATACCTATGCATAAATGGCTTGACTGATTTCATTTCAAAAATGCACTATTTTCATATTCTATACTCTAATTATATTCTCCCATCATTTATTTTTTAATGATTTTACTCGTTGCAGTTAAAATATGCTCAAATTCGAGATTCCGGAGTTTATGAGTGTCAAGTTTCAACAACCCCTCCAGTAGGATATACAATGGTTCTTTCCATTGTGGGTAAGTTGAGAATCGATAACAGACACTGGTCCACGAACACTCAACATTTTTATGTGAATTTTATTTTTATAGAACCTATCACAAGCATACACGGAGGCCCAGATTTGTACATAGACACAGGGTCGACCGTTAATCTAACATGCATCGTAAAGCATTTACCAGAACCACCACCAGCAGTTAGATGGACGCACAACAATGAGGTTTGTCATCTCCTCCATTAATTTCAAAACCCCTGCTCAAAGTTCACATGAGGAACAAGCTTACATCCTTGATAGTTTCTCAACTTGTCTTCTTTTTTTTTGTTGCAGGAAATTAATTACGACTCGCCCAGGGGTGGGGTATCTGTGATAACAGAAAAGGGCGATATAACGACTTCGTATCTTTTGATTCAGAAGGCTCGAATATCTGATTCAGGAATCTACACATGCTCTCCATCATCAGCCAACCCTAAGTCTGTGAATGTTCATGTTCTATATGGTATGTATGAAGTCTTCCAATTCTCAAGACGACTTCAAACATTTTTTATTAATTTCTTTTTTCAGGCGAACAACCTGCAGCAATACAAAGGGGAACAAAGATATTATTACAAAGCAAAATGTTAATATTAATATTTATATCATTATTTCTCGGTACAAAATTTAAGTAAATAACTATTAAAAAATACTTAAAAAAAAAACTTTAAAATTAAAAACTTCGTTTAAATAAATGTGGATATATATATTAATACTTAATAATAGTACTTAGGTAAATTAAATAAACTGAAATATAAATAAGGAGTGAAGGTAGGTGCCTAAAGAGACAGAAACCAGCGTCGATCTTTAAACCCAAAGAACAAAATTATGTTAATAATAAAAAATACTCTTAAGAAATACATGATAATTGATTGTTAAAAAAAAAAACGAAGCATAGCTTGCAAAATGATTTTTAATGCAGATTAACTCTAATAATAATAATACAGTGGCGCGACAGCTCTGGAAGAGTCAAGGCCTATTAGTGGCTTACTCTCATCAACAATTCTCTAGGTGCGTGTGAAGAATTGAGGAGACCTACAATTTTACGCCGATTCCAAACGGCAAAGCTGAGAAGCACTATTTTATGACAGATTGATACTCCTGGAAGTTTTGTCAGTTCTTCGCAAGTGGCAGTGCCATGAAAGATGAAATAAAAACTATGAGCACGAGTAGGACTCGAACCCACGACGTTCTGCTTAGCAGCCAACTAACTTAATTCTCCTTACATGCTAGACAAAAATGTGAAACTACTGGCCCCAATCGGACGCTCTTAGCAATTCATGATTCTTTAAAATGAATGCCTTTCGGCCTACGAACTAAGCTTATTCCGTTTTACTTTTTTTTTTAATAATTTGCACACACTTAAAAGGCTTTTTATGCCCTTATTATGCCAGAGACATAAGCGCATTGAGATTTAAGAAAGGGGTTTGAAAGTAAGTATCGGTGTACATTGGTTTTGTATTCATCAACGTTGCAATGACTGGGAAAGACAGAGTATGGAAGAGAGTTCCACATTCGCGTAGTACGACTAAAGAACGATTCTCTATACTTAAGAGTACGTCCGAAGTTGGACTCGAGGGTAAACTGATGGGCATTCCTGGAAGCGCGGGTATTAGGGTTGAATTGTTTGAGGGGAGGAATGCAACTGGCTATTTCTCAAGAATACTTACCCTAGAAGTAACGATGAAACAGAGAGAGAGGCACGAAACGTTACGACGACGGTCGTCTAAGGGAGTGAATGAATCAGGCTCTTCTTTGTATACCATCCAAGAGGCTTAAGTAAGTTACTGGGGCACCAGCCCAAAGATGGGAATCGTACTCAAGCCTTGGAATAAGTCTTGTAGATAATAGCCAGATCAGACGGGGAGAAAAATGTCTTGCAAAAACGTCTTGAGAAACCCAAGCATCTTGCGGAATTTTTGGCGACATCGCGCATGTGCTCGGTCCACAAGAGGTGGTCAGTGATGCACATACCAAGAATCTCGAGATGTTCGGTCTCATTGATGCAAGTGCCACTCATGGACAGTAGCAGGGGGGTATATCTCGCTTCAACGATACAAGACAGAATTGAGTTTTCGAAGCATTAAACTCTACACGATTTTTTATTTCCCATTGTACAATGCTGTTTAAGTCAAAGTTTAATGAGCTTATCATATTTTGCCGTGGATGTGGAACTGCATCCGAAGAGGAGGGGTGTGAATCTGGGAACAAATATGAGAACCTAAGGGTACTATCGTCAGCGAAACAATTTTTTTTGGATTAGAAGTAACAGACAAGAGATCATTAATAAAAATTATAAAGAGGGTCGGAGACAAAACGGAGCCCTGGGGCACACCAGCATTTATATTGTGGGTTTCGGACTTGAATCCGTCCAATACAGCTTGTATTGAACGGTTCGAAAGAAAGTTTCTAATCCAACGAAGAAGGGATTCATCAATACCAAAGACATTCATTTTCGATAAACGAGCAAGACTTTATTAAATGCCTTTGAAATATCAAGTGCAACAATCTTACTTTCTCCAAAACGATGTAAAGATTTGTTCCACTGTTCTGCTGAAGCCGTATTGACGGTTTCGGACAGTCTTACGGGAAAGTCAGCAAATCGACAGACAATCGTAAGCTGTATGGAATTCTGATTTTTGTGAAATAGCGAAAACACACCGGAGTTTTTCAACGAAATTTGCATTTTTCTGCATGCTTGTTGTAAAGCTTTTGAAAATTCAGATTTGTAGTTCTCTATTTCAATTGGATTCAAGCAAATTACATTATGGTCCGCTAATGAACAATTTTAAGAGAATTTAGTGTGATACTAGCTTAAAATGAATTTTGAGTCATGACTGTCTCTTAAACGGACTTCTTATAGAGCCCCGGATTTTCAGCGAAACTTAAATAAACCATGTAGGTACAACATGAGACAAAACATTTTTCGCGATGTTTTTTTTGTTTGCAGAAATTGATTAGATGCAGAGCGGAGTGTATGTCCAAGTGCAACAAGCAGATGTGTCAACAATTTCGGGTCGTTCTAGGATAACGCTATTTATCCCCGAGCTTTTTTAAGTGCACGCGCACATTGTATTGCATTTTTGTGGGCCCTGAGGTTGCCTCATATATCATTTTTGAAACTAATTCGTAAATTGTAATTCACTCAGATATTTTATTTCTAGTGTCGTGAAAAAGTGCAACTATTCATAAGGATAACCAAAATTAAAGACTTTCCTTAGCATCATCGATTCGATAATTGCAGGAATGAGGAAAGGTTCAAAATAATACAAAATTTGATCGAAGTGTTCTATTTCTTAGGGAAATTCAGCACGTTGCGTTGGATGAAGATACTTTTCAGACGTCTGTCGGAAATAAGAAGTACGAAGCTGATGCTGTTGTCTCCGAATAGTTGAATGATGAAATCATCCACCTCGAACATTATGTGTAGAAATTATGGTGAAAAAGATAAGTATATAAAGGATGTCCGAAGAAGAACGAAAAATTCGAAGTGTCATTGTTTGGCATTTGAACAATTATTATTATTGTTTGTTATTAGAAGGTATAACAATTTACCTACGTGCGCAACCACAGAGCTCATATGATCGCTACTTGACCTGAAGCGCTCTAAAGACTTGTCATCTCAAAGCAGATTTCATATTGGCTCCCTAATAGGTGTCCTTACGTTACACTTTATTATTGGCAGACACGCAATACGACTTGTTGTAGCCTCAAATGACTTCTGCAGGAGCTGTATGGACGAGGAAGAAGAGGAAAAAATCTCTCACCTTCTCTGCACTTGCCCTGCTTTTTTACTAAGACGCAAACTTCATATGGGAGAGTACTTTTGTGATTATCCCAGTGAACTAACTAATAAGGATATCAAAAATCTTATTCGCTTTATAAAAAGCTCAAAATGGTTCGACTAGTAAGAAGTAATTCTCTAGATTCATGTGGTTACACAATGGGCCTTATCTTTTGGCCTAAGTGTTAGGATTCGGTATCCGCAGCCACTTTAAGCTAACCTTCTAGAAGGTATGAGGTGAATAAAAATGGAGCGAAGGGAGTTTGTTAATTGGGTATTAGAGAGACAATATGAAAATGCTGATTTTGCCGATAAAATCATCTTTAGTGAAGAGGCCTATTTCCAACTTGATGGCTTCGTCAATATACAGAATTGTCTCATTTGTGGCGAGGGAAATCCTCGATTGATTTACGAGAAGCAAATGCATCCTCAACGACAGTGTGTTGTGGATTTTGGGCTGGAGGAATCATTGGACCGTTTTTTTTGTGAAAATGAGTCAGGCCAAGCGCAAAAAGTCAATGGTGTTCGTATCGTGAAATGATAAGCAAATAGATGTCATGCATCGCGTCTGAGTAACCGCACAGACACAAAACTGCGAGTTCCTAAACACCAACCACGTATCTAAAATAGGGACTGCAAACCTTGTATCTATGAATATTAACATCGAACATACAAGATCTGATCTGCAGAACTATGTCAACGTCTGAAAAAGTTCAACAAACTGATAAGACACCGAGGCTTCTGATCAAGAAAGTGCAGCATCGATTAGATTTTGCAGTAGACTCTAGACAAAAAAAAACAGGAAATTCAAATCGACAGTTAAACATTTTCATCGATTTCAATTAATTGGATAACAGCAACAGTTGAATACTCAAAGAAATATTCTCTTATAGAATTAAAACTTTCTGCATAATTTGATTTGCCCCGTGCGTTCACTCGATTTCTTAAGACGTTTTCAATCAGAAATCTGTTTTCTGGAATAGTTATTAGCAATTTTGACAGCGAGCGTTCGATTCGTCCAACATCCGATTGCTGTTTACTTTGACTCATATCCAGTCCTCCTTGCCACGATCACATATGATATTCTAGTATGAAACGATTCCAAAACGACCACCCAGGAGTCAGTCGGACGTTCTTTGAGTCACTAACGTGGCTTACTCATCGTCGTTTGATACAAAAAACGAAGGGTTTTCAAACAAAAAGTAATAAGACGCGTATAAAATAAAAAAAACTATAAAAACACGTATACGCCCGAGTGTACATTTTCATTGCATCCGTAGTTATACATGAAATCTCTCTGTATGTAAAAATGGTGGTATGTTTGTTTGTTCTTGTTAAAAATATAAGTTTTTATTTTATGTTTTAAATTCTCAATAAGTAAACTCTGTTTTGAATTATTACTTTGCTTATTTCTTTTCATATACTTGTTGCTTTTATCTCCCACTATAATTAATTTGGTTCTCTTATACTTTTGCTTAAACTTGCTTAATTACGATCTGAGTGTACATATGTACATTGTAAGCAAACTCAAAATGAAATACATCACAGTTCTTGTAAAGAAGTCAAAAGAGTCAAACGTGTTTTCTCTTGGTGCAACAGGTTATGGGCCCAGTTGCGTTTATGATTTTTTTTTTGAGAATCACGTGCATGTACGAATTTTAAATTAAAAGTTTAATCAAAAATCGGAAATTTTCGAAGCATCGAAAATTCTGTGTTATACCGAGAAGCATAATCAATTTGCCGACGATTGGTATTTGGGTAAATTTGCTGCACATAAAATTGCAATTTTTTTTTATTTTGGTAATTTAATCAAATACGTACATAACTGGTAATTTTATTACATACACACTTATCTGGTCATTGTCATACGGTTATTTGGATCTCACTGTGTTTGACCGTTAGTTTTTTTTTATCATCATGTCATCTGATAACAGTGAAACTAAAATTGAGAAACTGATTAATGGTGATCAGTGGAACATCTGGAAATTTCAAATAAGAATCATTTTAAGTGTATATGATATATTGAAATATGTGACAGGGGATGAAGCTAAGCCTACTGAAGCTGAAAAATTGCTGCTGTGGAATCGTTTTGACAGTAGAGCTCAAAGGGTTATAGCCACTTCAATTGGTCCGCAACCACTTTTACATATCATGAACTGCAAATCCTCGAAGGAAATGTGGGACAAGCTCCATATTGTTTAAGAGGTAAAGTCAAAAGTGAGTATCCACGTACTCCAGCAGCAATTTTACAGTTTCAACAAAGATCCGCAAGACGATATTGCTTTGCATATTTCCAAGTTGCAGACTATTGTGCAACTAGAGGTCTGCAAGAATGCATTCATTTGCTTTCTCTAAACTTGTTCAGTACTTCAGTTTACTCTATACATTGCAAATATTCAACAAAGTGTACAATAAAATAGAGTACTACACTACAAGAGACAGTTACTGTACAATGCTTGATCGCCCGATAGCAAGATGAGTACACTGTTTTCTTTCTCTCCCACGTTTGTGTGCTTGCAAAAGCTTGATGTGAGCAAATCGTGTGCAATGTAAACTTAAAAAATGCACTGAGTACACTGAGTATAGTGAGTAAAACAAATAAAGCGAACGAGAGATAATAATTTAATTTGCTTGTTTTATTATAAACTTCTAAATATTATACATTCTGTCTTGATCTATTGCTTTTCTTATTTCTAAACAGCTATTTCTCACTAATCTGTCATTTTAAAAAGTAGACTTTAATTTAAAACAAGAGTAAGTAAACCAAAATTTCATGTACTCAGTGTACTCAGTGCAGTGTACTCTTTTTTATGAATACACAATTTGTGAATACCCCTTCCTTATGAATTTACTTCAGTAAGTATTTGCTTTAGAATGGGTGCAGAACTCAAATAGTAATCAAATATCAGTCGATTAATTCATTCTATTTTTCAAGCTGTAAGTACAATACTGAAGTGTACTCGAAATTAAATGAATGTCTTGGAACTGGTTTCAAGACATTCATTGCAGACCTCTATGTGCAACATCTTGCCGATGTGGGAGAAAAGGTTTCCGACTCGATGGTCATTACGAAAATACTTATGACCTTGCCGTCTTCATTTAACCATTTCCATAGCGCTTGGGAATTTACACCAACAGATAAGCAAACATTAGAGCATCTAACGAGTAGATTTGTTCTTGAAGAGGCACGCATTAATTCGCAAAACAATTTTTCTGAGCCAGGAGGAAGTAGTGCTTTGATAGCAAACAAACAGTTTACACCCAAAAAGTTTTTGAACAAAAGTAGACAGAATTCAAAGTCAGGAAGATGTTTCTACTGTAAAGGAGTAGGGCATTGGAAGAATGAATGTCCAAGGAAAAAGGAGAAACAGTTTGGTGCATCGAATTTTAATGAAAAAAATGTGCACGACTGGGTCGTACGAACTTGCTCCTGCATGCTAAAACTAAATATTTATGATTACTTAAATTGCAAAAAGTAGTGTTAAAATAAGAGATATACTTTAAGCAATTCTGATTACACTCTTACTTACAGCTTACACGTAACTCACGCAAAAAAAAACTCAATATATAAAAATAATTAGAATTCATTAAGAAAATTAAAATTTGAAAATGAACCTCGTAAAAACATTTCATTCCAAAGATTTAAATTCCAAACAAACTCAAACCTTATTCTTGATTTATTGAATTTTTTTTTTGAAAATCGTCGGAGCCGTTTTTTTCTTAAATTAATTTTTTATATATAAAGTTTTTCAAGAGTGTTTTAAAATTAATTTTGGTATGCAGTTTTTAAGACCATGTAAATATACATATTATACTCCAATTGGGATTTTTAAAATTGATCTGTTTTTGAGATACAGAATTTTGAAAAAAAAAGTTAAAAATATTTTTTAAAAATCCAAAAAAAAAATTGAAGATTTTTTGAAAACAAAATATTATTTGAACAATATATACGTACTTTCAAAAAAAAAACTTACGCTAATCGGACTTTCAGTTTTCGAGAAAATCTAATAACAAAAAAACGGTTCTATGGGAGGTACCGTTTTGGAGCAATATCAATTTTGTTTTTTTACATAAAATAAATGAATGTTTTAAAAAATTAAACTCGAGAAAGTTTAAAAAAAAATCGATCGGGCCGTTTTGGAGAAAAAAAAATGTTTTGGTTTTTGGCCAAAAAAATCATATGGTGGCTACCCTAAATTTTGATCTTAAAACAAAAATAAAAAAATTTTGCTCAAACCTCTAGTTTTCAAATTTGAATTCAATCGGACCAGTAGTTAAGGCTGTAGATGCCTGTAAACTTTCCGACAGACAGACAGACGGAATCGCCGGACCCACTTTTTTCGACTTCTCTATCATCGTAATGTCATATCTCATCCTCATCTCAATTTTTTTTTTTTTTACGAATTCAATACTTGCCATATATTCTATATGTCGCAAGTAAAAAGGGGAATGCGTTTGTTTGTGAGGCGATGTTGTCACAAGGTGATGCTAGAGCTGACGAGTGGTTCCTGGATTCTGGAGCGAGTGACCACATGACCAGTAGGAAAGAGTGGTTTCTTGATTACAAGGATTTTGATAAGCCTATAATAGTAAGGCTAGGAGATGGAAATACTATTAATGCATATGGTAGAGGGGACATAAATGTATTGTCTTTTAACAATGTCAACTGGGAGGAGAATCATTTGGCTGATGTCTTATATGTTCCAGATATTCGCTTGAATTTGTTCTCTCTAAACTGTGCCTTAGACAAGGGTCTTTGCTTATCTTCGGATAATTTAAAATGTGAGCTCTTTAAGGAAGATTCTGTTTTAGTAGTGGGAGTTCGAGAGTCGAAACTTTTCAAATTGCTTTTGAAGGTCACAAGTGGTTCCAATGATGTTGGTGCATGTGCAAATTTAGCAGAAAGGAAGAAAGAAACACTTCAGATATGGCATGAATGACTCGGGCACCAAAATATTGTTCAAGTAAGGAACGTTTTAAAGGCCAGAAATATTGCTTTTATAGATGATGATAAATTCTTTAGCGAAGCGTGCATGTATGGAAAACAACATCGTGCAGTTTTTCATGCAAGTGAAAATAAGGCGAGTTGCGTAGGGGAACTTGTGCATTCAGATGTATGCGGTCCAATGCAGTACACGTCAGTTG
>CAKKXW010000002.1:68956821-69154600 GCA_920937365.1 Sphaerophoria rueppellii | reverse complement strand
TTCTCGCGTAGATCTTGTCCAAACGGTGGCGGACCAGAATCTTGTGAAGACGCCATCGCTCTCTGCATATCAGCGGCTGTTCCAAAGTCCACATTCAAACATTTTGGATTCGATGTTGGCCATCGGACGCCATGCAGGGCATGCCTTGTTTCTATTGCCTCACTTCAAATCAAACACACAAAGTTAGATTGAAAAAAAACCAAAATTCTAAAAAATAACTTACTCTTCCGTCTCATACTGAATGTAACACTTCGATTTGATCTTATCAATCCAGAAGCCATTGTCAACAATTTTTCCCGTCCGAGCAAGCAGGCCCTTCAATTGTAATACTGTAAAAGGCCGAACAAGATTTGTTATATACAAAATGGAGCTTGTTTCATTTTTTGTTGGAATTGGAGCCAAATGTTCGTCCCTATCGTTCAATAGTGAAATTTTCCTTATTGGATTTTCGTACTTTTTCGCTAATGAATTTTTGTCTTTATCGAAGATAGTGACAACCTTCTCGGTTCGGGTTTTGATTGGCGTTGGAGATGCTTCGCCTTCTTCACGTTCCGATTCAACTTCTTCAACATCGGACGAAGACTCTAACTTAACATCGCACAATGGCACTGGCTTAACGTCCGATATTAGATTCTTAAGTGAATCTGTTGATATAGCTAGAATTTGCGAATTCGAGTCTGAGGTCTTCTTCGATAGCCAACGGCGTTTTTTTGTTATTTTTGTCTTTTCATTCGACGGTGTTGACATTCTGTCGGCTGTAGTATTATTATTGCTGAATTCGTCATTTTCATCGTTTTCTTGTTGGTCTTTTTTGCGTAGCACTATAGGAGCACGACGTTCTTTGTTACGATTAAGACTTTTTTTACTCTCGCTAACAGCGGTTGGAGTTTCTGTTTTTTCTGGAGATTTATTCTTTTCTTGTTCTAGTTGTGTTTCTTTTGAATGTTCGCTTACCTCTCCTCTTCCTCCTTCTTCATGGGCTTCTTCTCCTTTTCCCTTGTCCATTTCACTTTTCTCTTCATCATCGATATTTTGCGGAACATCAGGTGAGCTCTGCTGGGTAGCATCATCAGATTGGGGTGACTCTTTTGCTCTTTGTGACACATCGTAAGATTCCTCTGTTGAGGGATTTGTTGTTGGAGTTCCTTCTTTGGTGTTTTCATTTTCATTATTGTTATCTTGGTTTTGTTCTTGGGCCTGAGAAGATTCAGTTTCATTTTCTTTTGCTTTTTCTTCAGAAATTGTCTCTTGTGAGATTTGATTTGCGGTGTCATTTTGTGAATCTTCATTGTTCGGTGTTGGCGTTACTTCCTCAATTGTCTGTGGAATAGAAAATTATTTTAGTTTCGTATTAACCGCCCATGCTGAATTGGACTCAAACGATTCTATTCAAAACTATTACGAGCAAAGAATATTTCGCTATCCGGAGCAGTACAGCAATATCAGATCTATTTTCTAAATCTTCCGATCAATTAACTTCCACCCATGCTGTCTTCGAGGAAGGACACCCAACACTGACGCACGGTCGGACAGATCGTCACAATAGACGCATATAACTTCGAGGTAATAGAGGAGTTTGTCTACCTAGGCTCCGCTATAAATACAGGCAATAACACCAGCGCAGAGATCAGACGAAGAATAACTCTTGCTAATCGCTGTTTCTTTGGGCTAAGAAAGCAATTGAGTGGAAAAGCCCTCTCCCGAGCAACTATGGTAAAACTGTACAACACCCTCATTATCCCAGTCCTGCTGTATGGTGCGGAAGCATGGACCTTGACAAAATCTAATGAAAGTGCCTTAGGCTGTTTCGAGAGGAAAGTCCTTCGGGTCATCTTTGGCCCCGTGTGCATTGAAGGGGAATGGCGAAGAAAATAAAACAGCGAACTTTACGGATTGTACAATGACATGGACCTAGCCAGAAGGGTCAAGGTCCAGAGACTCAGATGGCTCAGTCATTTAGAGCGGATGGACATCAATGCTCCGTCCCGGAAAGCCTTCGACACTATTCCCGAGGGACGTAGGAGGAGAGGAAAGACCAGGACTAAGGTGGTACACTCAAGTGGAAGAGGACCTCAATCAACTTGGAGTGCAAAACTGGAGACGACAAGCTAAGGACCGATCTAGGCTGGCGGAGACTGTTGATTGAGGCCCACGTCCACAACGGACTGTAGCGCCACCTTAAGGAAGTAAGAAAGTAAGTACTATCTTGTTGAAGGTACTTCGGATATCTCGATCAAGGCCTCAGAATTGTATACTCGGTCCTCAAACAAGGAGTGCCCTTGAACTGCTAATACATCGGAGATGTCTCCTAATCATAGCCTACAAGATCTGGTCTGCTGTGGAGGAACCTTTCGTCAAGAGCATAAGAAAGGCCACCATCGATCAGTTATTTCTTCGTAAAAAAAAGCTCAGTATCAAGTTTTGGCATTTCATCGAAATTCATCTCATATCAACTCCTACTCTCCACCTTCCCGTGGAGAACATCGGGTGCCCAGTACCTTCAACCGAAGATTGGGTTCCAACTCCAGTGGGAAGTTGTTGGCGGCAGCAAAGAGAGAGAGGGGGAGGAGGTATGCGTCCACTAAGGCATGCCTCCTTTTCAACAGGCGACAGCGGAAGAACTCCCAAGATGGAATCAACGGTGGCGTCTACAGTTCGAGTCAGGATGAACTACTTAGTGAACACCTTATAGGGCTACTACTACATATTCGTAGCCCAGGTCTATAAGGAGCGGTTTGGCCGGCTCCTCGTCTAAGAGTTAAACTAAAGACCTGGCCTACTTAGATGGTTGGGTCATGTTGAGCGAATGGAAAATAATGCTCCGGCTCGTAGTATTCGAATCCAACCCGGAAGGACGTCGCAGAAGAGGAAGACCGTGACTCAGGTAAAGCACACAGGTGGTAGAGGACCTGAACCAACTTGGCGTGCGAAACTGGAGAAAGCTAGCTTGGGACTGAGCTGGCTGGAGAAGTTTGTTGGATGAGGCCCTTGTCCGAACTGGACTGTAGCGCCACCATAAGTAAGTAAGTATGTCTAGTTTTGGCACCGCTGTCAAGATCGTTCGCTTGCGCCAAATAACGATGGAGAACTCAAACTGCGCCATCAAGTTTGGCAACGAGCTTACGAAATTTTTCGAAGTAAAATAAGGTTTCAGACATGCGATTTCTTTAACATCGTTCTTGAGAAGATAGTGCAAAACTCCACCGTCAACAACAGAGGCGTATTCTATACAACACCCTCATATCCCAGTCCTGCTATATTGTGCAGAAGCATGACCTTCGGGTCATCTTTGGCCCCGTGTGCATTGATGGAAGAAGAAGATTCTACAGTGAACTGTACGGGTTATCCAACGTCGCGTAACTTGTCAGAAGGGTCAAGGTCCAGTGACTCAGATGGCTCGGTCATATAATGCGGATGGACACCAATGCTCCGGCCCGTAAAACTTTCGACACCATTCCCCTATTGATGAAGAAGCAGAGGAACTGTGACTCAGGTGTCGCACCCAAGTGGAAGAGGACCTTAATCAACGAAACTAGAACAGCTAGCTAGGGACCTAGCTGGCTTACAAATACTGTTGTTTTTGAACAATTTCCCAACTAACTGTAGCGCCAGAAAGTAAGAATATAAGCGCTGAAACATTTTCATGAAATTCATATTTTGCCATGGATAGAAAAATATTTACTTCCCAACTGTTACCGTAGTTATGAAAAGATTTGCAATGAAATGTGTTTCATCCCCCCCAAATTATCAAACACTAATAAAATAGGTTGTAAACCTATCAACCTAAACAAATCGACTTCAATGAAAATATTGATCTCACTGTCACAACGCATACAATTCCGAAACTTGACAAATTAAATTAAAATATAATTTTCGTTCATACCTCCAGCTTATGGTCCTTTACAGCATTTAATTCTTGTTCATTTTCTTGTTGTTGTATTTCACCATTATCCTTCGCTTCGGTTACCGAAGATAATGGCTTGGAATCTTCAACGGCCACATCATTTGCATCAGTTTCCGAATCGTTTCTGGTTTTAATGGGTTTTTGTGGGGTTTCATTCTGCGATGTACGCCGGGTCCTTCGAGGACGTTTAACAACAGCGGGTGGTGACTGAACTACTTCCGTTGATTTCTTCCTTTCACTTCGTCGGCGCATATTATATTTTTTTTTTTTGTAAAGACTACCAAATTCAATTAGCTTTTACAAACGCACTTTCAAGCTGTAGTTTAGCGATTAAAGTAAACCTAAAAAGTGTGAATTCAATTATCCGGTATTTCTGGTTTATGAAAATTGAGCTTTTTAAAATGTAAATTAAATATTTAAAACAATATTTCAAAATTCACGACGAACAATTTCACATTCGCAAAAGAAGCTCTTGGAATCCATTTTGAGAGCACATTATTACAGTTCCAATGTTAGTGTATGGCGATATCAAATCAATACAGTCAACTAATTATTTTTCCAGTGAAATACTTCCAGGGGGACTCGGCTTCCATAGTGCAATGAGTCTACCTTTTTCTCTTTTTTCCGTGTGCGAATTGCGCTAAGAAATGGTTAAAACTTGACGTTTGGTTAAACTTTGACACTTCGTGTTGAATAAAATATGTTAATGTTAATGATTGACCTGGAGCCTGCTCAAAAGTGTTTCATATATATACGATTTAGAGAGGTCACTACAAAATTCCCATAATATGTTACGCAAACAAAATTAATTGAATAAAGTTCTTCATGATCATATTGTAAATTAACCTGTATAAATACAAATTTAATTTAACATTTAGTTAATCCATTTTTACTTGAGAATATGAACCCAATATACAGGCGCCATCTAGCAGTTAGTTGACGTTACATTGAGCGATAGCATAGAACTTTACCAGTGTTTTCTATTTTCGACATGTTATTTAAAATTGAGTACCCTCGATCGTACACTACGAATATTAGCCCGTGTGGAAATTGAATGGTTAAAACTTGACGATTGGTTAAGCATTGACACTTCGCATTGCATAATGTCGTTTTCCATTGGTCTTTTTTTGACGTTTCTTCTTCTACCTCCAATGGAACGGGTTATAATGAAAGTGTCATTCTTCGGACGCTTCTGTTTTCAAAACGGAAGAGTTCTGCTCTTCTCAGAAGCATTCCGTCTGTCAAAGTCAGTCCAATGGAATGGTTTCAGAAGGCTTCTGGACTCTTCCGAATGCTTCTGGACTGCAATGGAAAACGACATAAAATGTGTTAAAATTAGACTAGCTGCAGAACAGGCTATAATATGACAGTAGTGGTTAAATTTAACCAGTATTTTAAGCCCAATTCATACAATTCGCACCCAGCCTTATGCGTAAAACAGATTAAACAAGCAACAGCATCAGCGCCGTCAACAGCAAACAGCACGCTGGCCAGCAAATATTTTCCAAACACATTGCCACCAATGATGTCTTAGAATAATAACGAGTCAATGACAGTCATTACATGTTTTTTTTTTGGCGCCCCTGATTTTAGGGCTTTGACCAAACGACGCTGTTGACTTTGGTGGTGGTGGTTCAATCTGTGTAGAAAGATTAAAATACATGGGCTCTAAAACAATGGCCACTATTGCTGGCGCTGTTGCTGTTACTGGTTCAATTTGTGTCTCACTTTACAGTTGTTGGCCCTTTACAACCATATAGTGACATTAGATTGGATGTATTCCAACCAGTTTGGATTCTAGGTTTTCTTTTATACAACTAAAGCACTAATCACATGAGCACGAACAACGACCAACGAATGAACGAAAATTCGTCGATTTTGACATTTTTTCACATGAGAGTTTTTAATTCGTCACGAATGAACAACCAAAAC
Source organism: Sphaerophoria rueppellii (assembly GCA_920937365.1). NCBI lineage: Eukaryota > Metazoa > Arthropoda > Insecta > Diptera > Syrphidae > Sphaerophoria > Sphaerophoria rueppellii. The sequence goes on along the minus strand of CAKKXW010000002.1, from coordinate 69,148,764 downwards.
ACAAGGAAAGAATGATTTTTGAGGTTATACGCGCGGGAACATTTTGTTCATTGGGAGTGTGGATTGTATGTGGAACGCGAATTGGTCTTGACAGATCGCAACGAACAGATCTGAATTCGCGACGAATATTTTATTTTCCGATATTAATACATTTTAGCTACTTTAAGATCAAATGTTTATATTTTAAAATCTTCTTAAACTATATTTCGATCATTTTGCTAAATATCAGCAAGATTTGAGGTTGGTAAAGTAATTTAAACCACTTTCTTCATTCATTCGTCGATCGTCGGCCGTTCTCACGAGAACAGTCCTTCATCGTCCCGCAGAATGCATCGCCAGTCGCCCAGCGACTAAAATGACAGTTGTCAAAAATGTGAAATTTGTATTGCAGTCACTCATTAGTCGTTCGTCGCCAAACTTGTTGCCCAAAAGTTGAACTTTTTTCAACTTAGTCGCGCGACGAGTTTGACGTTTGTTTGTTTGTTTTTTTTTTTTTTTATCGTGTGTTTCCTTGTATTCTTAAAGCATTTTATTTGTTGATTTAACTCAAGATACCTTAACTGATATTAATTTTTTGTGTGGTGAAGAAAATACAGGAGTTTAAATGGAATTAATTAGAAGTGACGAATTATTCTTCTTATTCTTATGCATATTTGATAGCCCGTCGCGCGATTTTTAAGGCGAATTTTTGACAGCTATCACTTTCCTCGCCGGGCGGCTGGCAACTACATTCTGTTCCAGCTCTTAAAGCAATAACATTCCTCTTGTGTTCGAAATTATTCCTAATCAGTGCGTAATTAATACGGCTATTAAGATCTGAATGAGATGTTATTCAAGAAAACCAGTATATTTGTCAAAGTTGATTGGTGAAATGGTGGTCAATAGTCAATACCTCAACCAAGTTGCTACTGCTTAATTACCAACAAATACATCATTGGAAATACTTGTTTCCATTATGGGAATGCGCTGTTGACATTGAAATTGGAATTATTAACATCTCTCTTGATAAACTTCCATTACACTCCCTTCCCTTTGTGTAAAATTTTATGGCGTTAGTAACAAACTATTGAGAAAATTTTCTTTGCGCAAAGTGAATTTTAACTTTTTGTGAAAATATTCTTTGAAATCAATTTTATTCTTGAAAAATATCAATTCTCCCTCAACCCTGTTCACATAAATATCACAAATATGAATAAATACGTAGAGTTTTTAGAACATTTATAACCAAAAGCCAGAGTGTACTATAATGATCCACTGAACAAATATTTACTCAGGATCATTATTTTTTTATGTAAAATAATTCTTTTTCGAAAATAAAGAAAAAAAAACAAATTTTTAAATTCAGTGGGGGACAAATACTCCGTGTGAATTATTTTTAGCATTTCAAAATATTGATGAACTTTAAGCCAAACACTTAAAAAACAAAAACTTGCTATTTATAAATAAAACAAAAAAGAAGGAAGCCAAAAAAAAACTTGTTTATTAAATAATCTCAAACAAGAGCACATAAACACAGTCAAAAGAACTAAACACTAAAGTGTAATGTACGATATTCTACAAATCGCGAAAACAAGTGAAATTAAAGCCACTGCAAAGAAAAGAATAATAGTGCATCCGTCTACGATGTTCAGAAACTTTTGCGGACCCAACAGAATAACCTTTGCCGCCGTAATAAATAGTTACTACAGACAAAGTATCCCCCAAATAAGTTCAGCTGCTGTCCTTGGCCTCACGACGAGACCAACCAGAAATTTTGTTTGAATTTTTGTCTCAATAAATTTTTTCTTGTGTGTTAATTGAAATTGAAAAAAGAAAATCTAAACAAGGTTCGTTCTTACATAAAAGTAAACAACAAAAATCTATTTACAATTTTGCATCACAATTAAGAGAAAAAAAAGAGGCAAAAACTGCGAGTGAAATTTCGTAAATATTAAAAAATAAAAAAAAAGTTATACAAAAAAAAAAAAGAAAAAAATAGAGAATTTTATGGTCACAATCGAAATGGCTTTCTTGAGAGAAAATTTGTTGTAAGAATTTTTCTCTCCAAACCATAGAAGCTGTTTTTTGTTTGAAGTGAGTCAAAAAAATACACAAATACATAATTGAAAAGACAAAAAAGACGTCAGACGACAGAAACAAACAACAATTATAAACACATCGTCTCTGTTTTGTTGTATACATAAGCAAAAAAGCAAACATGAAGTTACTTGAAAGCTCACGATTTGAAGCAATAAACAATGCTCTGTCGATACAAACTGGGGACAGTACTATTTTTGGACGTATAGAAAGCTATTCGTGCAAAATGGTAGCTGCCGATAAGGCTTTGTATAAGCGTTTCACGTCTGAAATTCATGGAATCGGTCCGCATGATTTGCAGGCGTTGTCGCCACCGCAAACATTGGCGGACTTGTCGCCGAATTTCAATAGGCATAGTAGCCAGTCTGGGGATGAAGGTATCATATTGTGCGACACCATATCCAGGAAGACATTGTTCCATTTGATTGCAACATTGAATGCGGCTTTTGAGCCGGATTATGATTTTTCCGATGCAAAGGTAATGACTTATTGCTTGAAGTTTACATTGTCTTATTTAATTGTTGTCTTTCCAGTCACACGAATTTAGCAAGGAACCATCCGTTCATTGGGTTATGAATTCAGTGCACTCGAACTTGTCTGCACTGGCTGGTGATCAATATCAATTGCTTCGTCAGTCCTTATGGTCAGCTATTGATGATGAAATCAATATTGCTGAATGCGATATTTACAGTTATAATCCGGATTTAAGCTCGGATCCATTTGGAGAGCCAGGATGTTTGTGGTCCTTCAATTACTTCTTTTATAATAAGAAACTCAAGCGGATTGTTTTCTTCACATGTCGCGCTATTAAGTAAGTATTTTTCTCTCAATTGAACTATTGCTATCAACTCAAGATGTATTTAGATACAAATTTATCCTTTTTTCGAAGAGGTGTTGATAAGTTTACGCTTGTCTTTCCATTACGTGTGCCTTGAAGATTCTAATTCGCTTTCATGTCCCCTTTGTTCACTTACTTTACGAGCCTTCATTGCTTATCTATCACTGATCCTTACCAAAGTTTCTTCGGAAAAGCAAGTGCTGTTAATTCTTTCTTTGCAACTTGACAGTATTCCAGTCATCATGCTGAGTTCGCACTTCGAAAACTCGATTCTGTCTTGCATCGTTGAAGCGAGATATGCCCCCCTTGCCACTTTCCATGAGTGGCACTTGCATCGGTGAAACCGAACATCTCGAAATTCTCGGTATGTGCATCCCCGACCACGTCTTTTGGAATTACCACATATACAATGTCGCCAATGTTAAGGTTTTTTAAGAAGATGCAAGCATTTTTTTCTCCTTCTGATCGACTACCATCAAGTGACTTACACCGACGTAATGTCTCATGCCTCACCCTCTTCTATCGTTATTTCAACGGTTAATGCTCTAGAGAAATAGCCAGTTGCATTCCTCCCCTTAAGATAATCAACCGTAATACCCGCGCCTCCAGGAATGCCCATCAGTTCACCATCAGAGAATCGTTCTTTAGCCGTACTGCGCGAATGTGGAACTGCAGGAATTCAAAGCCAATGTTAACCGACACCTCATCGTAAAACCTCCCCGTCTATCCCATTTTCCCTAACGCTCGCATTGTGCTTTGGCATAAAAAGGGAATAGAAACCCCTTGGTGCGTGCTCTGTATAAAAAAAAGGTCTTCTCTAAAATGTTGACATTATGTTGGATCCTAGTCTATGTTGACTTATTCCATTGCATCAATTAATTGCAGTAAGTGTTTAGTGTAGCCTTCGATATTATTCCTGAGGGACGAAGAAGGAGAGGATGTCCACGACTCAGCTGGCGCACACAAGTGGAAGAGGACCTCAATCAACTTGGAGTGCAAAATTGGAGACAGATAGCTAGAGACCGAGCGAACTGGCGAAGACTGTTGATTGAGGCCCAAGTCCACAACGGACTGTAGCGCCACCTTAAGTAAGTATGTTTTTAGTGTTGGTGGCGGCCAGGCCCCATGTGTTCTTCTCTCCTCTTCTGCTCGTAGAGCTCCCGAGCTGATCTCGTACTTCTTTTGGTGTTCGCGTGAAAACCAGCACATCAGAGGCAGCATCCCTAATTACTTAAAGTGGCGCTACAGCCCGTTGTGGACTTGGGCCTCAATCAACAGTCTCCGCCAGCTAGCTTGGCCTTACCTAGTCGTCTCCAGTTTTGCACTCCAAGTTGATTGAGGTCCTCTTCCACTTGAGTGCGCCACCTGAGTCGCGGTCTTTCTCTCCTCCTACATCCCTCGGGAATAGTGTCGAAGGCTTTCGGGGCCGGAGCATTGGTGGCCATCCGCTCTAAATGACCGAGCCATCTGAGTCTCTGGACCTTGACCCTTCAGGCTAGGTCCATGTCGTTGTACAACCCGTAAAGTTTGCTGTTGTATCTTCTTCGCCATTCCCCTTCAATGCACACGGGGCCAAAGATGACCCGAAGAACTTTCCTCTCGAAAAAGATCTCCGATTTTGTTAAGGTCCATGCTTCCGCACCAAACAGTAGAACTGGGATGATGAGTGTGTTGTACAGTTTAACCTTAGTTGCTCGAAAGAGGGCTTTTCCACTCAATTGCTTTCTTAGCCCAAAGAAACAGCGATTAGCAAGAGTTATTCTTCGTCTGATCTCGGCGCTGGTGTTATTGCCCGTGTTGATAGCGGAGCCTAGGTAAACACACTCCTCTACTACCTCGAAGCTGTATGCGTCTATTGTGACGTTCTGCCCGAGCCGTCGGTGTTGGGTGTCCTTCCTGGAAGACAACATATACTTCGTTTTTCCCGCATTTACTTACATTTCGTCTGTTTTGGTTTTAAATTTGTTTATATATTGCAATGATCGAAATTTCAGAGTTGACTATTGTAATGTTTGTGGGCTACGTACGAATTTTCTAGCTACGTACATCCACACTGTTTCTAACAGGCCAGCTGTTTTGCGCTGAGTGAAACCCAAGTAGGTGAGTATTCCGATCCTAATGAATTTCTCATTCATGGGTATAGTTTAGTGCCATTATTCTTCCTCCACCATGGTCTCGCCGTTTACATAAGGAATGATGTCGCTTATCAATTCCTTCCACAATATGGACGCTGCTCCAACCCTGTTTTCAATTTTATGTGGTTTAAGTTCACCATAAAAAAGCACATCATTCTATTGTTATCTTTATCGAAGCCCAAATTTGGACAGGGCTTCAACTTCTTGTGAATTCGATGCTCTGTCTGACTCCATCCAAAGAATTGTTTCCCTGTATCCTCACACTGAAATCGGTATTACGGGCGATTTCAATGTACACAATTCTTCGTGGCTTCTCCATTCGGGCCAGACAACACCCGAAGGAATGTGTGCTGAGATCTTTGCTGAGTTTAACCACCTAACTCAGCTTGTCACCGAGCCCACTCGAATATCGGACATTAATGGCCAAGCGGAAAATACTCTTGACTTGTTCCTTACGTCTGACCCTGATAAATACACTATCAGTGTATTAACGCCTCTAGGCAGATCAGATCATAGTATTATATCTGCAAATTTCTCGTGTCAAGCTAATCCAGTTAGAGAAAGAGCTCCGAAGAGAACCGTGTGGCAATACGAGAAAGCCAACTGGGACGGTCTCAACAACTTTTTCCGGATCTTTAACTGGTCACTATGCTTCCTCGATAGTGACGTAGACTCCAGCGCAGATATGATTACTAATATGATTGTTTTGGGAATGAAAACTTTTATCCCGAATAGGGTTAAAAGCATCAAACCCAAGGAAAAGTCATGGTTTGATTCAAGCTGTAAAGAGGTTATCAGGGAAAAAGAAGTAAAGTTCCGGTGTTTTAGAGCCAACCCAACTGAGGAAAACCGGAACAAGTTTAAACAAGCCAGGAAGGCCTGCAATGCCCATATTCGGCGGACCAAATTTTTACATGACCAAAAATTAAGGCAAAAAATACTGCAATGTACCAAAGGCAGTAAGAATTTTCGGTCATTTGTAAAAAACATGAAGAATTCTTCTTCTTCTTCTGTCCCTACGCTCGTCGACAATGACACTCCAGTTGTTAGCTCGCTCGCGAAAGCTAACCTTTTTGCTAGGCAGTTCGCCGCCAACTCTTCGCTGCCAGAGAGTGTCATGACTCCTCCAGTTCTTGAGCGCGTCAATGATTCCACGGGACAAATCTTCTTCCGCACTCGTGCTGTGGCGAGAGTATTAAAGGATCTCAACATACATAAATCCGCTGGTCCGAATGGTATCCCCGCTATTATTCTGAAGAGGTGTTCTTCGCAAAAACCTTGCGTAAGCTTTTCCATCTATCCTATTCTTCTGGGCTCGTTCCGAGCAGCATTTGTCCAGCCAATCCCAAAAATAGGCGAATCTTCTTCTCCCTCCAATTATCGTCCGACTGCACTTACGTCCCTTCTTTCTAAGGTCATGGAAACGCTGATAAACTATCAGCTTAAGAAATATCTTAATGACCGGCAGTACGGCGTTCGCAGCAACAGGTCCACTAGTGATTTGATGGTTTATCTCACCGAACAGTGGAACAAATCTTTACATCGTTTTGGAGAAAGAAAGATTGTTGCACTTGATATTTCAAAGGCATTTGATAAAGTTTGGCATCTTATGAATGATCTCTTGTCTGTTACTTCTTATCCAATAAATTGTTTCGCTGACGATAGTACCCTTAGCTTCTCATATTCGTTTCTAGATTCACATCCTTCGTCCTCGTATGTGGAACTGCAACGGCCAAATATGATAAGCTCTTTAAACTCTGACTTAAACAGCATTTTCCAATGGGGAAGTAAAAACCGTGTAGAGTTTAATGCTTCGAAAACTCAATGCTGTATCATTGAAGCGAGATATACCCCCCTAGCCACTGTCCATGAGTGGCACTTGCATGAATGAGACTGAACATCTCGAGATTTTCGGTATGTTCATCACTGACCACCTCTTGTTGACCGAGCACATACGCGATGTCGCCAAAAATGCAGCAAGATGTTTGGGCTTCTTAAAGACGGTGCAAGAAATATTTCTCCCAATCTGATCTGGCTATTATCTATAAAACCTATATCCGTCCAAAGCTTGAGTACAATTCCCACCTTTGGGCTGGTGCTCCAGCTACTTACTTAAGCCTCTTGGATGGAATTCAAAAAAGAGCTGTAAGAATGATTGGTGATAGAGAGATCACTGATGCGTTCACCAATTTAGACCACCGTCGTAACGTTTCGTGTCTCTCTCTGTTTTATCGTTACTACTTGAATCGTTTTGTATTGCTGACGGAGTTTTGCTCATCATCGCCATTATACAGATTGGAAAAGTGGTCTTTCCATATCGTCAGCACTGACAGGGTTCCATTACGATCAGCCTTATTACCGTACCCGATCGGACAAAAATTCTCTCCGATTCGTACAATTTCTACGATTTTTCTACCACCGTGTACCGTAGGACAGTTCAATCGTAGACATCTACGAAAAAATTTGAAATCTGCGTTGGAATTTCAAATTGAGAACGACGTTTCGCGATTTCATGCGATGCATCGCGATGTGTTACATAATGTTTGCGTCCGATTGTCTCCGACACAAAAAAGTGTCGGAAATTTGAAATTTGTGCAATTTGCAGCGTATTTTAAGTTAAAAAAAAAATGGATTCGAATGCGGCAAAAGAATTTGTAATATTGATACAGTTGCCAACATAATAAAAAGCAAGTTTGTTGCAATGGTGTGTATGAAAAAAATAAGTTTTGAGGTTTTTGGAGGGTGAAACGAACGTAGGTTTCCAATTTTGCTGTAACTGATCAGTGCACAAAACGTCAAAGAAGTGAGTCGGTACGCGTCACTAATTTATGTACGAATCGGGTACGGTGAAGGAAATAAAACTTCCGATCGGACATTTTCTCCGATCGGGTACGGTAATAAGGCTGGATATTCCCATGTTCAGGGTGTATAAGCCCTTTTTGTAGAACTTTCGAACCTCATTCCTGTTGTGACATCCCTCTATCTCCTCGATCGCACACTTCTCATGCTCCATTTTTTCTTTCTGAGAAGTTTATGCTCCTCTCTCGTTTTCTGATCGTAAGGCTCACGAGCTGCTCGTGTACTTCTTTGCAGCGCCGCTTAGTATGCCTCTTGTTTAGCTGCATGTACTCGCCGGCACTCATCGTCAAACCAGGGGTTTCGTTTTGGTAGCCGTGTAAATCCTAGCACTTCAGAGGCATCTCTGATGGCTGCTTGGCAGTATTGCCACTGGTCCTCTACATTCTGTGCTAGCAGGCTATCAGATCTATCAATAATTGTGATCCCTTGGCATTTTGGAGCAAAAGGACAATCATTTTGAATTAAAATCCTTTTCTAGACTTGTTTCCCGATGTAATGAGATACAGACAGTACTCCGCGCACCGAAAAAAAAATCATTAATTTTATTCACTCGTCATAAATATGTTCGCAAGCAAAGACTCATCTATTTTATCTTGTTTGTTTTTCAGCTCTTTGCACAGTGCAGATACTTCAGATTTTTCCATGGAAGAGGATGGATATTAATTTCAAACTTTGTCGAAATATATTTGAAAACAAAATGAAATAACATACAATTACTAAGAATTTCATTTGAATCCAAACTAATATTGAAAACAAACTCGAAACCAAGTTTGAATACACTCTTTTTTCTAGCTATTAATATTTTCTGCACAACACTAAAATAAGAGTTTAAAAAAATGCACTTTGCAGAGTTATCACTTTCGGCCTTATTACCGTACTCGATCGGAGAATTCTCCGATCGTAGCAAATGTCCGACCGTACCCGAATTGTAATAAAAACGCGTACCGACGCACTTCTTTGTTGTTTAGTGAGTGAAAAAATATTTTTACTTCCTACAATTTTTTGTTTCGGAAACGATCGGACAAAAAAGTTAATAAACTAATCACAATGCATCGCATGCAATCGCTCTCATTTTGAAATTCCGACGCAGATTTCAAATATTTTTCATAGATGTCTACGATTTATCTGTCAGAAAGGATACGGTGGTAGAAAATTCTTAGAAATTTTACAAATCGGAGAGACGGAGAGAATTTTGCCCGATCGGGTACGGTAATAAGGCTGTTTATTTTATTAATTTTCTAAACTAATAAAGAATTTTAGAATTTTTTATTTCGAATTTCTTATATTGTTTTTAAAACTTACGTTTGGGGGCATCAGATCTGTTTGGTTTCATTAGTTGAGTTAATGATGAAGAGGAGAATGTCAAAAGGATTAGACCTAAGAACTTGCTTGCTATTCGTAAAAATCATTACATATTTAAAATCATTAATACTTTTTTCATTCATTTTAAACAATATAAGTTTTTTTTGCTTTAGTAATTAATTAAAACAAATCAGTTTCTTTCAAGTGCATTGGAAATGGTTTGAGTTTTTTTTTATCAAAACGTGATTTTAAACATAAAATTAATGCAAACAATCTTAATGGATATCAGAATTAAAAGAAAAAATGTTTACCTTCATTTGAGGTTGAAAAAAATCAAAATTCTGTTTTTTTCTTTGTTTGAAATGACTGAAGAGTGAATTTTTTGAAGACAACGATATGGAAACTTTGGCCAGAGCATAAGCACCTAGCAATTAAGCCTTATCTGACGGTGGACCTATCCGCACTGTCGGCGTGACAATTTCCAACCGAAGTCAGAAATGTCACTATGTTTTATTTAAGAGGACACTAAACTTCTTCCTGATGATCTACCAATATGCAAAATCACACCTCAACTTTCTAAAGAAAGAAGCGTGTACCCTGCATCTGGATTCACACCAGTACCAATTGCATTAGTCCAAGCCCTTATTCATATTGGTTTGATTCTAGACTATTATCCAAGCAACACACGGAACCGCACTCAACCTTCAGTCACCGAAAAAAAAGCCGTTGTCCGGTCACGGAAACAGCACTCAAAGAAGAGCCGTAAACCGTGATTTGCGAATAGCGGCTGAGGCCAAACTCAGACAGCCACAACCCCCGCGAACGTCCATCCCACTAGTGAGGTGGCAAATCCTCACTACCCGCGGTACCCAATTGCCCCGGGGTGAGGGGTTGGTGTCACATTTTAGTTTTGCATAACCATTCGTCATACATCATTGTTTTTTGTGATCTTTTTTGTTTTGCAGCTTTTATCCAACTGGCGGATGAGGGACACCGCTCACCCTCTGTCAAGTATATCCACATTGATCGAAGGGATGAACCAGCCAATCAAGGGACACACCCAACAGGGCGTCTAATTTCATTAACGTTTATCCACACTCGATACTCGTTGATCGTATTTCCTCATTTAATATATACTTAGATATATTATCTTTTAATGATCGCATTAATCTTCATCATACGTCCTGCTTCAATCCGTTAATTCCATTAGATTAAAGCTGCCGCAGTTTCATGCCAATAAATTGACAAGAACCTCTCAGAGGCACCACAAGAAGGTGTAGGTCAGCACGTTCACTTACTGGGGAATATGTCTCGGAAACATATTTCCTTTCTAAATTTCCAGGTCCATTATTTTACCTCCTTTGGCCAGAGAAGATGGTTTAGATGAAAAACTGCTTGGATCTAGAGGCAGGGGTGCGATTTGGTAAGAAATCGGTATAATCTGGTGAAAACAGGCCCGCTGATCAAAGAAGACCTCCTTACGGTTAACGGGCAACGTGTTAATCCTACTAGTCAACAACCTACTGGCTCCAGACCTTCAAAGTTCGCCATCAATCAGATGTTTAACCAATTTTTATCATTCCAATATCTATCTTTCCAGCAGTATGAGGACTGAAGAAAACCGAAAGCATTTGGAGACCCAAGGCCTGAGAGTTCTAATGCTGGGTGATGTCGATTTTCATCAATCAGAACTACAGCAGCAGTTAAAACAGTGTTTTTGGTGTTGACTGTATCAGCAAACAATACTAAGTCCAGAATTCTTCCAGAACTATTACTCGTTCCATTAAACTAACTCAAGCCAAATGAAGACATACCATCTACAATTGTAAGTTCATTAAGACTGGACGCATTTGCCGGAACGTGGAAGGTATTGTCATCAATTTTGTATCCAATTAAGGTTTGGTAGATTGAAGAGTCACCTACGATTAAAAGTTCATCTTCGGGTTCCAATGCCAAATTTCAGTAAAAACAATGATATCGTGTTGAAGGTAAAAAAAAGTTAGTTGCGAAGCAACAAAAAGCCGCGGATACGGACGGATTTACTGATGACGAACCATGCAGACGAAATAAAGAACGAGATTCGGATCTGTACGTGGAATGTTAAGTCAATTAACGGACGCCGAACAGCTAGCGGAGGCCCAAGACCGTTATAAGGCATATATAACTGCCATCCAGGAAATTCGATGGGATAGGCCGGGAAAAAGGAGGATGAAAATTGCGATAACTACTACGGCGACTGCTACAGAGAACAACAACAGCGTCTGTTTGGATGTGGCTCTGCCGGTGGAGGCATGTCCTAAACTTCAGAGCTGTCAACGAGCGCCTCACGATAACCCACATAAGGGCTTAATTCGACAACATAAGCCTAATATGCGCTCACGTTTCACAGAAGAGAAAGATGACGACACCAAAGACAAGTTCTACAAGCTCCTCGACAAGTCAAACGAGCAATACCCTGCTTGGACGTTAAAATCGTCTTAGGAGATTTTAACGCCAAACTATGAAGAGAGGACATCTTTGGTGGAACAGTCGGAAAACACAACCTACACGATAAAATATTCGATAACGGATTTAAGCTTATTGATTTTGCAGCAGGACGAAACATAGTAGTAGCAAGTACGCGTTTCCCACATCTCAACATCCACAATTGGATCTTGTGATCGACGCAAGACACTTCAAGTATTATTGATGTCCGATCCTTTCAAGGGGCCAACATCAACTCGGACCACTACCTCGTTGTAGCCAAAAACAGGAAGTGCTAGAAGAAAGTATAACGTTGGACGGGCAAAATCGCAAAAGATCGCCAGATCCTTTTCCGATCGAGTGTCAAGTAACCTCATAAGAAGTACCGCTTCAGCCAGCATCGAGTATTGAGAACCAATGGCGTTGCTAGGAAGCTATAAGGGATGCTGCCTCTGATGTGCTGGATTTCACACGAACACCATAAGGACTGTTTGTGAAAGCCTGTCTAGTATGTCCATCATTCCAGCAAAAGTTGTCCGTTTTTGTGTGATGACTGAACAAAACCGATGGCATTTGATATGGCACCACATATCTTGGAGAGCCAAGGCCTGGGAGTTCCTTGAGTGAGTGTGAAGAATTGAACCCAGCTACAATGAAAGGTGAACACACACTTTCTGAGTTAACAAAAAACTCGTATACCCTATGATAAGTAAAAATCAGTCTTCGCGGCTAATGAAGGTAAGGTACAAATTCTCACTGTGACCTTATTGAACTTATTGGCTTGAAATTGAATTCATCGGCTTCAAAATAAAACAATATAAACTATCCTTTAGTATTCACTATTTCTTTCCATAATCCTTCATTCAAACATCAATGATTCCTCAAGCTCCCATACTTGATTATTTCTTTTGAAACAAACGTCAAGTCTTCAGTCTTTCTGGCTCGCAATAGTTCGAGGTAGATTGTCTTCAGTTCTTTCAATCGAGTCAGCAAACAAGTCCGATTAGTTGAAGTCTGTTCCCATCTCTGCAGCTGATGACTAATTTCATTGTCTATCAACGCACGTACTTGAGAAATACAATTTTGAAAAGCTAAACTCAACTGAAATAGAGAGACAAACAAAAAAATGTAAATTTCATTTCTGCATGTTTTGTATTGCCAATATTCACCTTAGTAACCATACAAGCATCAATGAGCGCATTTAACCGTTGCTCCGTGTTCAAATTCAATAAAATAAAACTAAATATGTTTTTCACGCTTATCGGTAATGATGATAAATAAACATTTGTCTCACTTGATCTGCAACGGAATAAAACTTGAGTAAAAACAATAGCGCAAAGGGGGAGCTGTTTGAATACCTGTTTTGGGGAAATATTATTAGCGTGGGATATTTTTCCATTGTGTATTCCCAACATACGTCGTTAGCACTCGCATTTATTCTATAAAATTTAACCGATTTTACTTTGATGAGATGAGAAACTTGCAGCAATGTCCGTGACATTATGTTACACAAAGCGCACTGAGGTGTATAAATCAATACCACGGAGGTCTGAAAAGATCCAAGAGTTTAACTTACAAATTATTGCGCTTTAGATCACGTACAAATGACAGAGAAATCGTGGTTATTATTTGTTTTTGCTTGACGTGATTCTTAAGCTGGTCGAATTGATTTTCAACTTACGATATTCGATCGGTTTATAATTTTTGCAAATTGTCGAGAATTGATTTCCTTAATTCGTATCGAAAGACCATCCGATGTGATGTTCTTGATTTCCGGTCGCTTGGAGGATTTCAAATGGCGACTTAGTTTGCCCTGGTAAAAGTCGTTAACGAATGCCAATGTGGTCTTTGTCGAAATTGGGGTCTTTTGCATGTGCAATGTTTCTCTCTAAAAAAAGATTATTTTGTTTCAAGTCTTATTAATGAGAAAAAAAGAAAGAGCAAGTTTACGTCATTGTCGATGATAAACAGCTGCGGCGATGATACCGTCGAAAGCTCTTGACTTCCCAGATCACCAATCAGATGGCGAATGTACTCGTGGTGCACCATACTATCCAGCATTAGGAATTTTAATGTTTGATTGTATTTGTACTCGTGTTTTGGAGGTTCCTTTAAGACAAAAAAAAAAAAAAAAACTTATCCGTGATGCAGTAGTTATGGCGGCATTGGCTGTTAGATAGTCACACAGAATGTATGCATTTGAATCCTACTTGAGTCTAATGTTTATTTCTCATCTTTCATTAATACAATCTCTTAGGTAAGGTTAAGTTAAAGTGGCTGCGGATACAGAATCCGCACACTTAGGCCAAAAGAAAAGGCCCATTGTCCTAGTTGATGGTGCATAGGGCAATTAGTATTGTCTTATTGTTGGATATTAAATATTGGTCAAGGTTGTATTAAATTTAGTTTCCCTCCTTCCGAGAATCCCCCTCACTTCGAGGCCGAGGCGATAGGTTATAGTTTTCCCTCCTTCTCAGAATCCCCCTCACTTCGGGGCCGTGGCAATTACCTCCTTCTTAGAATCCCCCTCACTTCGAGGCCGAGGCGATAGGTTATAGTTTCCCCTCCTTCCGAGAATCCCCCTCACTTCGAGGCCGTGGCAATAGATAAGCTTTCAAACCTTCCGAGAATCCCCCTCACTTTGAGGCCGTGGCAATTACCTCCTTCTGAGAATCCCCCTCACTTCGAGGCTGTGGCGATAGGTTATTTTAGTTTATCCTTCTGAGAGTCCCCCTCCCCTTGAGGCCGTGGCACTAGCCTATTCGTAAGCGTAATTTTAAGAGTATATATAAGAATTCATATGTACATAATATTCTAAGTCGAATCGTTGCAATAAAAGAGTTAAGATCTACTTGGAGAGAGTTTGGTTTTTTCTATTATTCTGAGTTTTCGTGCTTTCCTCAGAGAGACCCTGGACTCCGGCGAGTATACCCCAGCCAGAGTAAATTAAGCATCACAAACCATTAAAATTCCTGCTCTGTGACTGTCCGAACCTCCAAACTAACCGACTCCGTCATTTCGGGAACAGGTTTGTTGGGGAACTGGAAGATCGGCACAGGTCTCAATGGAAAACATGAGGAAGTTTATAGATAGCACAGGCTGGTTCGTTAACGGGCCGGTCTACGTTCATCGACAACTTTGAATAGCATCGATGCTAACTTTTATTTTTATAGGGGATCACCATGGCCCCCGTGTATGCAACAGTTCACGCTGTGCACACATCTCATAACCTAACGTAACCTAACCAAAGCCACTTAGGCCTGGGCTCTTCAAGAGCTGTCGCTCCCCTCTATAAATAAATAAATTATGTCATGAATGGTTTTGTTATTTCAAAAATGTTCAGAAGTAGTTTAGTTCATAAACAACGACTAATCTTCGTAGATTCCTTTACATATTGGTGATACTCATGCAGAATGCCATAGCAGATGCAATTTTTAGGCAGAAAAATATACCCACTCTAGTGGCAATCAATTTTTGAGATACCTACAAACCATTTACCATTTATGAGGGCACTGGCCTATCCGTAGGCAAGGTCTGAGACTAGAATACAGCATCATGTAAGTGGATCATTTGTAGACCTTGAGACGGAGGCCAAGAATGTCGGTCTAGTTGCTAATAAGACCAAGACGTCTTGGAACTTGGAACTAATGTCAATATAGACAAATATAACTTCGATGTAGTTAAAGGACTTTGTCTACCTGGGATCCGCTATAAATTCAGACAACGACACCAGGGTTGAAATCAAACGAAGAATCACTCTTGCCAATCGCTGCTTTTATGGACCTAGAAGGCAATTGAGTAGTAAAGTCCCCTCTTGAGCAACTAAATTGTCACCAAGATCCAAATCATCCCAATCATGTATGGTACACAGGCATGGACCTTGATGTATTGGACTTCTTCGAGTAACAAATTCTTCAAGTGATTTTTGGTCCTGACTGCTTAATGGAGAATGGAGGGCAAGATTCAATCAAAGAACGCTAACCTTACAAAATAAGTTAAGGCCCACAGACTTAGATGAAATATAATGCTCCAGCCAGTAGTTTTCGTATCCAACCCCGAAGGACGTCGTTGAAGAGAAAGAACGAGACTCAGGTGGAGCACACAGGTGGTGTGGGTCCTCAACCAACATGGTGTCTGACACTGTAGAAAGCTACCACGAGACCGCCTAAAGACGCTTGTGGGATGGTCCGACCTGGACTGTAGCGCCACTTTAAGTAAGTAAGTAATCTCTGAGGTTTGGTGTGTTCTCACGCGATTTCTCCCGAAGCTGTTTCGAAAAATAGAAAGAGGAATAGACTACCCAACTACTCTTTACATGCCCTGCTTTTTCTTTAAAGCTAAAAATGTATCAAATTGACTTTCAGAAGACTGTCGCCAGTGATTTGGCGCCAACACTGATATTGAAGGTCTATTCTGCTGGCACAGCCTAGATAAGAAAACAATTAAAGTCCAAGAACTGGTAGCTGAAATATACTCGAGTCCCCTAGTATATAAAAAAAAAATGTGTGACAGCTCTTGAAGAGCCAAGCCCTAAGTGACTTACTCTCATCAACGATTCTCTGGGTGCGTGCGAAGAATTGCCCTACAAAATTAACGCCGATTCCAAACGAAAAAGTTGAAAAGCACTTTTTCATGACAGATGATACTCTTGGAAGTTTTGTCAGTTCTTCGCAAGAGGCAGTGCCCGTGAAAGATGAACTAAAAACTATGGGCACGAGTAGGACTCGAACCCACGACGTTCTGCTTAGCAGCCAACGCATCTAACCACTAAGCTATGGACACTACCGCCTAGTAAATATCTATGTTAAAAAATATCATGTTCATTCGATGGGTTCTAAGTATTTTGTACAAAATTAACCAACACGTTCATGAGATTTGTTGGCCAAAAATGTGGAAACCCCATTTTCCCAAAGTTGTTGTGCATGAGCCCGCGAAGGCTTGGGAGTTGGTACGACCTCACTAGCTGACCCAGAAAACTTTGTTTTCTTTTCTATTTGAATATAAAAATCTTATGCAAATCCTTTGAGGACTCACTGCTTTTTGTACTTTTGGAATCGGGATTGAGCTAAGCAGGTAGCGAATAGAGAGTAGTGTGGTAGATCGTAGAACGTAGCGAGTAGTGTGCTAGAGGGTTACAAAAGTTGAGATCTTTTATTCATCGAATGTGCATTTATAATGTTCGTAACTCTTTCGAATCTAGATGTTATTTGGCATACTTACAATCGCCTCCACTGCTCCTTTTTCAATATACTTTCTCGGTACATTCTCCAATATGACACACTGTTTCTGCATAAATCTTTTTAAAATTTCCGAAGCACTTCGACTATCCACACTATCAATGTTCCCCGTGCAAACATTTTCATGCAAATCTTTTACACAGTAATCAACGTCGATGTACTGATTAAAGAGGGAAGACGTCTGTTTCGACATATTTGTTGATGCCGCTAGTCCAGAGAACAAACCGTCATTCCACAGTTCTAAGCCGAGCAGTGGTGTTCCTATACCTTGACGTTGAAGACGCTTCGAGAATTCACAAAAGTTTTTCAGTTTTTTCAACATCGTTGGATATTCTATTGATGAATTTGGAATGAAATTAAACATCCAACATAAAAAGTGAACAAACATCCTTACTTTGCTTCAAATCAGCAGCATATTCGTTCAAAACCGTTGAATTGAGATCATTTGGATAGTAATTGGGATTGAATGTGTAGATTAATTGTTTCATCTGAAATATTTGTAATTGAAATCCAATGTCTCTGATGTAGATGGACACTTACTATAAAATAATGATTGTTTAATGATACTCTGGGAGTGATCATCATGAGCACTGGTCCTTTCTGCACATGTTTCTGCATAACTGAAGACTTGACATTGGGCAAATTAACCCAAATCGATGAATCGGTTAGATGTTGTTTCACAAAGTTTATAATAGTTTTTGATGTCCATTTTGCATGGCTATAAATCTTTTGTAAGAAAGAGAACGAAACAATTCATAACTCTGGTAACTAAACTCATTAAAATGTGTCTTACAATCGTTTCGTTAGTAGTGAACAGTTTTATCACAGGTGCTTGTTTGGATTCTGAGGATAAGAACATCGAGGTGTCCCTGCCGACGAATACAGCAAATTTGGTGTATTCGTAATAGTTGTTTTCCAGCCATTTAAGAGCGGTTTGAAAAAATATTTGAAATTCTCTGCTATCACATGAATTGAATATTCCAAAAACAACCCCATCGTTGGCGATGCGAAGGTTGAGTAGTTCTTTTGAATTGTGGACGCGCACAATAGGCGTCAATAGTCCATCAATGAACTTGGATAGGGAATGGACATTCCAGTGCCCGTTGTATTGCACAGACAAGGCATTCGGCAGGTACGCCATTAGGACGGGCCATTTGTAGACATTTGAATAAAGAGTACGGCAGCCACTGTTCGGTTGCCAGCAATTTACAGCAGCAAAATAAACCTGAAGAAAAAAAAATGATAACAGTTTTTTCCAAAAATATTGGAAACGTTACCTCTTCACTATAAACAGTGGCTACAGAGCTATACACTTTTTTGGCATGCAAACTTTCAGCGCACCAAGGGGCGTAAAAGTATATTAGTGAAAGTTCTGATACTGCTACTTTGGACTGGACAGCCTCCAAATTGCCATGCGGCCATTCTTGCACTATTGAATCCCGCAAAAATATAGGTTTTGGAGATGTTGTTCCACCAATCACAGGCTCTCTAAAAAAATATAGAAAAGTGCGTAAGAACTAAATAATGCTAATAACCAAACAAAAAAAAAACAAAAAGAAACTTGCTTGTTGAGAAGAGTTGCATACGTGGTAAGAATTAGAGCAAAAAAACCCAACAATTCTTTACTATATTTAAGTAACATGGTTTTGTTGAACGTTGGAAATATTTTCAATGCCTTTTTGGTTTCTAAATTAACGTTATCCGAATCGAAATCACAATTGGACGACGGTTTCGTTTCGGAGAGCAAACATTTTGCCTGTCCAATATCACATTCGGTACTGGATTGATTGTCGTCAGTTGTTGATACCGGATTAACGATATTTTCGATAACAGTAGTCTCTGGAAATATTTGTGATAAGGGATCCTCGTTGGCGCGTCCAGTTGTACATTCAATTTCTCTTATTGTTTCCATTTACACAATAATGGATACAGCTTTTTTATTACATTTTAAAATACAAACAATTCGATAGTTTAATTATTATTTGACTTTGCGGATGATAAAAACTGAATGCAATTGTATCGGTCGTCGTCTATGACATTCAAAAAAGGGTAGAAAAGTTGACACACTGTGGGCAAACATACAGTTTTGCACATACTTGCTCCCAAGGTTTTTCGAACTTTAATCAAATTATATTCAAAACAGACAATAGAAGTATTGATTAATGTAATGAGTAAATTTTTATTTAATTAAAATGTTGACTATTGTATTTTTTAACTGTCAAATGTTGTCTTTTATCAAGTGTACGATTAACTTTCCAATAATAAAATTCCAGTTGATGGGTGCTATTGGAATAAAAACAAGTTTACCTATTAAAGTCGCTGGTGAAAAGGGTGAATTGAGGCCGTGCGCGAATTGCGTTAAAAAATGGTCAAAACTTCACGTTGGTTGAATTTTGACACTTCGTGTTTAATAAAAATGTGGTAAAATTAAATAGACAAGGTGGGGAGCAGGCTAAAATATGACAGTAGTAGTTAAATTTAACCAGTATTTTTTTAACAATTCATCAATTTCTGTCATTTTAACACATTTGCCCAGATGCACCTGAAAATATCACTCTCTGAGATCTAATGTCACTTTGACTGAGGCAAAATCATTTGGTGGAACATAATTATCAGTTTTCATTAGCTACGTTCTATCACCTATCGGAAAGACTATCTGTATCCGTATCGGGGATATCTTTTTGGACGAGACAGATACCTTTATCCAGATTGCGGTCAAAACGTCTATGAAAAAAAAAAAAAAAAAACAAATCAAACGCTTGAGAACAGGAAATTGTTTATGGCTGTGAATACGTCGACAAACTTCTTGAGAGTCATCTATATAATAACAAGTATTATTGAAAATAACATCGATAGTCATCTGCTTATTTACTACTTACTTATCCGGCTCATAATCCATGAAGGATCTCAGCCTGAGATACTGGGGGGCTGGGATGAGAAGACTTTCTTGGCTGGGGGTTATCGTTCAATCTCTCGATGTGGTCGAGCCAAAGTAGTCGTCTTTTCTTGGCCTTCAGAACAACATCCACATCTTGGTACAGCTCATACAGTTCTCGGTTGAACCTTCATCTGCTTATATTTCTTTCAATTTTCTTCTAATTTGGAACCATAGAGAATATATAATACGAGTCGCGACTTCGGGTGTTCGCTCTCTTTTTGCCTACAAGCTGCAATTTGCCTACAAGCTGCAATTTGGTCGTTTTGTACTAACCCAGTGCTTTTTAAATGAGAGACTGCACCAATACATTCGCACTGAGATACAATGCTCAGGTTTGAGTGGAGGTGGGTTTCATGAGCTCAGATTTCGAAAATAAGATTCCGTTGAGCTCAAAATTTTCAAAAAAAAAACTTAAACATACAAAAATATGCAAGTAATATAAAAAAAAATAACTTATATTTTTTTGTTCGACTTTTAACATATAATTGCACTATAATTTACCAATATTTGTATCAAGTCTTAATAAATCTTAAAAAAAAAATCACAAGAGAAAATCAAAATAGTACACATACAATCGTACCCTTAATGGCTGAATACAATGAGATGTAGCTGCAGCATTGAATAAGAAGTACAGGAAGCTTTGTTAGCTACATGTACAGTGTACGTGAGTGAAGCAACAAAAATGTCTGATGATGTCCATTTTTAGGGTATGTGCTAACAACACTTTGACTGTGTTGTCAGTCGAGTTCAGGGGTGTATTATTTCTGTTCGTGATGGTAAGGCGCTGCAATTCGTTGAGTTCGTTGAGGCGTAATAAACGTGATGAATTACGGATGAAAAATCAAGAAAATGTACTGGAAAATAAAAAAATTAAACATTAAAAACCGTGCAGTTCATCTTTAGTGTTAAAACACCATACTTCCTAAGAAAAGAATTGAGATTGAAAAAAAAGTTGAAGCAAAATCGATAAAATCTTGATTTAATCAAATTTTGCTTGGCGCCCCTGAGATTAACTATTCAACTGCAGACGAGCCCTGTTGTAATGCGTTTGTGTTTGTGAAACTCACACTACTTAGAAAAATGCTTCAATTCTTGTTCATAAGACCCCTTCCTGTACTTCTTAGCTTTGTTCAGCGAGAAAAAAGACAGCACAGCTTCATGAGAAATGTAAGAACAGTTTGGAACAGTTTAGAACACAAAATGTGTTCTACCTAAAAAGATGGAACGGAAAATCCTGTCCAAAACTGTTCCAAACTGTTCTGACATTTCTCATGAAGTTGTGCTGTACTGTGCTGTCTTTTTTCTCGCTGAACAAAGCTAAGAAGTACAGGAAGGGGTCTTATGAACAAGAATTGAAGCAGACAGACTCAATGAACACCAAATCAGAACAGTTGGAAACAGCCAATGTGTCAATGAACACCAAAAAGCTGTACTTTTCTGTTCCATACTGTTCCAAAGTGTGCAGAACAGTGTCGCTGAACATACCTCTTATTCAATGGCTATATATAACTGATCAGTGGCTACTAGAGAGTATAAATCAAAGGTTAAATAAGTAACAAGATGGGAAACTGACTTACGTTTCACTCCCTAGATCCCGCAATTTTCATTTTCTTTCATTTTATTTTCTTTCCTTGTACATGAATAATATAAAAACAAAAACAATATGGTAGGACCATATTTACTGTGTAAAAACACGCATACTTTCACAAAAATTATGGTCCAAACTGTGATAGTATTGGTAAAACCACGCATACTTTCACAGTAACTTTGGTCCGAAGCTTGTAGGCAACTGTCACTTTGACAGCCTTGTTTCCCATCTTGTTACTTATTTAATCTTTGGTATAAATTTAATTCACAAACTACACTCTCTCTCACGAATAGTATTTGGTAACTGGAACAAAAGTCAAATGCCTACCAAGGGAAAATAAAAATAAACAGAAAAGAGGTTATTTTAACTTAAAACAAATTTAGATTAAGAAATATTTCATATTAGGCATTTTGAAGTCTAGAATTCTTATACAACATATTCAACAAGAGTTTTCTTTATTTTAAAATTAAAGAAATTGCAGAAACTCACCTTATATAACCATTGCAATGCCTCGATTCCGATTGTTAAAAACATTGCCGCTTCAAAATATTTTGCTTAAAAATAATAACATCAAGTTAACGAACAAATGCTTCGTTTCGACAACGACAAAGCTATCGAAGGACAACGACTATGACACCGATCCCAATCATCCTGTGCGGAGAACTCTCAATATACTTGGAAAAGATTTTAAATCGATGAGAGATTTTTTCAGAATCGCACCGAAACCTGAAGATGATATTTTAGAAGAAAAGGAAATCAAAAAGCAGCCCAATGTACCGGAAAGCGAGTTTCAAACACATTGTGATGTTTTGATAATTGGCGGTGGCGGAGTGGGCTCTTCTATTTCCTACTGGATTAAAGAAAAAGCAAGAGATGGACTAAACGTCGTTGTTGTTGAAAAGGACCTCACTGTAATATTTGCTTGGTTTCAAAAATTTCAATTACTTTACTTGTAACTTTTTAGTATAGAAAATCGTTTGCTGTCCAATCGTACCATGGGCTACATATGAACTTCATAGTTCCTGAAAATATTCAAATGTCGTTGTATGGTGCCGATTTTCTGCGAGACATTAAAGAACACTTGGGCGATGTAGATATCAATTTCACACCTTACGGTTCGTTGCGGTTAGCATCTGAGGAAAATGTGGACATTGTGAAAAGCGTTGCCAAAGTTCAAAATGAACTGGGGGTTCGCAATGAATTACTTTCACCAGAGAAAATCAAAGAAAAGTTCCCCTGGATAAATACAGAAGGCATTGTTCTGGGTGAGTTATGATCATTGTCTAAATGACTAGTTTACTCTAATGTTAGTTGTTTACATTGTAGGCTGCCATGGCTTGGAAAGAGAAGGCTGGTTTGACCCTTTGGCTCTATTATTTGGCTACAAGAACAGAGCAATGAAATATGGAGCACATTTTGTTGAGGGAAAAGTCGTAGATTTCGAATTAAAAAACAACCCTAATGTGTTGGTTGACGGAGAAGAAGCGGATGGCTATACAGCACTCGACAAGGCTGTCGTTCAAATGCCTAATGGAGAAAAACGCACAATAAAATTTGCCATGTGTGTTATTGCTGGCGGATCATGTTCTGGTGAAATTGCACGACTGGCTCGTATTGGAAAGGCACCTGGCCTTTTGAGCATCCCACTTCCTGTCGAACAAAAAAAACGTCATAAATACATTTTTAGTGCGCAAGGACAAAGAGTGCCAGCATTTTTGACTCCATTGACCATTGACCCCAGTGGATTTTATTTTACGCGCGAAGGATTAAGTGGAAACTATTTATGTGGAAAAAATGAAAGTGTGTTCGACAAAGAGACCCCCGAAACACACCAATCAAAAGAAGAAAATTTCGATCAAGAAATAAAACCCACATTATCAAAACGGGTTGAGGCTTTTAAAAATGCCGAAGTTCAAAGAAGTTGGACTGAAACATACGAATATAATTATTTTGATGAGAACGGAATTCTTGGTCCGCATCCTTATTACAATAATCTGTATATCGCGGCGGGTTTCAATAGACATGGGATTCAGCTAACGCCTGCCGTTGGCAGATGTATATCCGAACTGATCATTGACGGAAGGTATAGAACCATAGATTTATCGCGGTTAACCTTTGACAGACTTGTTGTTAATCAACCGTTATATGAAGTTAGTACAATTTAAGAAAATAAAAGTTGTTTAAAGATACAACATTTCTTGTTCTCTTACCTAGACCGTTTGTTTGTGAAGTTAATTTAAAACATTAGTATGTAATTGGAATAGAACTTGTTCTATGCACAGAATCTTTTTTATTGATATAAAGCATTAAAAAGAAAATACAGAACTTGTAATTTGAAGTTCCAAGTTCCAACAGCTACAAGATCAGAGACAAAAGGAGATCGGAAACTGAGTTACATTTTACCCTCCGGATACCGCAAATTTTATTTTGCCGTTACCTCGTGTATGTGAATAAATGAGAAACACAGCAACAAAAATGAGGTGCTTTGCTCAAGTTTATTGAGATAGTATTATTTGTAAGAACACGCATACTCTTGCAGTAAACTTGAACCATACTACGGCATTGCCATTTTGACAGCTTGGTTTCCCATCTCCGTTTTAAACTTATCTATGCACAGATGCTAGGCCGCCTGATGTACTAAAAGAATACAAAATTGCCCAATTGCGTTCAATTCACAGATTTATCCAATACGAATAGATTTTATTTTTGTTTTTTTTTTTTTTTTTTTTGTGAAAAAAATATCCTTTTTAGATGCCTACAATTAATCTTTGTATATATATATACAAAGCAATTAATGGGATTACTATTGGGTTAAAAAGTGTTTAAAACTTCACGTTTGGTTAAATTTTGACACTTCACATTGATTAAAATGTGTTGAAATTAGACTAACTGCGGAGCAGGCTCAGGCCGTGTCCGAATTGGGTTAAAAAGTGGTTAAAACTTGACGTTTGGTTAAATGTTGACATTTCGCATTGAATGAAATGTGTTAAAATTAGACTAGCTGTGGAGCAGGTTAAAATATGACAGTAGTGGTTAAAAATTCATCCACTATCGAATTCGGACACGGCCTAAAATATTACAGTACCCAGCCACATTAGCAAGTTCTGGATAAAGTGGATAAAAATTCATTCATTTTGAACCAAAATTCATCCAATTCGCACACGGCCTAAAAACAGCACTTTTTTAGTACTTAGGCCGTGTGCGGATTGGATGAATTGTGGTTAAAAATTGAGAATTTTTAACCACTGCTGTCATATTTTAACCTGCTCCGCAGCTAGTTTAATTTTTAACACATTTCATTCAATGCGAAGTGTAAAAATTTAACCAAACGTCAAGTTCTAACCACTTTTTGACCCAATTCGCACACGGCCTTATATGGCTGAATTTCTTTACCATATGAACGCGCCCTTGCCAGCTGTCACAAAACAATCATCGGCAATGCAGTTCGATGTTTAGTTTGTGCATTTAATTGACGTTTCTCTAATGAAATCCAATTATTTTATATTTTTTTAGATAGGGAAGAACTATTTAATTTCTAATTAATCAGCTATCAGTTAAATTGCATAATATAAGCCGGTTGCTTCATCAAGCATTTAGAAATTTCCAAAATGGACTTTTCGCTTCTCATCAATTTTGCTATATCAATCGGAGCATATGAAACATCAGTTCAATTGATACCATCGTTTCGGGAAAAACTCATAAAAGCCAACCTCTATGGACATGATTTATGCAAGAAAGATAAGACCAAAGTGTAAGTCGAACCCAATTAGAAATGCCACGAAATTCATTTTAAAATAGATAAGATTGCCGTAGGCCGGAGTCACTTGGGGTTGTCACCGCATGTGTGTTCCTGGTAGCAACGTTCTTCTTTATACCAGTGCCTTTCAGTTTTTTCCTAAATAAAAACGAAGATTTTTCACACGAAAAAGTAAGTACCAATGACGTATGCATTTTGCCACTAATTCAATTAATACGTTATTCTTGAAAGTTTGTAGAATTGATTGCAGCTCTACTATCCATTTGTTGTATGATATTGCTAGGATTTGCCGACGATGTTTTGGATTTGCGATGGAGACACAAAGTACTATTGCCGACTATAGCTACATTGCCGCTTTTGATGGTGTACTATGTTAATTATAACTCTACAACAATTATTGTGCCAAAGTTTGCGAGATCTATGTTGGGTCTGTCGCTTGACATAGGTGAACATTCATTTGAAGGATAGGTGTTTTTAGATTGATCAATGTGTACTCATTTTTACCTAGGTATATTGTACTATGTCTATATGGGAATGCTGGCAGTTTTCTGTACAAATGCAATAAACATCTTAGCCGGCATCAATGGCCTGGAAGTTGGACAAGCTATAATTATTGCGGGCTCAATTATTCTATTCAATTTTACTGAACTATTTCTTGGACATCAAGTGAAGGCGCATACATTTTCACTTTATTTAATTTCACCGTTCTTGGCAACATCATTGGCGCTATGGAAATACAACAAGTAAGTTAATTTTTTTGAGAAATTCTAGAACGAATGTCAATTTTAAATTTCTTTTTCCAGATATCCAGCCGAAGTGTTTGTTGGCGATACATTTTGTTACTTTGCTGGAATGACATTCGCAGTTGTGGGTATTTTGGGACATTTCAGTAAAACCTTACTATTGTTTTTCCTGCCACAAATAGTCAATTTTTTGTACTCGGTGCCGCAGCTGTTCCATTTCGTCCCATGTCCTCGTCACAGGCTGCCGCACTACGATTCCAAGTCTGATCTTTTGCATATAAGTACGACTACATTCAAGAAAAGTGAGCTAGGACGTTTAGGTAGTCTATTTGTAGCTGTATTTCGAAAACTTAAACTAATTTCATGGACTGAAAAACCTGATGGAACTGTTATAACGAATAATTTTACGCTAATTAATTTTGTGTTGGTAGTTTTTGGGCCAGTACACGAATCGATTGTTACAAATATGCTTTTGGGCATTCAAATAGCGAGTACTTTGGTTGCATTTATAATTCGCTATCCTCTTGCGAGTTATTTTTATGATACATGAATGGATGTACGAGGTTTTAAGCATTTCGTTTGTTACATTATGATTTCCAAAGATCTGTTAATAAAATTAAGTCCTAACTTTAATTTAAATTTACTATTTTGTTCTATAAGGACTTTGTTATGACTGCAGGTTGGCTTTTACCACCTCATTTCGCCTGGTCATCGAATTAGCCATATCCTGGAACCTCTTAGCGAAATATTATTCCAGAAGACGTTTATTACGTCCCAGAGTGCTTCATTGTTCCCACCAAGGCACTCCCATCGAGGGACGGCAGCGAATGAATTTCTGTTTTGGAATCAACGGTGGCGTCTTCAGTTCCAGTTAGGCCGAACTACTTGGTGAACACCTTTACGGACTACTACGACTTATTTGAAGCCCAGGCTGTAAAAGGAACTGTTTTTCCGGCTCTTGCATTTGGAGTCACATCAAGTGCCTGGTACTCCAGGTTGGGGGTTGTACGTCGGGGTGACTTCCCGACTACGTAGAAAAGCATTTAGCTGCGAAGCAAGAACAGCCCTCGGAAACGAACGGATACACTGATGACAAGCCAAGCAAATGTATAAAGGACAACGAATTTCGGATATGCACGTGGAATGTTAGGTCCCTTAATAGACCGCGTGCTGCCGAACAGTTAGCGGAGCCTGCTACAAAGCAGATATTACCGCTATCCAGGAAATGCGATGGGATGGACCGGGCAAAAGGAGGATGAGAAACTTCGACATTTACTATGGTAATTGTTACCGAGAGCAACAACAGCGACTATTTGGATGCAGATTCGCCGTGGGAAGCAGACTCAGGCAAAAAGTCTTGCGCTTCAAATGTGTAAGCGAACGCATCACGACAAACCGAGTCAAGGCAAAATTCGGCAACATTAGCCTAATATGTGCGCATGCCCCCCACAGAAGAGATATAGGACGACACCAAAGACGAGTTCTACGCCGATTTTAACGCAAAGCTGGGAAAAGAGGACATCTCATCTTGAGCTAACATCGGCTCGGACCACTACCTCGTCTTAGCCAACGTAGTGCTACAAATATCTCGACAACGGCCAAAACAAGGAAATGCTGCAAGAAAATTCGACGTCGGATGGCTACAATCGCAAGAGACCGTCAGATCCATCTCTGATCGAGTGTCAAGTAACCTCTTAAGGAGTCCTATGCCGCCAACATCAAGTATCTAAAAGCAGTGGCAACATTGCCAGAAAGCAGTTAGAGATGCCGCCTCTAATGTGCTGGGTGGTTTTACACAGCCACCAAAACGAAACCCCTGGTTTGACGAAGAATGCAGACAGGCCCATCAACCAAGCAGGAGGCATACAAAGCGGCGCTGCATAGAAGGACAAGAGCTGCTCGTGAGCTCTACGATCGAAAGAGAAAAGAGGATAGAGGAACGCCGGCTTCTCAGGAGAAAAAAGAGAGAGAGCATGAGAAGCGTCAGATCGAGGATGTTGAGAGAGCCAACAATTCCGTGAATCCCACCTAGAAGAAGTGAAAACCGCAATATCACGGCTGAAATCCAACAAAGCCGTTGGAGCAGATGGTCTAGCTGCTAAGCTGTTCAAAGCAGCAGGCGACGAGCTAGAGGAGCATGTACCAAATCATCTCTAAGATATGGTCAGAGGAATGCATGCCCGATGAATGGAACCTCAGCATTGTTTGCCCAATCCTGAAAAATGGAGACCTTCTAAACTACGCCAACTACAGAGGAATCGGTCTACTTAACATCGCCTACAAGATCCTCTCTGCCGTAATATGTGAACGACTGAAGCCTTTCGTCTGATTGGTCCTTATCAATGTGGCTTCAGGCCAGGAAAGTCAACCATCGACGAAATTTTCACGTTGCGACAGATCCTGGAAAAAAAATTATGAAGTCCAAATCAATACCCACCACCTTTTCATCGATTTTAAGAACGCGTTTGACAGCAACTACAGAGGCGACCTGTTTAAAGCTATGTCTAGTTTTGGCGTCCCTGCCAAACTCGTTCGCTTGTGCAAAATAACGATGGAGAACTCACGCTGCGCCCTCAAGGTTGGCAACGAGCTTACGGAATCTTTCGACATCAAAAAAGGATTTCTTTAACATCGTTCTTGAGAAGATAGTGCAGAACTCCACCGTCAACACCAGAGGCACTATCTTCCAAACATCTGTTCAACTTCTCGAGTACGCCGATGATATTGATAATATGGGAAGAACACAGCGTGATGTCAATGGCGCCTTTGTGAGAATTGAGACAGAAGCGGCAAAAATGGGTTTAGCGGTAAATGGAGACAGCTAGCTAGGGACCGAGCTGACTGGCGGAGACTATTTTTTGAGGCCCAAGTCCACAACGGACTGTAGCGCCACCTTAAGTAAGTAAGTAATAATGGAAATAGATTCCTTTTTCTAGGTAAACATTCGACAATTTTACTTTAGAGAAACGATAGTCCCAGTCCACGTCAAAAATTATTATCTTCCATGTTTTTTTTTTCAATCAATTTTGAGGTTGTTGCTGGGCACTTTTTTGGTTTAAGGCGTTGTATTCAAAAACAACATAGCAGGTTTTAACACAATTACCAGTAGAGTAGTTTATCACTTTATTGTTATGTGGGTTGTTTTATTTATCTATAAGACTAATCTTTAAAAATAATAAATAAAAGGCAGGTAAATCCTTTCATTCAATATTTCTTACAAATCTAAATTTTCAATAAGAACAAAGATAAAAATGAACTAAAACTAAAGTTATTGAAAGAAATCGACTTCTAAGGAAAACGTCTGTTATTTTTTCAGAACAAATGTTAGCCCTTCTTAAGAGAGAAAAAAGACCACAATCCCATTACGTCAAAACTTCGTGTTTTTTGTCTCTTTTGTTTTTTTAAAGAGCTTACAGAACTTTCTACTGGATTCAGATTAGGAAACACTTGATTTCTTGTTTTGTCTTTGGATGGTAGACTATTCTCAACACTTAACGTCCAGGGGCCTGATTATGGGATTCGCGGCGGATCGTTTTCAATTCGACCTTTCAAATTCGGCTCGCGTCGTATTTCCTTATCAACGAATTCGCGGCGGAGCGAACAAAATTCTTCCTATATTCCAGTGATTTGACACTTGCATTGACTAATTCTTCCAATATTCCAATTAATAATAATAAACAGTGTTGCTACAGGGAAAAATATTTTCGAGTCCCAGAAACTTGAAAAACGATTCATTTACAAAAATAACGGGTCCACGCAAAAATATATAAACTCTTGCAGAAACCATTTCTTTCTTTTTTAATTTTTCAAATTCAAGAAATTAATTGTATGGTTTGAATGTTCGAAATACAAGCGTTTAGGACAAGAAATAGACGATTTAAACATGTGATTATTTTTATTCAAAATATAAAATTCTTAGCAACTGTTCCTATTTGTGTCTGCATAAAAACGAGTCAAACGTGATAAAAACGAGTTCCGGAGTTAAGGAAGAAAAAAACGAGTCCATTTTGACTCTATAGAGGCCATGTGGTAACACTGCTTTGGGCAACAGGAAAAAAAGTTTACTCACGGCTGAGTACTCACTCTTTTGTCACCTCTTACATAGATTCATGGACACGAAAAAAAGAGAGGATTGTGAGAGTTCACCTCAGAAGAATTTTGAGGGTGTTTTCGGCAAGAGAGGAAAAGCTCGCGACTCTAGGTATTTTTCAAAACTATCGATCGTCTCTAATGGAGATGGCACAACAGTTTAACATTCACCTTCACTGCGTGCCGGGCCATAGAGACATTCCAGGAAACTGCAAACTCGCCAAACATGGTACAACATTACCCATTAAACCACAAATGGCTAATGTTGGTATACCAATCGCTACATGTAAGCTTTTGCTACAACAAGATGCTATTAAGAAAACTAACATCAGGTGGAATAACATAACCACCTGTCAGGCAACGAAAAACATCTGGCCTAATTTGGACTTAAAGAGATCTAGATGCCTGATATCTCTAAGCAGAGCGCATATAAGCTCCTTAATTGGTGTCATTACTGGACACTATCTAATTGGAAGACACGCTGCGCGACTGGGCGTATTTTCTAATGATTTCTGCAGAAGCTGTATGGATGAGGAGGAGGAGGAGCTCTGGCTCATAAACGTATGATTCACTTAGGAGAATACTTCTACAATGATCTAAACGATCTCGTACATATTAATATAATTAATCTTCTACGTTTCGTAAGGAACTCTAATTGGTTTCAATGAGCTTTCGAAGATAAGCCTTTCTAGATTCATGTGGTATCACAATGGGCCTTTGATTGGCCTAAGTGTGTCTTTTAACATCCATGACAGCCACTTTAACCTAACCTAACCTAACCTAGGTATTATATATTCTCTATGGACCATGTGGTAACACTGTAATAAACACTCTTTCGCTTGTGAATTCGCCAACAAAAAGCTGTCGGATTTCAACTCGCTAGCAAATTCGCCTTCGAATTCGTTAATTGGTCGAATTCAAAACGAAGAAGGCGAAAGCGAAAGCAATAAAATTGAAAAATGTCAAATTCGCTAGCAAAATGATTCGCTGCGAACCCCATAATCAGGCCCCAGTGTCTTACTTAAGAAAAAGAAACCCAAATCAAACACTGGAATTTGTGTATAATATAATATAATACGAATTTATAATTAATTCTATATACATCAAAGCATTTGACATAATGTGTAATTCCTTGGAAAACATTGCAATCAAAATCTTAACAGCTATTTGAAGTAGTTTTTTATTAAAACTTATATTTAAATACTTATTAAAAAGGGAGGGGTTCTCTTAACATCTAGACTGTGTGTGTGTGTATGTGTTCAGTTATTGAAAAAGAAATATTTAATAGTAAAACTTAGTTGATTCAATGTTTTCATCAGAAGTAAACCAAACGAAATAAAAAGAAGAGGAAGAAGAAGAAGAAGAAGAAATTAAAAGGCACTATAAAAATAATTTATTGGCCCTTAAGAGTCTAGATTTGCTTGGATTCAGCTTACATTTGAGCTGTTGTATTAAGTCGAAAATCTTTAAAGCAGGACCCACCTTCATGCCCAGCAAAGTTATGATTTCGTCCTTTGATAAATGCAAGAGAAGTCTGCCATCGATTTTATTTCTACTAAAAACATCGCAATGGGCAATACAATCGTTTACACGCAGAAACTGTGAAACGTCGTAGACATTCCATGTTTCAGGCATAAGCTCTCCATTTGCCTGGCTGCACATCGGTTCCTGTGCGATGTCAATTAAACGTGGAATGTACTTGCTATTCGAGACAGTAGAATTCTGTTCGCCAAAATAAAAAAAAAAAAAAAAAATAGATTAAAAATCGAATTTTGATAAGTGAGAAGAAGGAATGTTTACCCCAATGTAACTAGTAGCTTTGCGCTCGATTGGTGGGGCTGGTGAATTCGAATTGTGATTAATATTCAATGTAATCACATTCTCCGGTGCAGTTATGTTGCTCCTTTCACCGAGATCTGGTGAATTAGCTAGAGGGGTTGATCTGTTTGAATTTCTAAACTCATCGTCTTCAAGTTCCTCTTCATCGCCTTCGTCATCGTAATATAGAGGTTCTGATTTCATTTCAAGTTTAATGCCCAAACGTTCGGAAGAAAAGTGTCTATCCCTGCACTGGCTATCCTGTGCCTCCCGTTTGATGTTAAGTGGTCGACCCAAGTTCTTACCACCACCTAAGCATTATTGTCAATTGAGTAAAAAAAAACAATAAAAAGAAACCAAAAGAAAACAATCATACCAAATGAGTTGTCACCTTTGACAATTTTTTTTCTCTTTTTCTTGTGTTTTGGTTTTGCAGGCATTTTCAATGTTACTTTCGAGTGCATTGGTGGACCTTCGAGTTTATGATTGACCAAAACACACCATCCGACTGGGTAGACATCAGGGGATTCACAATCCAGCCACTGATCGTATTCATCGGTCCAACCATCGAAATGAATTTTGAGTAAACGTCCAACGACTCTGGCAACTGTTGCAACGCATACTAAACGTGGATCCATTAAATCGGCGCATTCCAAGCTCATTCCAATCTGAAAATTAGTCTTATTTTATAATTTTTGCGAACAATAATGAATTCTATGTGTGTACTTCGAATCCATGATTTGGTACAATGCGATGGAACAATTGTTCCCCTGCTGCTATACTTTGTGTTTCCTTGAGATAATTGATCCAACTGAATGTGTTGGGATCATAACCGTTTGGTGGTGTGAGGCTAATACCGTGAGTCTCGCAAAAGCCAACTGGAAAAATGCTTGGTGATTTTTCGTGGTAGCAGAACCTGCAAACATGTTTTAAAAGAGAAGAAAGCGTTTATAATAATTCAAGGCACACTAGTCTGGAAAAGGTAAACTACACTACCGGTCAAAAATTTGAGACCACCTCTGAAATTTGAGAAATATCGAGTTTTAACCCCGAAACTGTAGTTTTAGGAAAAAAGTTGATATGTGGGATGTTATTCCAGCAATTTTGTAGAGTTTCCCAAAGAGCAGATTCCTATGTTATGTTGTGATTCCTGACATTTCTGTCAAGCTCTTCTCATAAAAGCTCAATGGGGTTAATATCTGGAGACTGCGGTGGCCTTACCATTACTACTTACTTACTTAAGGTGGCGCTACAGTCCGTTGTGGACTTGGGCCTCAATCAACAGTCTCCGCCAGCTAGCTCGGTCCTTAGCTAGTCGTCTCCAGTTGATTGAGGTCCTCTTCCACTTGAGTGCGCCACCTGAGTCGCGGTCTTCCTCTCCTCCTACGCCCCTCGGGAATAGTGTCGAAGGCTTTCCATGTCGTTATACAACCCGTAAAGTTCGCTGTCGTATCTTCTTCGCCATTCCCCTTCAATGCACACGGGGCCAAAGATGACCCGAAGAACTTTCCTCTCGAAACAGCCTAAGGCACTTTCATCCGATTTTGTCAGGGTCCATGCTGCCGCACCATACAGCAGGACTGGGATGAAGAGTGTGTTGTAAAGTTTTACCTTAGTTGCTCGAGAGAGGGCTTTTCCATTCAATTGCTTTCTTAGCCCAAAGAAACAGCGATTAGCAAGAGTTATTCTTCGTCTGATCTCGGCGCTGGTGTTATTGCCCGTGTTTATAGCGGCGCCTAGGTAGACAAAATCCTCTACTACTTCGAAGTTGTAAGCGTCTATTGTGACGTTCTGTCCGAGCCGTCGGTGTTGGGTGTCCTTCCTCGAAGACAGCATATACTTCGTTTTTCCCTCATTTTTGCCGCTTCTGTCTCAATTCTCATAAGGGCGCCATTGACATTACGCTGTGTTCTTCTCATTATATCAATATCATCGGCGTACGCGAGAGGTTGAACAGATTGTTTGGAAGATAGTGCCTCTGGTGTTGACGGTGGAGTTCTGCACTATCTTCTCAAGAACGATGTTAAAGAAATCGCATGACAGTGCATCGCCTTGTCTGAATCCATTTTTGACGTCGAAAGATTCCGATGTAATGTGGTGATTCCTGACATTTCTGTCAAGCTCTTCCCATAAAAGCTTAAACGGGTTCATATCTGGAGACTGCGGTGGCCATACCATTACTTTTAGAATTTCCTCTTCTCCTTTTTGTTTCAGGTATTGTCGGAAAAATTTTGAAGTTTATTTCGGGTCATTGTCTTGCTGGAATACAAAACCTTCAACGATTAATCGGAGTCCAGATACAAAAACGTGGTCTTCCAATATCGTTTTATAGACTTCTTTATCCATTCTTCGGATCACTCGTGTCAGATCTCCCACTCTATCGAAGGAGAAACATTCCCACACCATTACTGAACCGCCTTCATGCTCTACAGTTGGGACCATACATACAGTCTGGTAGCGTTTTATGTTCAGCGCTGCGCCTGACGTACACTCTGCGATTTGAGTCAAACACCTCAAACTTGGACTCATCGCTCTCTGTTGAAGGCTTTATCTGTCCAATCCTGATGGCTTTTGGCTCATTCCAACCGTTTGATCTTGTTTTGGGGTCGTAGAAGGGGTTTCCGCACTGCAACGCGCCCTAAAAGTTTAGCATGCCATATCCTTCGTTGTATCGTTGATACAGATAGTGGTTCTCAAGCAAGCGCTTATGGTGATGATATACAGATCTTCGGTGTTCGTCGTAATTTTAGGTCGTCCTGACCTCGGTCTATCCTTAAACCGCCAGTACTAGAGTAACGCTGTATGGTCCTGTGAACTGCTCCTTTGGATATCTTCAATTTTGTGGCGATTTCTCTTTGCGAATAGCCTTCTTCAATAAGGGTCATAACTGCAGATCGAGTTTCAGTAGTTAATTCCTTTACTTTTCCCATGATGCGCACTTTGTTTGCTGAAGAAGATCACAGTCTCAAATAAATCCTGAATATGCAGGTATTCAGATTTTACATTTGTTACCCTTTAAAATTACCCAAGTCATAAAATAATTCCAAATTGAATGTAAAAAGTCATAAAAATTAAAAACTACGGGAAGTCCAAACAGAAGTCAAAAAACCAAAATTGGGGTTTCACAAAATTCCTTATAATTTACAGAAAAGGATTAATATCTGGGTATTTTTTCACTTGTAGCTTTTATAAATGGAATAACTTATCAATGCAGTAAAAAAAATAAAAATAAACTCAAGCGCCAAATAAAGCAACCCTTTGAAGGTGGTCTCAAGCTTTTGACCGGTAGTGTATACCAATAACAATAGGAGTAAGAAAATACAACTCACCAATCGGATCCAGTTGCATCTGGCTGATATGAATCAATTCTAATCATCATATAACCAAACTTGAGAACCGCCATTACAGTTGCAGCGCAAATAGCTGATAAGTTCAAAGGATCAACAGCTTCCAGTTTCATGCCTTCAATAAAACCATTCTTCTTTCCATCGATAAAATATTCTTCAAATGTAAAATTCATTTTAAACAACTCTATTGTCGCATCATCATCGTGCACTTCAATCATTTGTTCTCTTCCAGCTAGTAGTAAAAAAAGGAATTCAATAACACAAACATAGAATATTGAGATTGTTAAATATCACATACCCAACATGCGTTCTAAATAATCTTGTGGGGCGGCCAAATTATGCCCAACTGTTGTGGCCCAACCAACAGGATGGATAATGGGTGAGTCTTCGTGACACCAAAAACCATCGTCTGAATCAAAATATTTGACAAACAAACGTTTGCCAACAATTTTATTGACCGTAGCCAATTTAACCTGGGAAATTTTGTCCTTGTCCACACATTCTAAATTCAAACCGAGACGGAATCTTGAATTCATGCTTTCGCTTATCTTATTATAAAAACTTGAGGGTAAGGTTCTGGCTCCTGATAGTCTCTCGACTAAGAAATCTTTCCAGTCACTATATTTGCTCTCAATGGTGCGAGGTGGTATCAGCGGCTTGCCACGAGTTGCACACCATCCAACCGAATGCACCTCTGACGAGCACAAGTTAACCCAAAAATCATGCGACGATTCATCAAATCCTATTTATTTAAGTTCATTTTTATTAATATTTTTAGTTTTTGTTAAAGAATTTACCTTCATATCGCATCAATGCTTTGTAACCGCAAATATTCAAAATAGTAGCAACCCAAAACGAATGAGGTGTTTGTCCTGGCTGTACCACTTCCTTGCTGTCGCAGTCTGTATTCTCGACTTCAACTTTCATATCAATACCGATATTATCCCAGACATCATAGCCCGGAGCATGCGGAAAGCATGTTACCGGAGCTACATAGAAATCTGGTTGTGACAATCGTTGCGTCCAATCGTACGAATGCAATGGATCAACTTGTCTCCGACGGACACTGCAAATCTTTTCGCCTTGCGGACAAGGCGAAGGAAGACGTTCATATTTTGGTATTTGTGGTAAATCTTCGTGAGGTATTGCATCACGATACATGAAATTTTTCTGATTTAGATTTTCATCGCTATCGCCTTGTTCGACAACTTCGTCTGGAACGTCCATTAACTCGGCATCATTTAGATTAGTCAATGATTGATTTGTGATTTTGAAGCGATAATTGGAATTTGGACTTTTTATATGGGAAACTCGTAGTGCCAATTCAATGTCGGAACGTTGATTATTGATTGAATTCATAAGACTCTCATCGGAGAGAGAAGCGGTTGTGGATGAGGCTAATGTTGTTGTTGGTATAGTTCCTGAGCCAGTTGAGCCGATCATTTTGTTACAGACAAGAGAAAATAGTTCACCTCGGGCACATGACATGCTGCAAAATCTTCGGGATTTAGTGTAGAAAGTGTGCTTTACTCCAATAGCTCCACAACGCTCGCACACAGCTAAAATAAAGGATAAAATGTGGTTGGTAATGCAATGCAATATTGCAAATTTAATCAAACAAAAAACACTTCTCTTGGGGCCATACAAATACCCAAATTACAGTGTGACGAGGTCATAAGTTTGGTTTGACTTTAGCTCAAACAAACTGAAGATAAGATACAATTATTTGAAATCATGCAAACGATTTTAGTGTAGCATGTTTCTTTTTTATTATTTAGATCATGTATTCCCGTGAATCAGTTTTTTTTTTTTTATAATTTGCACCCACTCAAGGGATTTTTATACCCTTTTTATGCCAGAGACACAGTGAGTGTTTGAAGGGGTTGAAAAGGAGATGTCGGTGTCATGGTCTTAAATTCTTGAACATTGTAATGACTGGGAAAGACAGAGTGT
This sequence comes from Sphaerophoria rueppellii, assembly GCA_920937365.1. Taxonomy (NCBI): domain Eukaryota; kingdom Metazoa; phylum Arthropoda; class Insecta; order Diptera; family Syrphidae; genus Sphaerophoria; species Sphaerophoria rueppellii. The sequence goes on along the minus strand of CAKKXW010000002.1, from coordinate 69,111,621 downwards.
GGAAGAGAGGCCACGTTCGCGTAGTACGGCTAAAAAATTATTCCATATACTTGAGAGTACGTCCGATGTTGGGCTCGAGGGTTAACTGATGGGCATTCCTAGAAGCGCGAGTATTACGGGCGAATTGTTTGAGGGGAGGAATGCAACTGGCTATTTCACTAGAGCAATTACCGTAAAAGTAGCGGTAGACTAAGAGAGACACGCTACGTTACGACGTTGGTCTAAAGGAGTGAATGTGTCAGTGATCTCTCTATCACCAATCATTCTTACAGCTCTTTTTTGTATTCCATCCAAGAGGCTTAAGTAAGTAGCTGGAGCACCAGCCCAAAGGTGGGAATTGTACTCAAGTTTTGGACGGATATAAGTTTTATAGATAATAGCCAGATCAGATTGGGAGAAATATTTCTTGCACCGTCTTAAGAAACCCAAACATCTTGCTGCATTTTTGGCGACATCGCGTATGTGCTCGGTCAACAAGAGGTGGTCAGTGATGCACATACCGAGAATCTCGAGATGTTCAGTATCATTCATGCAAGTGCCACTCATGGACAGTGGCTAGCGGGGTATATCTCGCTTCAACGATACAAGACAGCATTGAGTTTTCGAAGCATTAAACTCTACACGGTTTTTAATTCCCTATTGTACAATGCTGTTTAAGCCAGAGTTTAAAGAGCTTATCATATTTTGCCGTTGCAGTTCCACATCCGAGGACGAAGGATGTGAATCTGGAAACGAATATGAGAAGCTAAGGGTACTATCGTCAGCGAAACAATTTATTGGATTAGAAGTAACAGACAAGAGATCATTAATAAAACTGATAAAGAGGGTCGGAGACAAAACGGAGCCCTGGGGCACACCACAATTTATATTGTGGGCTTCAGACTTGAATCCGTCCAATACAACTTGTATTGAACGATTCGAAAGAAAGTTTCTAATCCAACGAAGAAGGGATTCATCGATACCGAAGGCACGCATTTTCCATAAAAGAGCGAGATGACAGACTTTATCAAATGCCTTTGAAATATCAAGTGCAAAAATCTTACTTTCTCCAAAACGATGTAAAGATTTGTTCCACTGTTCGGTGAAGGTGAAATAAACCATAAAATTACCATTGGACCTGTTGCTGCGAAAGCCGTACTGCCGGTCATTAAGAAGCTTCCGGTTTTCGAGGTATTTCTTGAGCTGATAGTTCATCAGCGTTTCCATGACCTTAGAAAGAAGGGACGTTAGTGCAATCGGCCGATAATTGGAGGGAGATGAGGATTCGCCTTTTTTGGGTATAGGCTGGACAAATGCTGTTTTCCAACTACTCGGAACGAGCCCAGAAGAATAGGATAGATGGAAAAGCTTACGCAGGGGGCCAGCGTGGAAGAACACCTCTTCAGAATAATAGCGGGGATACCATCCGGACCAGCGGATTTATGTATGTTGAGATCCTTTAATACTCTCGCCACAGCACGATCCGGAAAAAGTTGTTGAGACTTAGGATTAGCTTGACACGAGAAATATATGATATGGGAAATGTATTTTTTAAGCAATAAGATAACATCATGCTGTTGTTGAAAAGGCTTCACGAAAATTAACTCTAGCCAAAAGCTCCTGTAGTAAGCTTCGTCCAAATCAAATCTGCAAATACAGGCTTATGGGAGAGCTACTTTACGTCAAATTGTGCCTGCTGCAGGAAAATAAACATATAGAATCCCCTTAAAAAGCAACTTATACCACTGTCTTAACATACAATTTTCTTTGATATATTTTGCAAAGTAACACTGACCAACTGTTTCTACTCTGAGGTATTTGATACGAGGTATCCACATCTGATATCCGGCTTTTCTCAGACAGTCAGGCAACTATAAAATCCCTGGACTCTGTCTGTACAAACTCAATTACGGTCCAAAACTGTCGATCGTCTCTAACGATGACACAACAGTTTAAAATTCACATTCACTGGGTGCCGGGCCAGAGAGACATTCCAGGAAACTGCAAACCGGATGACCACAAATGGCTAATGTTCGTATACCATCGCTTCATGTAAAGTTTTGCCGCAACAAGATGCTTCTAAAAATAAATAAATAGAATGGCCCAACAGCTCTTGAAGAACCAAGGCCTAAGTGGCTTACTCTCATCAACAATTCTCTAGGTGCGTGTGAAGAATTGGAGGGACCTACAATTTAACGCCGATTCCGAACGGCAAAGTTGAGAAGCACTTTTTTCATGACAGATGATACTCTTGGAAGTTTTGTCAGTTCTTCGCAAGAGGCAGTGCCCGTGAAAGGTGAAATAAAAACTATGGGCACGAGTAGGACTCGAACCCACGACGTTCTGCTTAGCAGCCAACGTAACTAACAACTAAGCTACGGGCACTACAGCGCTCTGCTATTAACACGGGTAATAACACCAGCACCGAGATCAGACGAAGAATAACTCTTGCTAATCGCTGTTTCTTCGGGCAATTGGATAGAAAAGCCCTCTCTCGAGCAACTAAGGTAAAATAGTACAACACCCTCATCATTCCAGTCCTGCTGTGAGGTGCAGAAGCATGGACCTTGACGAATTTGGATGAATGCGCCTTAGGCTGTTTCGAGAGGAAAGTTCTTTGGGTCTTCTTTGGTCCCGTCTGCACTGATGGGGGATGGAGAAGAAGATATAACATCGAACTTTGCCTGAAGGATCAAGGTCCAGAGATTCAGATAGCTCGGTCATTTAGAGCGGATGGACACCAATGCTCAAACCCGGAAAGCCTTCGACACTATTTCCGAGGAACGTAGAAGGAGAGCAAGATACAACTCAGGTGGCGCACACAAGTGGAAGAGGACCTAAATCAACTTTGAGTGCAAAACCAGAGACAACTAGCTCAGGACCGAGCTGGCTGGCAGAGACTGTTGTGTAAGGTCCAAGTCCACAACGGACTGCAGCGGCACCTTAAGTAAGTAAGTAACCTAGAGTGAGATATCTCTCGTTCCTGTACTGCACATTTGATTTGGACAAAGTATAGAACACTCGAAGAACGACCTACAAAAAAACTATTTGGTTCGGTTACTAACGAATTAATGGACGGATTTTAATGGATTTGTTGTTCTACAAAGATATTCTGTTCTTGTGCAGTCCTCAAGCAGAATATAAAGCTAAAAACACACCGAAGCGGACAAAACGTCTTTTTTTCTGTAGACAAAAAGTCGTGGTGTATTCTACCCCACATCGAGGCCGACAAAGACGAAATGTCTTATCTTTGTCCGCTTCGGTGTGTGTTGCTCCTATACAATAATACTGTTTGTTTGTCTTGTTCACTCTGGTGTGTGTTACTTCATAAGACGGTGTATAGTTTTAGGTGCTGACATTTTGTCCCGGACTTTTTGTCTTCTTCGGTGTGTTTCGCTCGCACACAACCTCATGTATTTACTGCAACCGACGAGCGGACAAGACTTTTTGTAGTGTCGTTTCTTTTTCGGTATGTGTTGCCTCATAAGAGCAATCGACACAAAGATAGGATTTTTTGCCGTGAGACAAGAAGACTTTTTGTCCGCTTCGGTGTGTGTTTAGCCTAACGGGTCACAAAATCTCGCAATCTAAAATCTTGTTTCTTTGAATCCCGCAATCACATAATTTCTCTTCCTCAAATCCCGCAATTTAAAATCTTGCAGACTAAAATCCAGAAATTTGTAATCTCGCATTTACGCCCGCGTGAATGTTTTTAATTCTATTTGCCGTACCAAGTTTTTGTGCATTGAATGTAAGAACAACTTAAATGATTTTGATCCTAAGAAAAACAGCAGTAACATTGCAACTTTTAAGATCTCGCCAATCCAAGAACTAGGTGTACATATATTAAGAACCAAGGAACAACCAAATTGGAAACCATATACATAACAATAATAATAATCAATCATAAAATCATAGAATGGTATGTCAATGTTTTAATGTAGAACCAAATAAAATGTTTGAAAGAACCTACCCATGCCATCCTTTTGAATTGGTATTACGGAAGGATCTATATTTCCTTTGTATGCAATTGGTGTTTTCAACACCAATCCTGGCCGACTGACTGGTTCGATTTTTCTCGATTTTCTTTGATTTCTTTGCTTATTCGGAGCCAAGGCTCCCTTATCGGTTGGCTCTGTTTTTATATCTCCCACTCCAATTAAGTGTTCGGTACCATCATACGAATTGCTGTCGGTCATCATGACAAAATCGTCAATGTTAATAATTTCTTGTTTGCTAGTTAGGCCAACAATTTCATCGTCGTCTCTACTTTCACCGATGGGATCGAACACTTGTGTAACATAATGTGTACCCGGGTGTTCTATGCTCTCGTCTTGATCAATTATTTCTGGATATCCTTGGAACGCCGACGATTGCTGTAGTATTTGATGAATGCCACCAACTTGTGATATTCCATATAGATCGTTGGCATTGGGGCCAGTTATTAGAGCTGTTGTAGGCTGTACACGTAGCGTGGCCGATGTGACTACGGGAGATGTTGTTCCTTGGCCATTGTACTCTCCGCCTACAACACTCATCATTGGATTCATATCCTTTTTTTTTTTTGAGTTTGAGTTTTGATTTTTTATCATTTTATGGATGGATGGTTTTTGTTTTTGTACAATGCATCAAAACACGCATTGTTTGAATTGGCATTTTTATTTTGTAATTTTGTTGTATTCATTGTAAAGGGAAGGAAGATGTAGGACATAAAAGAAACCAAAAATAAATCAAATTTTGTTTAAAACTTTTGAGTAAAACAAAAAAAACAACAAGAAGAAACAAAAAATAAATAAAATTTCAAACTGGTGTGGGACATGCGTTTAAAGTAATTTTTATGAGACAAGAAGAACTATAGCTCGATAATGTTACTTTTTTTTGTTTTTTCTTCATACGTATTTGAGTTTTTGGAAAAAAGAAAGAGAAATGTTTTATTACCATTGCATTTTCTTGTTGAGAGATATCCTCCATTACGGATAATCCAACTGAAGGATGACTGAAGTAAGAAGAGGCATCTTCAAGCGATAGACGATCTGGATTATATTGACTCATCCACATCATTCTTAATTCAGAAGGGTTCATTCTATGTTAATACATTCTAAGAAATAAATATAAACACAATTTATTTTTTAATTTAAAATAAATAGATCAAAGTGAGTGGTTTTGTTCATCCTAATCTGTCAGATATTGGAATGCTTTTCTCTTCTATAAATAAACATTACTCAAAAAAAAAAAAAAACAAAACAGTGTGGAGCCTAAACATGAACTTGAGTTAGGGAGCTTAACGTTGATTCTAAATCCATAATCCTATATCTTATACATATAATTCTCCTGTGCGTTTGTTTGTGACCCTACTCCTCCCAAAGTACTGGACAGATTTTTAGGTAGCGTTGTTCTCAAGTTTTAGACAAATTTCATGTCTGGTGCCCGAAATGGCTCATATTCTAATAACGGGATAGCGTGTAGTAATAAGCGATTACCGGTTGAGCGGGTAGCGTGTGTAAGTATTGGGTAGTGAGAAGCGGGTAGCGGGTAACATGGTAACTGGGTATAACGGGATAGCGGGTAGACGGAAGTGGAGAAGCGGGGAGAGAGTAACGGGTGGTATTGAAGCGGGCTACAAAAGTCTAGGTCTTTTTTATTTCGATTGAGCCAGTACGAAGTCTGTCGGGTCAGCTAGTACCTAATATAATTCTAAGAAGAGAACCTGGCTCAACTTTCCATTACGGAAACCTGAATTTTGACAAAAAAACACTTTTATTTGAAAGATATATGTATTTAATAAACATATATAAATAATTTGAGGCGAGGAATCACTTCTTTCTATTTTTAATTAATTTTTAAAGTTTCTATTTTTCCTATGAAAACACAAGGGAATGAACAAGATGGATGTATTTTGACAGTTCTTCCAAACACAAACACATAGCAATGTGTATAATTTTCGTCCCTTAAGTGCTCGCATGGGTAGTGTATTATTGGTTTCTTTTGGGAAATATTTTGGGAAATTTTTGTTATTTTGCTAAGTTCTTAAAGCAAAATGTTATTTCTTAAGGGTTATATTATAATTTGCACTAGAAACTTGAATGCTATTCAAAATCAAGTTTATAGTGAAAAAAATCGCGCGATTTTTTACACTATAAACTTGATTTTGAATAGCATTCAAGTTTATAGTGAAAAAATCGCGCGATTTTTGCACTATAAACTTGAATGCTATTCAAAATCAAGTTTATAGTGTAAAAATCGCGCGATTTTTCACTATAAACTTGATTTTGAATAGCATTCAAGTTTATAGTGCGAAAATCGCGCGATTTTTTCACTATAAACCTTGATTTTGAATAGCATTCAAGTTTATAGTGAAAAAAATCGCGCGATTTTTGCACTATAAACTTGAATGCTATTCAAATCAAGTTTATAGTGAAAAAATCGCGCGATTTTTGCACTATAAACTTGATTTTGAATAGCATTCAAGTTTATAGTGCAAAAATCGCGCGATTTTTGCACTATAAACTTGAATGCTATTCAAAATCAAGTTTATAGTGAAAAAATCGCGCGATTTTTGCACTATAAACTTGATTTTGAATAGCATTCAAGTTTATAGTGCAAAAATCGCGCGATTTTTTCACTATAAACTTGAATGCTATTCAAAATCAAGTTTATAGTGCAAAAATCGCGCGATTTTTTCACTATAAACTTGACATTGAATAGCATTCAAGTTTATAGTGCAAAAAATCGCGCGATTTTTTCACTATAAACTTGAATGCTATTCAAAATCAAGGTTATAGTGAAAAAATCGCGCGTTTTTCGCACTATAAAACTTGAATGCTATTCAAAATCAAGTTTATAGTGAAAAAATCGCGCGATTTTTACACTATAAACTTGATTTTGAATAGCATTCAAGTTTATAGTGCAAAAATCGCGCGATTTTTTCACTATAAACTTGAATGCTATTCAAAATCAAGTTTATAGTGTAAAAAATCGCGCGATTTTTTCACTATAAACTTGATTTTGAATAGCATTCAAGTTTCTAGTGCAAATTATAATATACCCTTAAGAAATAACATTTGCTTAAGAACTTAGCAAAATAACAAAAATTTCCCAAAATATTTCCCAAAAGAACCAATAATACACTACCCATGCGAGCACTTAAGGGACGAAAATTATACACATTGCTATGTGTTTGTGTTTGGAAGAACTGTCAAAATACATCCATCTTGTTCATTCCCTTGTGTTTTCATAGGAAAAATAGAAACTTTAAAAATTAATTAAAAATAGAAAGAAGTGATTCCTCGCCTCAAATTATTTATATATGTTTATTAAATACATATATCTTTCAAATAAAAGTGTTTTTTTTTTGTCAAAATTCAGTTTCCGTAATGGAAAGTTGAGCGCTGAGCCTTTTTGGCTCAACTTTCCATTACGGAAACCTGAATTTTGACAAAAAAAACACTTTTATTTGAAAGATATATGTATTTAATAAACAAATATAAATAATTTGAGGCGAGGAATCACTTCTTTCTATTTTTAATTAATTTTTAAAGTTTCTATTTTTCCTATGAAAACACAAGGGAATGAACAAGATGGATGTATTTTGACAGTTCTTCCAAACACAAACACATAGCAATGTGTATAATTTTCGTCCCTTAAGTGCTCGCATGGGTAGTGTATTATTGGTTCTTTTGGGAAATATTTTGGGAAATTTTTGTTATTTTGCTAAGTTCTTAAAGCAAAATGTTATTTCTTAAGGGTATATTATAATTTGCACTAGAAACTTGAATGCTATTCAAAATCAAGTTTATAGTGAAAAAAATCGCGCGATTTTTACACTATAAACTTGATTTTGAATAGCATTCAAGTTTATAGTGAAAAAATCGCGCGATTTTTGCACTATAAACTTGAATGCTATTCAAAATCAAGTTTATAGTGTAAAAATCGCGCGATTTTTCACTATAAACTTGATTTTGAATAGCATTCAAGTTTATAGTGCGAAAATCGCGCGATTATTTTTCACTATAACCTTGATTTTGAATAGCATTCAAGTTTATAGTGAAAAAAATCGCGCGATTTTTGCACTATAAACTTGAATGCTATTCAAAGTCAAGTTTATAGTGAAAAAATCGCGCGATTTTTGCACTATAAAACTTGATTTTGAATAGCATTCAAGTTTATAGTGAAAAAATCGCGCGATTTTTGCACTATAAACTTGAATGCTATTCAAAATCAAGTTTATAGTGCAAAAAATCGCGCGATTTTTTCACTATAAACTTGATTTTGAATAGCATTCAAGTTTATAGTGCAAAAAATCGCGCGATTTTTTCACTATAAACTTGAATGCTATTCAAAATCAAGTTTATAGTGCAAAAATCGCGCGATTTTTTCACTATAAACTTGACTTTGAATAGCATTCAAGTTTATAGTGCAAAAATCGCGCGATTTTTTCACTATAAACTTGAATGCTATTCAAATCAAGGTTATAGTGAAAAAAATCGCGCGATTTTCGCACTATAAACTTGAATGCTATTCAAAATCAAGTTTATAGTGAAAAAATCGCGCGATTTTTACACTATAAACTTGATTTTGAATAGCATTCAAGTTTATAGTGCAAAAATCGCGCGATTTTTTCACTATAAACTTGAATGCTATTCAAAATCAAGTTTATAGTGTAAAAATCGCGCGATTTTTTCACTATAAACTTGATTTTGAATAGCATTCAAGTTTCTAGTGCAAATTATAATATACCCTTAAGAAATAACATTTGCTTTAAGAACTTAGCAAAATAACAAAAATTTCCCAAAATATTTCCCAAAAGAACCAATAATACACTACCCATGCGAGCACTTAAGGGACGAAAATTATACACATTGCTATGTGTTTGTGTTTGGAAGAACTGTCAAAATACATCCATCTTGTTCATTCCCTTGTGTTTTCATAGGAAAAATAGAAACTTTAAAAATTAATTAAAAATAGAAAGAAGTGATTCCTCGCCTCAAATTATTTATATATGTTTATTAAATACATATATCTTTCAAATAAAAGTGTTTTTTTGTCAAAATTCAGGTTTCCGTAATGGAAAGTTGAGCCGAAATCGGCCCCAAATTCAATTAAATTATATGAACATAGGAAATCCTTGCTTGTTTTGTCTTGTGTAGACTCATGAGAGAATTTCCGAAAATTATTTTCTTACTCGAGTTTTTTTTTTAATTCATCATAAAATAACTATTGTTAAACTAACCACTTGGATAATTCATTTATTGTGAGATCAATTAACCGAATATTCATAAAATAATTATTTATTCCACAATTTTATTAAATTATACATCAAAATAACTATTTAATTTAAAGCAAAAGGAAAAAAATATGTAAAATAAAATATCGCGGCAATACGGGCTAGGCGAATACAAATTTTATTTTTACACTAAACGTGTAGAAGGGAAACAACTAGTAATGCAGTTTTGTCAATTTGGAAAAAAACACAAAGGAACAAGAGGAATGGCATGATAAAATATTTATGAAGGTTTTCTTTGTTCAACACAAAAGAGTATGGTGTGCTCTTTCTCTCAAGCTGAGTGCTAAAAGCTAAGCGCTAAAAATGAACGAAGTCAAGGAAAGAGCGGTTAATTTTTTTAAGGCGCGTGTTACATTAGGTATGTTCTGCACACTTTGGAACAGAAAAGTACAGCTTTTTGGTGTTCATTGACACATTTGCTGTTCCAAACTGTTCTGATTTGGTGTTCATTGAGTCTGTCTGGAACAGTTTAGGACAGGATTTTCTGTTCCATCTTTTTAGGTAGAACACATTTTGTGTTCTAAACTGTTCCAAACTGACATTTCTCATGCAGCTGTGCTATACTGAAGTGCGTTTTTTGTGCTGACGATAGTTGACTATAGTTTTTATGTCAAAAGGAAAATGGTTGATGTGTCATAGTTGAAATCATTCAAAAACGCTTTTTAGTTAGGTTTGGTTGATCTGTCAAACAAGAAAAAAAAAAACAAATCTTTTGAGGTTACATTTTTCTTTTCTTTTGATCATAACAATTTTTGTTGCTCTAAGTTTATTGAAAAATTCAAGAATGATCTTAATTTGGTAAGATTTTAAAGACAATTGAGATGAGAACATATTTTTGAACAACCCACAGTAAGAAAAGAAAAGAGAAAGAGACTGAAGACCACCTTCCATAAAGAAATCTTCAAGCTGTTCCAAGTAAGCCAGCTCCTGATATTCTCCTAATTGCGGCTCCCAGATTCAGCGAAAAACTTTCAATACCAATATCTAGTCCGTGATTTTAAATAAACGAAAAAAGTCTTTATTCTCTGAAACTAATTAAACATTTTTTATTGCTGACAGACATACTAAAAACCCTAGAGAATATATAATACCTAGAGTCGCGACCTTTTCCTCCCTTGCCGAAAACACCCTCAAAATTTTTCTGAGGTGAACTCGAACAATCCTCTCTTTTTTCGTGTCCGTGAATCTGTGTAAGAGGTGAACTGTCACAATCCTCTCTTTTTTTCGTGTCCGTGAACCTGTGTAAGAGGTGACAAAAGAGTGAGCTCTCAGCCGTGACAAATTTTTTTTCCTGATGCACAAACCCAAAGTGACAGACTTCTACCACAGCAAGTACGAGACTAAACGCACGACTTTTTTTTTAAAGATTTATTAAGATTTTTGATACAAATATTGGTAAATTATAGTTCAATTATTTGTTAAAAGTGCAAAGAAACAAAATAACGTATTTATTTTTCATATTACATGCATTTTTTGTATGTTTAAGTTTTTTTTTTTGAAAATGCTGAGCTCAACGGAATCTTATTTTCGAAATCTGAGCTCATGAAACCCACCTCGACTACGACCTGAGCATTGTGTCTAACTCAGTGCGAATGTATGGGTGCAGTTTCTCATTTAAAAAGCATTGTAAAATTAACACATTTTCACTGGGTTAGTACAAAACGACCAAATTGCAGCTTGTAGGCAAAAAGAGAACACCCGAAGTCGTGACTCTAGGTATTATATATTCTCTATGCTAAAAACAATGAATTCAAATATGTATGCCGATTTCGTCCTTCATTCATTGATTTGGGTTTCCTTATACTTGACTTCGGCGAGAGCGTCATTGAGCTTCCTCTCCGAATTATCCTTCTCTCCTGTGATTTTCGTAATTTTCTCCTCAGTCAGCTCCATTCACCGCTGCGTCAATTTCATGGGCAGTGGCCAACTTATCCTCCAAAACCATGTCCATGTCCTCGAGTTTTTCGATGACTTTTTGTAAATTAACCGAACGTAGACGCTGACTGTTTTGGCCATCTTTGGCGGCCTGCAAGTCGCCACGCAGTTGCAGTTGAAATAGGGGTGTTTGCGGATTGCAGTATAGCCAATTCGATTGGAAGGGTTTGTGAGTTGTGACCGGTGAGAGAATGAGATTCTTGAAATTGGCGCTGAATTTTAAGTCACTTGAAAATGCGATCATTTCCTTGGTTTGTATCTCCTCGTAGTGACTGAGGATTTTCAGTTTAACTCGTGAAGCTATAAAATTTGTAAGGGAACCTTATTTTTAAATTCCAGATTGACAGTCATTAAAAACACCATTAAACAGAAAAAAAGACTTTGACACATCAACCATTTTCAACTCACCTCCTGAGTAGAATTGGGAATAGTTAGAAATAGTTACGATTTGACACTTTATCACTGACCACAAAAACGACAATTGTGGTTACGAAACGTGATTATTGCCGTGCAAAAACTAGAAATAGTCAACTATAGTCAGCGCAAAAACGCACTTAGGTCTTAAGATAGCACTACAATCGATTTCGATGATCGCTGATTTCATCAGAGCCAAAAAAGAAAAACCCCAAGAACAAGCAAAACATTTATAAAAAAAAATGCAATTTCTCTCCAACTTTAAACAGACCCTCTAGATTTAAACTCCCTGTACAAAAGAAAAACAATAAACCAAACTTTACCCTTCTGCGACAGCCAGTTATTTTTCAATGTGAACGCGTTCAGGGAACAAAATAACGAATTTGCACTTGAAGTACAAATGCACGATATTCTGAAAATAACGGTAAATTACACAAAATATTTGCTTGAACAAATGCAACATCAAAAAGCTTGACTAATACCAAATTACAAAAGAAAAACAAAAATGTGAAATCCTGCAGCAATTTTTCTTGGTCATGCGCACTCGTAAATATGATTCAGAATGAAAACATTTCAATTGATTTTCATTATTTTCAGGATTCCCTCAAAGGATGTCAGAAACATATCACTTTGTACAAACGACAAGTCAACTAATAGAAAGAAGCACTTAAAACCGTTAACTGGTCATTTAAATCCAACAAGCAAAAGTAATAAATTATAAACTGGCTTCGGAAAACAGAATCAGAACGCAGAATAGCAAGGTACATCCAAGTCCGGGGGCCGCCCGCAGTGTTTGGGCGCTACCCTTGACTGCATCCTGTAATATGGTGGCTGAAGAAGACAATGCTGCACGCACAAATCAGGAGGTCGATCATTCGCCACTCGAAGAACAATGTGACAATAGTTTACTGAAAGAAAGTACCGACACCAAAATGACTACCAACACCGATGACATATTTGAAGTGTTCAAGAGTGGTGATGTAGCTGATGTTGAACTTCTGATTGAGAAATTCGGTTTGGAATACTTGTCAGCTAGAGATTGTCATGGCTATACACCGGCCCACTGGGTTGCTTTGAACGGAAATGTCGATATAATGAGATTTCTGATCGAATGCAATGCTCCCATTGATTTGCCGTGCTTGGGTACTCAAGGTCCACGTCCAATTCACTGGGCATGTAGGAAGGGTCATGCTGATGTTGTACAAGTTCTTCTGCAAACCGGAGTTGGAGTGAATGTTGCTGACTTCAAAGGGCTAACTCCTCTGATGACTGCTTGCATGTACGGTCGGACAGCAACAGCAGCATTTCTCTTAGGAATGGGAGCTCTCAATCATTTAACTGACATAAATGGTGATACAGCACTTCATTGGGCTGCTTACAAGGGGCATGCTGATTTGATGAGGCTGCTCATGTATAGTGGAGTTGAATTGCAAAAAACTGATAATTTCGGATCGACTCCCTTGCATTTGGCTTGTTTATCGGGCAATACCACTTGTGTGCGTTTGCTTTGCGAAAAGAACAGATTGGACTTGGATCCGAGGGATAAAAATGGCAAAACCCCATTGATGCTTGCCCAGTCTCATCGTCATCATGAAATTGTTAAGATATTGTACAATGAGGTGAAGAAGAAGTCCCGATGGATTCCGTCGGTATCTGAAATCTGGGGCATGCTGTTTGGCGGAGCTGGCGACACCAAGGGTCCACTGTTGATGTTCTTGTTTTCGGTATTGTTATGGGGATATCCGATGTACATGATAAGGGTAAGGTTTGTCAGCTGCTTTCAAAAATTAAACTAACATTAATGTATTCAGGCAATTCCCATAACATGGAACGTTCTTCGTCGCTCCCACTACTGCTTCATTTACTGGAATGCCATCATGTGGATAAGCTGGATAGTAGCCAATCGCCGAGATCCGGGGTATATTCCACTAAGCTCAGACGCCTACTACTGTGCTATCAAACAAATCCCATATTTCGACAAGTGGAAGAAACGCAACGTCATTCTGACAAGATTATGCCACAGTTGTCGTTGTTTGAGGCCACTGAGGGCCAAACACTGTCGCGTTTGCAACAGATGCGTTTCATACTTCGATCATCATTGTCCTTTTATACACAACTGTGTTGGACTGCGAAATCGCATGTGGTTTTTCCTTTTCGTTTTATCCGTTGCTATAAATTGTTCGTTTACTATTTACTTTGCTTGCTATTGTGTCTTGATTGAAGGCTTCTCATGGCTATATGTTCTTGGTCTAATTGAAGCTGTTGTTTTCTGTGGCCTTGGATGGATTCTTACGTGTACTTCCGTAAGTTAATGATTAAGATAACCTTCAATTCCCTAATTGAATCTTGTTTTCAGATTCTCCATGCTTGCATGAATCTAACAACAAACGAGATGTTCAACTATAAGAGATATCCGTATTTGAGGGACAAACGAGGAAGGTACCATAATCCGTTTTCACGCGGACCGATTTTGAATTTGTTAGAGTTTTTTGTCTGCTTGCCGGATCATGGAGACGAAAACGAATTGTTATCTGATGATGCTATTTAAGAAGTTAGTCTAATCCAAGTTGCACTTCAATAAATTTTAATTCGCTTAGTTCAATTGACTCTCTCTTGTGTTTTCATCGTCGTTTTTATGCTTCGCGAACATCGTTAGCTAAGAAGAGAACGTTTATAGTCGAGACAGAAACCAATCAATGCAATTTTGCAGATCGTACGTGAAGAATGTCTAAATGGTAGCAAGGTAGGAAGGTAGAAATGGCTATCCCACTTCCGTGTAGGAAGCGCTGAGTGCGCCGTTTTGATACCAAACCTCATGAGATTCTAACAAGATTTGGATGGGTTAGGAAAGATGTATATTTCGCACTTACAATCCTATACATAATTTGGTATTGATCTCCCTACACTACGGCCTATTGTCTCATAGTGCCATCTAGTTTAGGAGAGATAAGTGGGGCGCTAAAGCCAGTTTGTGTTATTGAGGTATGAGATCAAGTCTTTGATCTTAAATTCTGAGAGTTCCTCAATACCGTTGAAGGAATTCTTTACCAAGGTTAGGTAAGGTGACAAGGGGCGTGCACAGCGTGAACTGCAGCATACACGGGGTCCTACTGGTCCAAAGTTGCCGTTTAACGTAGACTGGCTCGTTAACGAACCAGCCTGTGCTATCTCATGTCATTGCCATTGAGACCTGGGACAGATCTTCCAGTTCCCCAACAAACCTGTTTCCGAAATGACGGAGTCGGTTAGTTTGGAGGTTCGGACAGTCACATAGCAGGTGTTAAATGGTTTCTATTTCTTCCTCATCCTGACAGCTCTTACAGAAATCGAGTGCAAAAGTCCCTATCTTGTTGGCCATTGTGGCAATGGCGCAATGACCTGTTAGTATCAGGATTTTAATGTTGATTTTACTCAGCGAGAGAATATACCGAGTTTCCTTTTCATTAATGTAAGGCCATAAACTTCTACTCGCAATCGTCCCTGGATTTCCAAGAGTTATTGATTTTTTCTTTTGATTTAAGGTCTATCTTCCTCTTGAGTACCCCAATCGGGACGAGTGGTCCCCTATCTGAATGGTCGCTACTACTTGTATCTGCTTCTCACCCTTTCCTGGCTAGTTCATCTACTATTTCGTTCCTTCTATATTGGAACCCAGCAGAACTTAACCTGGTTAGTATGGCAGATTCTATTTAATTCTTTCCTACAGTTTAAAACTGCCTTTGATCTTTGATATCACTGGCTAAGGCTTTGATAGCAGCCTGGCTGTCCACGAAAAAAGTAATCTCCGAGGAGCTTAGCTTTTCATGATGTGCCATTTCAGCTGCTTATCAATGGCAAAGATCTCGGCCTGAATGACACTACAGTTAGCTGGGAGTTTATACGCCTCTCTGATGTTGAGAGATTGGCAAAACACTCCAGCACCTGTTCCTGATTCCATTTTCGACCCGTCAGTGTAGAAAGGGATACACTTTCCCCAACCCTATTTTTCTGGTATGCAAAAAGAAAATTTCCTATCAAAATCTAGTAGAGAGGAAATTTAATCGGTGGTCTCCATCAGTCCTGGAATCAAGTTATCTGTAACGACCTTTTTTCCCGTGGTTCTCTTGGGCTGGTATATTCCCGGCGGCTAGCTCAAGTCGCGGGTTCTTGAACCTCGGTCGTTAACAAAAAAAAAATCCAGCCTTCATGCGTCTTTGGTCTTAGTCAGACGCGCGAGCAAAGTTGCCTCAACCCTCCCTTCCAACGATTGCCTCCCTCGCCAGGGCAATCCCTTATCATGGCTTCTTCCCTTTATCCCATCATTTCCCCTTCTTACCGTCCTCTCATCCCCCTATTTTACTTTACTCTACTCCATATTCATGATTTTTGAACGTTTCAACTCAGTCTCAATATCAAAATAAATACCATTATATTGTTAATTTATGATAACATTAAATTCAGTTTATTAAATGCGTTTAAAATGAACTAAAGTAATCAATAAAAATTATCTCAAAAAAATGATTAATTACAAAAAAAAAAATTAATTTAAAATGAGGTGGCAATCATATTTTTAGTTCCAAATCTTGTTTCCAATCAATAAAAATCGTCTTCGATTTATTATCAAGATTGGATTATCAAAATCTCTTTTGTCTTCTTTTTTACTCTAATTGTTCTTTTCAATACTTTTTAACCGAACACTTCTCTCTTTCTTTTTACCGCGAAGTTAAAATCACTTGAACGAAGATACTTCAATATATATATGTGTCTTACTTTCAATAAATCTTACATGCACGAATATATGTATGTATGTATATGTATATATGTATAAGTAAGTTAATAACGACTCACCGAATTAACTCCTGCGGAAGTGGCCACTGCTGCTGGGTATCACCTTGGTGTTCGTGTATAGTCAAATTAAATTATCCTTACAGACTAATGAATATTGAAATAACTTATCACATAGTATAGATTAATTTCGCGATAAAAACTGATTTTTTTTCCTTACGTTTCGCGAAATGTATTTTTTGAAATCAAAATTTAAAAACGTTTATACTTCTTGCCTCTTCGTAGATACTACAACTTTCAATTTAATTCAATTAAAAAGATTATACTAAATAACATACAACTGACGAATAGAAATTATATATGTATATGTACGTATATGTACTTTAATATAAGTGCAAATATATATATAAAAAAAATGAATTTAAAATAAAAAAAAACTATGTCGGTGTTGGGATTCGATCCTGGAACCTGCAACTCGGCTGGGTTATTTTCCAGCGCCGGAACGCTCTATGCTACCAGGACGTTTGGTTTGGAGTGGGCAAACTTTGGTTTTGAATGGCCACGTGATTTCTCGTCGGGTTTTGGTGGTGGAGCTTAATGTGAAACCTTATTAATTTTCATGAAACCCTGATGTAAAAAATAAAGAATCGTACCTTTTTTATATTGTTCCTGGCATAAATAAGATTGTTTAATCTATCCTTTTTTAAAAAAAATCGAACCACTTAAGACACTTTTTTACTTATTTTTAAACTCAAAAAAAAGAACTTAAAGTCGAATATATATCGTGATATGTACCAAATGTACGATTTTTCTCCGATTAACTTTTTCCTAGTTTTAAGAACTTCTGTTCTATTCAACTTGCACAAGAACTTTGATTTCTTGTCATACAACGACACCACTTGCTACCCAATTTTAAGATTCTTGTCTAGAAAAATTCAGCAAAGCTATGCATTCCTTAGCGGTGATTCTCTTGGCTTTACACCAATACTAATCCCAGAGTCCTCATATCACTAACATAATCAAAACACAAATGCATCCCTGCTACGGTGACATTGAAAAATGTTGCACTTTACGCACTATGAATTTGAATTCATAGTCAACATTTCGAGTCTTTATAGCACTCTGTACAAAAGATGTTGCATACTTTTGGGATAATTTTGAGCTCTAACCGTTGAAATACGAATCGAACTGATTTCAAATTGGAAATTGTTTATTATTATTAAACCTAGGTTACATATCTTTGTTCAGTTTATTTGATTTTTGGCCTTTGTAAGATTGACCCGTGTCCAAAAGTGCTGTGCTTCCAAAAACTCAGTCTTTTAAACGAATTGCAGTTTTGGCCGCCGTGCACCTTTTTACCTAAGCGGAGTGCTCTTTTCATAGCCAAGGCCGGGCAATGGCATAGAAAGTGTGGGACCGTTTCCTTTTCATCCTGGTCCACACAGCTACGGCAGAAGGAGTTATGTGGTATACCCAATTTTGCCGCATGCTCCCCTATGGGCCAATACCCTGTGCAGGTAGCAACAATCCTGGCTATTCCATGACTTGGTTTGGAAATTAAATTGATTGATTTTGTTTTTTTATAGGGCGGGCCAGATTTTCCTAGATATAACGCAACTCGGTAAACTATGATTTGCTTCTGATGAGTATTTGGTCAGGATATAGCCCTTCACAAGTCCAAGAGGAGCATCTACTCTCTCTGCCAATGAGTTGTGAAGGGCTGATCCCTGCCTAGCTAGCTCATCTGCCTTCTCATTTCCCTCATAGCCCCTATGGCCCGGTATTCTGGATTCTAGAGTGACGCTCAAATCGAGTTCCTGAGAATGTCTAAATAGTTGAATAACAATTGAAATACAATAAGCAAAATATTTTATTTGAAAACTATAAATTAACAACTAGAACGGAACAATTCTACAACCTACTCCGACAGCTAAGGATTGAGATCAGTCGACAACGGATTTATCGAGTTCTTCAAGTCCCTACTTGCCGTCTTTCTTAATTCTATTGCCGAGTGTTTCAATTGCAACGTACACTCAGGGTTAGTTGTACTTGGCAGTGAAATGAGTTCCTTTTCAAATATACTCGCTAGAATTTCCATCAGCTCAATAAAACCAATCGACAACGCAGCTCTCCGTATTCGATTGAGTTCCTTATAGAAATGTTGAGTTTTCTCGGGTATTTTTTTAGCATGTCGAAGTACTTTTTGTATGTCTGATTGTAGACTAGATTGCTTGATCCAGATGACAAAGTTCTGAGAGTAACTTCGTTTTTCAGACTTGACGGGAAAACATGAGTTCTCACCAATAAGAAAGTCGTCTATCATGCCGAATTGTCGCAAATCACCCAGCCACGGGATTGCATTGTTGCCTTTGGGCAGAACGTTAAGCATCAAATTGGATTTCTTCTTACTATCGGCGTAGGTGTATATAAATCCGAACCAATTGTCCGATAGAAGGACCAGTGCAGCCATGTTTTCGATTTTCAAAGCTCCATGCAGAAGAACGCAAATTGATTCCTTTTGATTATTATCTAACTGGAGGGAAGATCGTGTATTGTCCTCTTCGCTACCGTCTGCTTTTAAATAGAAAGACCGTATTTCGCTCTCTAGTTTTTCCAGTTCGTTTAAGTTGGAGAAATCAGTTTTGGTGTTCTTTGCAAATTTATCGGAATTACGTTTGTTCTTATTCTCTCGATCCATTTTGGGAACAATCAAATGCCGACTGAGTGATGCAGGAGATCCAATGTCTGACAAGCCTATATATCCACAGACCTGAATCGTACTCGCAAGAACCAACGACTGAGCCGATGTTAGATTATTGTTCCAATTGCACAAAGTCGGGGGAGGCCAAATTAAAATTGGACATTCCATTCGAAAGTAGCCACCACATTTTAATATGGTTTCAAATGGCTTGTAACTACTTTCGCATAGTTGCTCAATCATTTCGTGCATTACTGTGCGACCAAGTTCACTCTTTCTTACACTTGGGGTCCTCGTATCATCTTGGGGCGTTTGGTCATTTGATTTTGGCTGAAACAAAACCCCCTTCAGTCCACTTACATCGAGAAATCTCTGATACAGGCTCACAGCTTTTGAGAAATAATATTCACTATTGAGGCCCAAACAGATGAAATTTAACTTAGTAGAAGCCAAGCCAGTCAACCAAGTATATTGTGTTTGATTAGGTGTAAGTCCTCGTATGATTGCCGACAATGACTGTGAACCAAAACCTATACCACAATCGGTGAAGACAACAACTTGACAAAGATTTTGTGCACCCCAGTTAGTGGATAGGATGTCATTGACGCCTTTAAGTAAGACTTCTATACTAGAACTATCGAAATGCATTTGTTTCTTAACAGCCTGTCTAATTTGATCATAATCGCGGGTAAAATCAACACGTACCTCAAATTCTCTAGAGAATGTTACATAGGATACGAATTCCAGTTTTGAGTTATTTCCAAGGTGTTCCAAAAACTGATTTATACCTTTAACTGCGAGTTGGTAGTAGGATAAAGCATTGTCCTCGGCACGGCCAGGAATATAGCGTTGCATGGACAAGGACACGTCGAGAGCTATTATTGTCGGCATTCTTGTTTGTTGGCTTTACAAGGTTTTTACTAGAGGATACAATGGCGGGTGTTTTAGTTTTAGTTAGTAAGATTAAAATATTTGTAACATTATTTATCGTTCCAGAAGAAATAAAAATTGTATATTGTGTTGAGTTTCTAGTTTTTTTCCTAAATAAAATGTAATTTTTAATAATTGTTTTGAACAAATGCCATATTAGAAGAAATGAGACTGCAAACTATACACCCTTCGATTTACACCAGCGATAGACTAGCGAGAAGACAATTTTGCCACAAGCAAACGAAAATTTTTGAAAGAGAATTTTGAGCTTGTCTCGTTATTCTCAAAATGTAGAACCCGGGAGCCGGGAATTGCCTTCAAAGCACTGCGACAGGTATTATCAAGATGGCATTTTTTTTTACTGTCGCCATCTAGTAAGAAGCAGAGGAAGTCATTTTTTCTCAATAGGTGTTTTTCTTTTTTAGCTCCAAGCAGGGTGTGGAGTAGAGCCTGAGCTCATCGAGCTAGGTCTGAGCAGATACAGAGTAAGCTCTGACCTTTCCGAGTTAATAAAGAAACAAACCTGAGCACGGAATCGTCACACATAAAAAAAAAATGACAAGCTGACAAAAATAATTTTTATTTACCTTCATTTGAGAAACAACTTGCTTCGCCCGACATTTCGCAGTCATCTCACTCATGATATGAACAAAATAAATGAAGTTGGCCGCGCGTAACTTTATACTTCATCTACTCCATCAATCTTAACCGAGCTCGTAGATCGCGCTCTGACCACGGTCTGATCAAAAAATAAACGAAAATTGATATGTCTGAGCTAAAAAAGAAATACGGGTTTTTTTGACAGCTCCGTACCCTGCTCAGAGGTAAAAAAGAAACTCGCCTATATATCATATCATGTACAAAACGAGTTACATCATTGACCATATAACACAGACATTCAAAAAAGAGATTGATTCGTATTTGCACCAAAAAACAACAAAAATTGATTCGTATTTCCGCCAAAAAACATTGAAACTTGTGCAAAAAAATGGCTATCTCTGCTTATAGCTAGGGTATAGTATGTCAATGATTACAATGCTAGGTGACGTACGTAAGTCAATGGTCAAGAAGTGTCGCCACCTAGTAAGAAGCAGAGACAGCCATTTTGTTTACATAGGTTGGCCATTTTTTCTCAATACCAACTTTATGTAATATAATATAGCTTTCTCTGCTTCTAACTAGATGGCACACAATAATACCTATCAAATATATATACAAGGAATCGAATATAAAATGTTTTATTCATATGGCGTTTTTCTTTTTTACCTCTGAGCAGATCAGATCAGATCATGGATAAAGCGAAGCTCTGAGCAGATCATATAAAATGTTTTCCGATTAAGTAAAGAAACAAACCTGAGCATTGAAATGTAAATTTTTACTTATTATTATTTTAACAATTTTTTGTTTACCAAGAATAGACGCGCGACTGTCTTGGGAATCCATTTTTAATTTTATATTTGTTTTTGTCTGTTATAATCCGAAAAATCAAGTGAAGTTATCCTTACTAAGCTATCTGCTTTATTTGCTCGGTCATTTTATCCTGAGCAAATAGATTTAGCTCAGAGCATGAACATTTTTAGCTCCGATATATTCGGAGCTAAAAAAGAAACACAGTTTTTTTACACCTCTGTAATCTGATTTGATCTGCTCAGAGGTAAAAAAGAAAAACGCCAATAGATTATTAAAATTTTAAAAGTATCGATACAATCATCAAACAATCGATACAAACCATCGATAACATTATCGATAAAATAACCTGCTGTGAAATGCGTCGAGACATATTACACTTTTTTACACCGCGAGACAAAAGTAGTACTATTTTATTATAAACATTAACTCAATTATTTTCCAATTGTTCAATAAAAAAAACTTATTTTAAAAACTACATTTTCCCATAAAAAACATACATCCAAATAATTTAACCAATTTATTCGTGAATAATTCCATTAAATCAAGCGCGTAGCCGTACATCGCATAGCGTCATTTCTCATTTCTTTCTCAGCTGTTTCCCGCCACTCATGTATTTTCGTGAGAAATTCTTCGATTTCATTGTGTGTTCTGCTCGCTTTTAGTGGGACGTTTTGTTAACCCGGCGGTGTGGATATCTTCGATTTTTCCTCATTAAAAAGACCCCGAAAAAACCAACAAAAAATATATTTTTAAACTACGCCCTCAAACTTTAAACATAGTTTTATCATTTTCAACATTAAAAAAGTCTGCTGCAATCAAATTACGTACAAAAAAAATTACATTAAACAAAGTTTTTTTTTGCGTTTGAAAAGACTGCAAGTTCTCAGCAGCTGATTATATTGGTATATTTTTTCTCCGATTCGATTGAGTTATTTTTTTTTATTTTCCTTCGTTTTTTGCAAGTGGTACCTTTGTGTTTTTTTTTGTGTATAAATTTTGTTATACCTTGAATTCGTATGCCTATTTACGATGTGGAAATAAAACTTTGTGATTAAAACATTTTCAAACTTATTTGATAGAAAGAAAATAAAAAAAACGAAAAACACGTGAGACATAAACAGATGTGAATTATCCTCGACCGCCGCCCTACTTTGGTGAAAGTGTATCGAGAAAAAATAAAATTTTAATAAACTAAAAAAAAAGCTAAACTAGAACGCAGGTTTTAGTTAATTCATTATGTCCTCTGTGCTTATAAAATCCGAAGAAATACTATTGGATGCCAACGATTATAATAGCGACGACCTGGACGAAGACTTGAAGTAAGTATAGCTTTGGGTTTTTTCTCCGCATTACTATGAGTTGATAAATATTTTGTTAAACAACTCATTTGTGCAGCTGTAATAAAATGAAAATCTATTTTCGAAGAAAAGAAAAAAAATCTTCTAAAGTTTTTTTTGCTTTTTTTTTATTGTGCGAAGGCTCGTTTGAGTCTGTGCCCCTGCCCATTGTATTGGATTTATATCGATTTTTTAATACACCAATGGTTGACTAGAACGAAGCAAAGAAGAGTACCATTTTACTACTGTACCGCCGCCGCCATCCTCGGAATCGCCTTTGGCGTGTCGCTTTTTTTTCGTTTATTGCCTCCCGATGCAGGTTTTTATTAATTTCTTTCAAAAAAGGCTCTTTTTTTTACATGTTTATGAGAAAACAAAAAAAAAATCATCAACAATTTCGCAAATTGGGCGCGTTTAGTTTTTTCATCTCACATTTTTTTTTGTCCAGGGGTTGCATTCTGAGCTGAGAGCTGACTGAAAATTTTGCATTCCTTTTTTATTCATTTGGTTTTTTGTGTGTTCTCTTCTTCTGTTTTACTCAAAGGTTCGTTGTAACTTGAAAATATTTGTATGTGTATGTATCTGTTGTGCTGAATGAATGGCATTCCTCTATTGATTTTCGTAAACATGAATGTATTCAAGCGTATCTATGAAGTATGATGTAGGAACACTTTACATACCTAGCTAACTTGAAAACTAGAAAATGAAAAAAATAAAACACTAGTTTTTGTACTCCAGCTCCAGTGCTGGGGGATTTTGCTCCACACCTTTTTTAAGAGAGTGTTTTCTAATGCAATGTTGCAGTTGCGGTAAAATTGTTGTGGGATTTTATTTTGCGAGAATACTACGAGAGAAATGGACGTTTTTAGTAGGCGGGGTAGTGGGGCCATTTAAAAAGGTTCATAGACGTTCTTTTAATGAATCAATTAATGGACAAACCTGCAACGAGGATAAGAACTGTAATCACACAAATCAGTTGACGTTGTCTGAAATTTTGATAAAAGTCATGGCAACTTTGTACCAATTATTGTACATTCAAAGGTGTTTAAAGGCGCAATCTTGCTTACTAACGCTAAGTTGGTCGGTCCTCTTCCACTTGAATACGCCACCTGAGTCGCGGTCTTCCTCTCCTCCTTCGTACCTCGGGAATAGTGTCGAAGGCTTTCCGGCCTGGAGCATTGGTGTCCATCCGCTCTAAATGACCGAGCCATCTGAGTCTCTGGACCTTGACCCTTCTGTCTAGGTCCATGTCGTTGTACAACCCGTAAAGTTCGCTGTTATATCTTCTTCGCCATTCGCCTCCAATGCACACGGGGCCAAAGATGACCCGAAGAACTTTCCTCTCGAAACCGCCTAACGCACTTTCATCCGATTTTGTCAAGGTCCATGCTTCTGCACCATACAGCAAGACTAGGATGATGAGGTGTTGTACAGTTTACCTTAGTTGCTCGAGAGAGGGCAAGAGTTATTCTTCGTCTGATCTCGGCGCTGTGTTATTGCCCGTGTTTATAGCGGAGCCTAGGTAGACAAACTCCTCTACTACCTCGAAGTTATATGCGTCTATTGTGACGTTCTGCCCGAGCCGTCGGTGTTGGGTGTCCTTCCTCGAAGACAGCATATACTTCGTTTTTCCCTCATTTACCGCTAAACCCATTTTTGCCGCTTCTGTCTCAATTCTCACAAAGGCGCCATTGACATCACGCTGTGTTCTTCCCATTTTATCAATATCATCGGCGTACACGAGAAGTTGAATAGATTTTTGAAAGATAGTGCCTCTGGTGTTGACGTTGGAGTTCTGCACTATCTTCTCAAGAATGATGTTAAAGAAATCGCATGACAGTGCATCGCCTTGTCTGAATCCTTTTTTGACGTCGAAAGATTCCGTAAGCTCGTTGCCAACCTTGATGGAGCAGCGTGAGTTCTCCATCGTCATTTTGCACAAGCGAACGAGCTTGGCAGGGATGCCAAAACTAGACATAGCTTTATACAGTTCGTCTCTGTAGATGCTGTCATACGCGGCCTTAAAATCGATGAAAAGGTGGTGGGTATCGATTTGGAGTTCATAGGTCTTTTCCAGGATCTGCCGCAACGTGAAAATTTGGTCGATGGTTGACTTTCCTGGCCTGAAGCCACATTGATAAGGACCAATCAGATTGTTGACGAAAGGCTTCAGACGTTCACATATTACGGCAGAGAGGATCTTGTAGGCGATGTTAAGTAGACTGATTCCTCTGTAGTTGCGCAGTTTAGAGGATCTCCCTTTTTCAGGATCGGGCAAACAATGCTGAGGTTCCATTCATCGGGCATGCATTCCTCTGACCATATCTTACAGATGATTTGGTGCATGCTCCTATCTAGCTCGTCGCCTGCTGCTTTGAACAGCTCAACAGCTAGACCATCTGCTTCAGGGGCTTTGTTGGATTTCAGCCGTGATATTGCGGTGTTCACGTCTTTTAGGTCGGGTTGACGTGTCCGATGAAAGGGTCCTATCTGACGGCGGTGTTTTGGCGCAATCTCATCACCGAATTCATCCTGCATAGAACATTACAAACAACTCCCTAGCCAAGCTTGCAAACTCACCTGCTAAATCAACTTATGATTGCAAATAAATCGAGTATGTCAACATTTGTATGCAGATGGGTGTAAAAACCATCTTACGTTTCTCTAGTTTTTAGCAAAACTGTCGAGTTTCTGGCTTACCTTATGCCATTGATCGACGAGCTTTGAAAGAGCTTAGCCATGTTCATAATTGCCTTTTACCGTTCATGTTCATCCTCCGCTTTGATTATCAGAATTGTCCCAAAGACTTAAGAAATTTCGAGTAATATCCCTTTTGACTACATCTGCAAAAGTGAAGAATAAGTTTGTCACCGAGGCGCAGGGAATAACCTATGCATTCAAACAACACCTGCTAATGAGCGCATTCCGAAACCCAGTGACTACGTAGTCAACTGATTGGTTGATTTGTTGTTTTCAGAACGAGTTGACTACGTAGTCACTAGGTTTCGGAATTCGCTCATTGTAATGTAAGCAGAAGAGAGGACTTCGAGGAGGAAATGTTTCAATTGCTCTGTTTTTTGTTCTCTTTGTTGTATAGCAACAGCTGATTCGAACAGCTCCGAACTTTTCGCCCCGAAAAAATCTTGGACGATTCAGAACGCTCCTGGTGCGAGCACATACACATCGAACACGGTGGAAATGCTTACTTATGGTGGCGCTACAGTCCAGGTCGGACCAGGGCCTCGACCAACAAACTTCTCCAGCCAGCTCGGTCCCTAGCTGTATCCAGTTTCGCACGCCAAGATGGTTCAGGTCCTCTACCACCTGTGTGCTCCACCTGAGCCGCGGTCTTCCTCTTCTGCGATGTTCTTACGGGTTGGATTCGAAGACTCTACGAGACGGAGCATTATTTTCCATTCGCTCAACATGACCCAACCATCTAAGTCGTTGGACCTTAACTTTTCTGGCTAGGTCAGTGTCGCTGTACAGCTCGTATAGTTCTTGGTTGAATCTTCGTCTCCATTCTCCATTAACGCAGACAGGACCAAAAATCACTCGAAGAATTTTTCTCTCTTTTTCTCAAAGCAGCCCAAAGCGTTTTCATCAGATGTTGTCATGGTCCATGTCTCTGCACCATTCATGAGGATTTTGTAGGGTGTCACTTTAGTTGCTCGGTAGAGGTCTTTACTACTCAATTGCCGTCTAAGTCCAAAGAAGCAGCGATTGGCAAGAGTGATTCTACGTTTGATTTCAGCGCTGGTGTTGTTGTCTGAGTTGATAGCGGATCCCAGGTAGACAAAGTCCTTAACTACCTCGAAGTAAAATCTGTCTATGTTGACGTTTGAGCATTAACTTGGTCTTGCCCTCGTTAACCGCTAGACCCATCTTCCTGGACTCCGTCTCAAGACTCAGGGAAGGGCTTCAAACGTTCACACAGCACGGCACATCGCCTATAAGATCTTGTCCGCCGTGCACGGTGGAAATGCACCGGGGCGAAAAAGAGCGACATCGAACCGCTCAGTGCGAAATCAGAGCGCACCTCGAACAAACCTAATAAGTCGCAAGCATAAGGTCGTCAGCCAGCAAACAATTTCATGGTGACCCTAAGTCCTGCAAAAACAACGGGCATATCCCTGCCCAATATTGCATACAAACTATTTGTGCTCTCTGCAAAACTATTATCGGCACATATTATGTAGGTACCCGTAATGTTATGACCCATATACTTCAGGCCAGACAGTGACACAAAAATGATATAGGCACCAAATACTTCAAAACTGAGAAGAAGACCAACGAATTTCAGGACGAAAGCTTCATAGAAGTACTCGCGGCCCAAAGATTCTGTTTTCAGCTTTGGAAATCGGGATCTCGAAGAAGCCGATTACAATGCAGTGAAAACAAGCCAAGTGAGTTATTCCCCGGACGAACTGCGAGTATCTACGTTTCTCCTAAACAAAAAGGTTCAGAAGCCTCCTCACTCAAATGACGAAATGCTTGTTTTTTTTTAATCAATAGTCAACTTAGTACCGGGCGATTAGTAATTGGACAGTGGGCACTTTAGTAGGGGCGAATGGATAAGAGTAGTTCCTAAAACTCCAGAAAGTCAAAATGGTACGACTACATTGGTTCGGTCACGTCGAGGACAAAAACTTTACAGTAAGGAATCTGGGTATCCCAGCCCCCGGACCTTTAGTGACTGACGTTGCCTAGACTAACAGCACTTGGTCTCGATGACTGAAGGCTGTCCGCAAGTGGTCGTAACAGTTAAATGCTGTCAGAACTGTCTTATATCGCTATCGTTATTAAGTCCATTGTTGACCCCTTAAAGCGTAGAGTTTCCACTTAGCCCACTCATAATCACGTTCTGTGTTTTAGCTCTCCAGCTGCTATCCTTTGTCACCTTTTTCTCGTTCTTCGAGCCCTTCAGTTCAATGTCCACACATTTTCTCATTTCTTAAACTGATCTTTCTGCTACTCCTAATTCACTAGACTACTTAACTGCTGACGAATACTATGATTTTCACGTTCGTTTTACCAATAAGATATCCTTCCATATTGCGTTACCTAGCCTTGAGCCATATTTGTCATTTCTGAGCCGACTAAGTGCCCACACAAAATCGTATAGTTCTGTCGTAACTGCTTTGTAGATTTTGCTGAAAGTCACTAACAAAGATCTTTATTTCAGTATGACATTTGAAGACACCGGTGGCGAAGTCTATCAACAACGAGTTAGCTATAGAAAATCTCTTCATCAAAATCCCGAATCCATGCACGGATTGACATCCTCAAGATTTGTATCCTCGCAACAACATCAACGCATCGAAATGAATATCAGTGCTGGTACTGATCAAAACGTTAGCGGATCCAAGAATTCTTCAACGAAAAACATCTTGGAAAGCGAGAAACGCATACGAAGAGAAATTGCAAACAGCAATGAACGACGACGCATGCAGAGCATCAATGCTGGATTCCAAAATTTAAGATCTCTGCTTCCTCGGCATGAAGGAGAGAAATTAAGCAAAGTGAGTAGAATCCTTTTTAAGGAAGAAGTTTCTTTCTTCTTCTTGCAATGACAAACCACTTTTTTTTTGTCTTTTTATAGGCTGCAATTCTACAGCAAACGTCGCAGTACATATGTGATCTGGAAAACCAGAAAACTCAACTTCTTGCCCAGAACAGTCAACTTAAACGAACACTTGGTCAACATGAATTATCCGTAGGTGGCTACGGCAGTGGTGGCGGAAAAAATGTGGATGAAAGTTGCTGCGCAATCAAAAAGCGTAAGCTTACCGATAATGTTATATCGCTACAAACGATTTCTGATTCCTCGGATGAAGGTGTCGGATCTGTGTCACCAGAACCAACTACATTACTACAAAATGCTGGAACTAATACAACAAGTGCAGCCTCCTTGGGTCTGGCAAAGGCGGCCCATGGAAATGCTTACATAACTCACAGTGCGAAGGAAGTAATCGAACTCAAAAAACAATTGGATAAAGAACGTCGATTAAGGGCGGTTCTTCAAGATGAAATTCGTACCATCAAAAGGCAGTTATACAGTGCTCGTGAAGTCATTGATCACACCGACAACATAAACGAAGAAAACGCTACAGTCTCGTATGTAGCACTCAACGACAAAAATGAGCCATCTGAAGTTGTGGTGTGCTCATCGATTGAGGAAGCCAATGACGAGTGCTCTGAAATTATAAGCGATGAAACTATTCACGAAGAAATCATAGTGTCACAGGAGGAGGACATCAAGTATGATACCTCAACATTGCAGCCAATACTGCAAGCTGCAATTAAAGCCCAGCCAAAAGTCGAAGTTGAACGCATCAATGAAACTGTCATGAAAATCAATACAGAAAGAGA
This sequence comes from Sphaerophoria rueppellii, assembly GCA_920937365.1. NCBI lineage: Eukaryota > Metazoa > Arthropoda > Insecta > Diptera > Syrphidae > Sphaerophoria > Sphaerophoria rueppellii. Next base: position 69,082,499 of record CAKKXW010000002.1, on the reverse strand, counting down.
TCAGATTCAGAAATCTGCTGGTGAGAAAAAAGGAACAATTGGCTTGACACGATCACGACAGAATCTAGAGACTATTGTTGAAGCTATTCGACATCTTGAAGGTGATCATTTGTTTGGTGAGAGCGCTGCACAGCAAAAACAAAAAGCACAAAAATCACAAGAATCTCCTTTAGCATTGACTACTAAGCAATTAGTATCGAGTGTCAATGCCGCAGGTACAGCCACCGGCAGCTGCGGCGGCGGCGGCGGTGGTGCAGCAACCGTTCAGCAACGCAAAACTATAGCTGAATTAAGTCCGTTCCTACAGATCAAAAATCCAAAACTTGGCGCAAATAACATCGTGACCATTGTTAGAGGACGATCAATTACTTTAGCCCCTGCCAGCGGCACTGTTGGTGGAGATAGTAATTCTCTATCAATTTCAACTTTGGCCAATCCATCCACTCAAACTCAAAATACTTGCGCAGCTAACAACATTTCGTCTTCTAGTAATAACCAGAATAACTGCATCAGCGTCAGCAATAGCAGTACGAATAACTCTGCAATTCCAACGGCAATTGTTAAAGTACAACCTGCTTTGCCAACCGCTTCTCCATCAACATCCATACCCATTGTTGCACCTCCATCACATATCACAATAACAACAGCATCACTTAAACAATGTCGACCGGGTGTCATAGTTGCAAAGCAAATATCTTGATTGCATTGCACAAGTAGCAATCATAACGTTAATAGCACTATGATGAGTACCACCAACAATAATGATACTAGAAGTAAAGCTGGCGTTAGCAATAATATTAGTAATATAAATAAATATAATAATAAAAATATTAGAAGTAATATTATATCAAGCAAAAAAATCATCAATAATAATCGAGTCAGCAGTGATATACAAATTATTACGCATGCAAACAACAAAAACAATGCCAATAGCGTTACCCATAAGAATACTATTTTAACGACGAAAATTAAACATTGTCAACTACTTGACGCACGGTGCACCGGTGAATTCAATGACGACGAAAGTGTCGGCGGCGGTAGCGGTAGCGGTAGCGGCGGTGGAACTACTCTAATTAAGCTTATTCCTTCTCCGCCAGCAAGTAAATTTTCTTCAAATACTAATAATAAAAATTATAATATTAATCTATCATCTACCAGCAATTATAATAATTTAGTATCCTTAAAATCGTCCTTCATTTCAAATTCTTCTAAATCAAAATCACAACAACATCAGTATATACAATTCAACAATAGTTCTAATAATAACGATAATGATAATTTCAAATCAAACAAGTCACTTCAATTACCAATTGCATTAAAACCTTAAAGATTCTGACTACAATAAATATTCAACATTACATTACAAGAAATAAATACAAATAAACATTATATAAAAAAAAAGAAACTAAACAGAAAGGTTTTTTACGTATTCTATAACATTATATTTATTTTGAGGATTGTAAAATAAATTGAATCTTTAAACAAAAAAAGAAAACTCAAATTTAAGAGGTATACAAAAATTAAATAAAGTTTAAACAAATTTGTTTTTGTTGAGAAGTACAACCAATTTTTTTTGTATGGTTCTTTAGATGAACGAGTTCATCTCTCGGTACAAACATTCCCTAATGAAAAGGCCAGTTCCACCTAACAACATCTCACTGAGAACTGAGATTTTTCTCTGAGATCTCTGTGATGAAATTATTTTGGATTCGATTTCTCACTCAGCTATTTTGACGTGACTGACATAATGTAAAACAACAATTTGTAAGGTAACCATTTTATCTCAATGAGAACTGAGAATTATGTTCCACCAAATGTGTTTGCCTCAGTCAAAGTGACATTGAGATTGAGATCTCAGTGAGATGTTGTTAGGTGGAACTGGCCTAATGAATGGCGATTTGTTGGTCAATTTTTTTTCAAACAAATGTTTACCGTTAATTTTATATGGCACTGGGGCTAAACTCTAATTCGTTTCGAATGCCAATCCTATTCGAATCTGGGACCGAATTACGGCATCCGTTATCGAATAATACGTTACTGAATTGTGTGTGTTTGGCATCAGCTCTCACGATATCGAGGTTCTAGTACAATAATTTTAAATTCTCTGCTCAGCTGGCTCAGCTATCGATCTTAATTTCATTCGACACACATAAACAGCTCACCGATGGGGAAACTTGCTAAAAAAAAACTAAATTTTTAACTTTGAGCTATCATATTATGAAATTGTTACTTACTTACTTAATTAAGATGGCGCTACAGTCCGTTGTGGACTTGGGTCTCAATCAACAGTCTCCGCCAGCTAGCTCGGTCCTTAGCTAGTTGTCTCCTGTTTTGCACTCCAAGTTGATTGAGGTCCTCTTCCACTTGAGTGCGCACCTAAGTCGCGGTCTTCCTCTCCTCCTACGTCCCTCAGCAATAGTGTCGAAGGCTTTCCGGGCCGGAGCATTGGTGTCCATCCGCTCTAAATGACCGAGCCATCTGAGTTTCTGGACCTTGACCCCTCAGGGTAGGTCCATATCGTTGTACAACCTGTAAAGTTCGCTGTTATATCTTCTTCGCCATTCCCCTTCAATGCACACGGGGCCAAAGATGACCCGAAAAACTTTCCTCTCGAAACAGCCTAAGGCACTTTCATCCGATTTTGTCAAGGTCCATGCTTCCGCACCATACAGCAGGACTGGGATGATGAGTGTATTGTACAGTTTTACCTTAGTTCCTCGAGAGAGCGCTTTTCCACTCAATTGCTTTCTTAGCCCAAAGAAAGAGCGATTAGCAAGAGTTATTCTTCGTCTGATCTCGGCGCTGGTGTTATTGCCCGTGTTTATAGTGGAGCCTAGGTAGACAAACTCCTCTACTACCTCGAAGTTTTATGCGTCTATTGTGACGTTCTGTCCGTGCCGTCGGTGTTGGGTGTCCTTCCTCGAAGACAGCATATACTTCGTTTTTTCCCTCATTTACCGCTAAACCCATTTTTTCCGCTTCTGTCTCAATTCTCACAAAGGCGCCACTGACATCACGCTGTGTTTTTCCCATTATATAAATATCGTCGGCGTTGCGAGAAATTGAATAGATTTTTGGAAGATAGTGGCTCTGGTGTTGACGTTGGAGTTCTGCACTATCTTGACAGTGCTGCCTTGTCTAAATCCTTTTTTCACGTCGAAAGATGGAGCAGCGTGAGTTCTCCATCGTCATTTTGCACAAGCGAACGAGCTTTGCAGGGATGCCAAAACTAGACATAGCTTTGTACAGATCGTCTCTGTAGATGCCGTCATACTGCAGTAAGCCTATGTTGCTGTTGTAGACTGTTTTATACAATTTCCATGCATTGACTATCAAGGAATTCATCATAACCGTGAACAGTGGCTACCATCATTTTTTGCCGCGAAATTTTATTCGGTAGTTGTTGATTGCTTGATCATGAGGATCAACGCCTCCCATCCCTGAGCTGTACTCAGCAATCATTTTCGGTTGTTTTATACTGACTTTCGCTTTTTCCTTCGAGCACCATCGGTTGACGGAATGCATCGGCTCAATACCCTCAAAGTTTGAGCCAACACTCACAGCGCTGTTATCATTCCATTTTACGAAGAGTATTTTGTTGGCAGTATCGTATATGTGGTCATAGAATCCTATGTTTTCTTTTTTGAACTCTGCATTAGATTTTAGTGGACATTTTAATTGTTCTTGACTCGAGTACAGTCCCGATGGATCGAAAACTTTTTTGTTTCAGCAAAACAAGATCATGTGACGTAAAAAAATTCCACAGTAGGTGTCGAATTGGTACAAACATCCATAGCTCCTCGTCAGCATCCAAATCTTACAGGCTTACCATTATAAATTATTTTGACGAGTGGCTTCCGTAGTATTTAACCATTGATTCATCAATTGAAAGTTTGTCGTGAACGTATCCAAACTGGCAGAATTTTTCGTTTTGAAGAGTTTCTTCTTACTAGAGGTCGTAGTTTTGCCATTTTGTCAGTATTAACAAGATTGTTGTTATCGATGAAAAGGTGGTGGGTATCGACGCCGCAACAGCCTAAAGCCACATTGATAAGGAACAATCAGATTGTTAACGAAAGGCTTCAGACGTTCACATATTACGGCAGAGTGGTTGTAGGCGATGTTAAGAAGACTGATGCCTCTGTGGTTGGCGCAGTTTAGAGGATCTCCCTTTTTCATGATCGGACAAACAATGCTGAGCTTCCATCATTAATCGGGCATCTATTCCTCTGACCATATCTTACACTGCCTTGGCTACGACGAGGTAGTGGTCCGAGTCGATCCTAGCTCCTCGGAAAGTTCGAACACCTAAAATGCTGCACAAGTCCTTTCGTCGATCGCAATGTGATCAATCTGGTCGACGGCTGATTGATCAGGAGATCTCCATGTACCTTTATTAATGTTGAGATGAGGAAACCAGGTGCTTGCTACCACAACATTTCACCCCGCAGCAAAATCGATCAGCCTGAACCCGTTATTGGAAGTGGTGTCGTGCAGGCTGTGCTTTCCGACTGTTCCACCAAAGATGTCCTCTTTTCCCAGATTTGCGTTAAAATAGCCGAGGACAATTTTAATGTCATAGCTAGGACATTGCTCGTACGTTTTTTCAAGAAGCTCGAAAAACTCGTCTTTGGTGTCGTCCTTTTTCTCTTCTGGAGGGCATGCGCACATATTAGGCTAATGTTGCCGAATTTAGCCTTGCTTCGGTTTGTTGTGGTACGTTCGCTCACGCATTTGAAGCTTAAGATTTTTGCCTCATTCTGCTTCCCGCGACGAATCCGCATCCAAAGAGTCGCTATTGTTGCTCTTGGTAACAATTACCATAGTAGATGTCGCAGTTTCTCATCCTCCTTTTGCCCGGTCCATCCCATTGCATTTCCTGGATAGCGGTAATATCTGCATTGTAGCATTTGAGGGTCTCCGCTAACTGTTCGGCAGAACGTGGTCTATTAAGGGACCTAACATAGACCTCGTGCATATCCGAAATTCGTTGTTCTTTATCGTCGTCATCAGTGTATCCGTCCGTTTCCGAGGCCTGTTGTTGCTGCGCAACTCGATTCTTTTCTACGTGGTCGGGAAGTCACCCCAACGTACAAACCCCAACCTGGAATACCAGGCTCTTGATGTGACTCCAAGTGCAAGAGCCGGAAAAACCGCTCCTTTTACGGCCTGGGCTTCAAATAAGTCGAAGTAGCCCGTAAAGGTATTCACTAAGTAGTTCGGCCTAACCGGAACTGGAGACGCCACCGTTGATTCCAAAGAAGAAATTCATTCGCTGCCGTCCCTCGGTGGGAGTGTCTTGGTGGGAACACTCCTTCGTTGTGGGGTAATTAGTAGTAACAGCCTCCTCCGCTTCGTCCTGTCGACCATGGGAGGCCCTTCTGCGAAAACGAGTTTCGCGATCGCATAGCTCTAAGCTTCATGGTAGTAGTTACCTTAAGCCGCTCCGCCACGTTAAGGCTTACCCCGTAGAGTGTAAATTGAAATTGTTAGCCAATAATTTTAAGTCAAGATTTTCCTCCACAAAACTTCACCAATCTCTTCATTAAAAAACAAAAATTATTTCTGCCTTCATTGTTTCGCTCAAGTTTTGTTTATTTATTTGTCAAACCTCTCAAAATTCCTTCAAAATAATCGAGACTCGATAAAGACTACTACAATTTTTAAGTCTCAAACGGTACGTTACCTAACTGATGTCATCATCTCAAAGTCACTATTTGATCGTTTGATCACTGATGAGACTCACTCACTCTTTCGCGTGAGCGGTAATTCGGCCCCTGATTTTCGATAAGTTTATGAATTCCTACTCTGTAAAATGTTCGAATCGAATAAAAAAAATCATCTAGTACTATTTCTATTTATAGAATAGATTTGCCGAGTCTCGAAGTATTTTTCATGAGATCTGTCAAAGCAAAAATCAAAAAAAGAAAAAAAATCAAAACAAATTACAAACAAGTCGAGAAAGTTCAAATTAAAGAAGAAAAAATTTAATTCAATAAAATCTTAATAAAATGGATTCGGTTGCTTTATGGATGGATGAAAAAACAGAGAAGAACGGATTGAACGAAGAATAATACGCGATAAAACAAATATTTTTGAAATGTATGATAGTATGTAAACATAATGACACTGTTTCGCATTGGTTGTCCTTCCGCATAAAAAAAAAAACGATGAGACGATAGTCTGTCCAACAAATTGTTGGAAGTGTATCTGAGGCACATGAACTCTACCATAATTTCAAATTGTTTTTGTTTTGTATGCACATTTTTGACTGATGATTCCCTGTAATTAAATTTATTTGCTTAAATTTTGAATAAAATTATTATTTCCTTATTACATTTTATGTATTTCACACAACACAACAGAATTGCAATCCGTTACCTTTCTTGGTGTAGAAACAAAATTTCCGTTTTCCAACGATAATGACATTCGGAAACGCATTGCCAGGTACGAAAAATACGAATACGGATTTGTCATTCCGTTAGTACTAGATTTCTAATCCGCATTAGGAATAGAGAGCACAAAATATTCGTTTTCGAAAATATTTTCTTTCGAAACGAATTACAGAGTAGGGTTCCTGCAATCCGGTTCGGACCAGCCAGCGCTCACATATATTTGGGAATACGAGGCGTCATCTTGAGAATTTTCACAGAAGCAGAAGATCTGTCAAACCAAGCAGAGAACCAATCTTGATAGTACTGGTTGTTCCTTAAACTAATTTATATACAAAGGCAGCTACACATTGACATAATATATATGGACTGCTAGTTACCAACTTCACGCGTGTTCCAGAGTAAAGAGCGCTATTGGTTTTGGTGGCCAAAAATAGAACGATTCCAGCTGTAAAAAATCAACGAAAACAAAAACATAAGCAAGATGTCGCTGTTTTCTTGATTTTTTGGCTAAAGAAAATATACAAAATAATCAAAAGTGAACAGTGTTAAATACATAAATTTGTTTTGTTTTTATAGAACGGTCAAATGTAGCAGATAACGTTCGTTTCTTTTTCCAATTATTTGAACTGAAACATATTTCTTGGGACTAATTTGGCCACTTCGAACCAATGGCGCTGCTGTAGCTTGTACCTTTTTTCGTCGCATGAAATGTATGGAAATGACAAATGACTAGCAGTCCATATATATTAGTCAAGTCAATGCAGCTACAATACAAACTTATGTAAAAAACACTGCTTCTGTAAAAGGTCTCAAGATGGCGCCACCATCGTTTGCCATCTTAGGTATGTTCAGCGATACTGTTCTGCACACTAAAACAGTGCTGTCTTTTTTCTCGCTGTACAAAGCTCTTAAAACTACTACGCAATTTGGCTAAAATTGCTCCCATTTTTAACCAAACGTCAAATTTAACCCAAATGGAAGTTTTAGGCCATGTGCGAATTGGGTTAAAAAGTGGTTTAAACTTGAAGTTTGGTTAAATTTTGACACTTCGCATTGAATAAAATGCGTTCAAATCAGACTAGCTACGGAGCAGGTTAAAATATGACAGTAGTGGTAAAAAATTCATCCATTTTAAACCAAAATTCACCCAATCCGCACACGGTGAAGTATAATACTACATATCTTCTTCCTTAATTCCGTGAAAAGTCGAGATTTATCGTTAATCTACTTCGCTTAATCTCGTGATTTTGTAGTGTCCGTAGCTTAGTGATTAGGTGCGTTGGCTGCTAAGCAGAACGTCGTGGGTTCGAGTCCTACTCGTGCCTATAGTTTTTATTTCATCTTTCACGGGCACTGCCTCTTGCGAAGAACTGACAAAACTTTCAAGAGTATTCTCTGTCATGAAAAAGTACTTCTCAACTTTGCCGTTCAGAATAGGCGTTAAATTGTAGGTCCCCTCAATTCTTCACACGCACCTAGAGAATTGTTGATGAGAGTAAGCCATTTAGGCCTTGGCTCTTCAAGAGCTCTCGCCCCACACTATTTTTTTTAATCTCGTGATTAGCGTCAGTGGAATCAGCATATAACTTGTAAATATCGTTCCAATTAAAAAAATATATATATTTGAACTTGCAAGAAAGTTGACTAGCAAGAGGCTTGCTACATACGTCAACCCAATAGAGATTTGACAAATAATAAATGTAGGCTACTTGCAAGCCAGTACTTGCCCGTGTGGCCGCAGGATAAGACACATGTTTAATTCCGAAGCTGTTTCCTGTGTGAGCAGGGTCAAAGAAAGAGAGAATCGTTTCAATCGAGAAAACGGAGTATGCATCTTGAAATGACCTACGGTCGTCAAAAAGAAGCCGTTCTTATTTTATATTTCTTCTGAAATCGAGTTTAATTGGCTTATACCTTCTCCCTTAACGTTCTTCAGTCGAAAATGATTACTTTAAAATTTATTTTTTCGAAATATATGTATTTAGCTCCATTAGTCTGGGCCGGCATTTACTTCAAGCAAAAAGGTCTATTTGATGTTGCTTTATAAGATCGTATAATAAATTCGAATTTACGATATAACCTACATTTGACGTTTAGTTGTCCTTTTGGAAAATAGTTTGTGGAATGGCCTCAAGGGACATTATTCCAGTGGAAATTGTATCCAACGATGGTTGTGTTGTGCCGTCATTGCGACTATAACCGATAACCCATAAAATGTATTTTATTTGATCAAAATGTTTATCAATATCAAGAGAACACTAATTTTTGCGCGATAAATAAGATTCTGAAAATCGTAAATCAACACAATTGCTTGTAAACAATTTATTAACCAAAACATAATTAATTGGAATAAAAATATTAAAGATCTGAAAACAAAACTATCATTAAAGCATTTTAGACGCGCAATTTCTTTTTTCTTGGGAGTTTGCTATAAACCCCATGATTCAATTTGGTTTTTTTACACGCAAAAATAAACATCAAAATCAGGATGTCATCCGGCAACTTTCGACCATACATAAATAGCAAGCTATTTCCATTGAAGTCAATTGCAGATGTTGTTGAATTCTTTCGCAAATGCCTTGATCCAGGCGACTCAGAACCGGATCTTACATTACTTTCCATCGTGGCCGGTTTTGTTGAAATTTCGCTGACAACTGGTAAGGCGGCCGAATCGGTTGTCAATGATAATAATTGTGGCAGCGGCGGCGGCGTTGGTGGCTCATCTCATCATACCGACTATGATGAACAATCAACATTTCCCATTGTCACATATACGATGGTGAATAATCTGTATCAAAAATATGTAGACATATTGACGCGGATACAGAAACCAAAATCGGGACGCTATGCTAATCGAGAGGTTATTAAACAAGTGTCCGATATTATTTGGCATTCTTTGTTTTGGAGTAGTCATAAAGATCGAGCACATTTACAAAATTTGTATAGTTACTTGTCGTACAATAAATTGGATTGTTTTGGAGTTGCGCTGGGTGTTGTTGCTGGATGCCAGTTGCTAGGCTACAAAGATGTCCATCTAGCCATGTCGGAGGATCATGCTTGGGTTGTGTTTGGCAAGAAACGTCAGGAGGCTATGGAAGTGACATGGCATGGCAAAGGTAGTGATGATAAACGCGGACAGGACGTAACACCTGGAATTGAATCTAAGTCGTGGCTGTACTTGACCGGAATGCCGGTTATTTGCGATCGATATATGGAAGTTGCTTCGATTGTAACTGCAATAAATATGTCATTGACATCAAATGTGGATTGTGTGGAATTAGCCGAGCTACAGCAACAGCTTCTGTGGCTATTGTACGATGAGGGATACTTGGAAAAGTATCCTATGGCCCTTGGTAATTTTCAAACAAAAGCTTTCGATTGATATTCTCAAATAAGATTGTCTTTTTAATAGGTAACCTTGGAGAATTGGAAGAAGCTAGTCCCACTGTGGGAAGAAAAAGCTGCGAAGCACTGTACATTGAGGCAATACAATCGGCTAAAGTCTACTACAATAATCATCACATATATCCCTATACCTATCAGGGTGCTTACTATTATCGCCTTGGAAAGTACCGCAAAGCTTTCCGATCGTGGGCTAATGCTGGTGACGTCATACGCTTGTACACCTACAGCTGTCGAGACGACGAAGAAATCTATAAGGAGTTTGTTGAAATAGCAAACGAAATGATTCCGTATATAATAAAATCGGAAAGCTCTGGCCATTCGGGTAGAAGTGTTTTGCGTGATTCGGAAGTGTTTGCGAATATTCTAAGATTCTACGATGGAGTTTGTCAGTGGGAGGAGGACAGTTCAACACCTATATTGCATATAGGCTGGGCCAAGCCGTTGGTGAATACTATTTCAAAGTTCGACTATGACATTCGGTCACAGGTAGTGATTAATGTTCAGAAAGATGGCGAGAATGGACATTTTACGAAATTCCGACACAGTAGTGCTTACGCGCTTAAGGGGAATTTATTGAGGAATAATAAACTAATCGAAGGCAATAATAACTTCATCGCATGCAGTAAGGTAAGTGATATTTTGCGGAGAGAGTCAGTAACATGTAACTAACTTACTTAAGGTGGCGCTACAGTCCGTTGTGGACTTGGGCCTTAATCAACAGTCTCCGCCAGCCAGCTCGGTTCCTAGCTAGCTTTCTCCAGTTTTGCACTCCAAGTTGATTGAGGTTCTCTTCCACTTGAGTGCGCCACCTGAGTCGTGGTCTTCCCCCTACGTCCCTCGGGAATAGTGCCGAAGGCTTTCCGGGCTGGAGCATTGGTGTCCATCCGCTCTAAATGACCGAGACATCTGAGTCTCTCTGACCTTGACCCTTCTGGCTAGGTCCATGTCGTTGTACAACCCGTAAAGTTCGCTGTTATATCTTCTTCGCCATTCCCCTTCAATGCACACGGGGCCAGAGATGACCCGAAGAACTTTCCTCTCGAAACAGCCTAAGGCATTTTCATACGATTTTGTCAAGGTCCATGCTTCTGCACCATAAAGCAGGACTGGGATGATTAGGGTGTTGTACAATTTTACCTTAGTTGCTCGAGAGAGCGCTTTTCCACTCAATTGCTTTCTTAGCCCAAAGAAACAGCGATTAGCAAGAGTTATTCTTCGTCTGATCTCGGCGCTGGTGTTTTTGCCCGTGTTTATAGCGGAGCCTAGGTAGACAAACTTCTCTACTACCTCGAAATTATATGTGTCTATTGTGACGTTCTGCCCGAGCCGTCGGTGTTGGGTGTCCTTCCTCGAAAACAGCTTATAGTTCGTTTTTCCACCATTTACCGCTAAGCCCATTTTGGCAGCTTCTGTCTCAATTCTCACAGGCGCCATTGACATCACGCTGTGTTCTTCCCATCAGTGTATCCGTCCGTTTCCGAGGCCTGTTGTTGCTTCGCAACTAAATCCTTTTCTACCTAGTCGGGAAGTCACCAGGACGTATAACCCCCAACCTGGAGTACCAGGCACTTGAAATAAAAAAGCCCGACAAATCCGCTCCTTTTACGGCCTGGGCTTCAAATAAGTCGAAGTAGTCCGTAAAGGTGTTCACCAAGTAGTTCGGCCTAACTGGAACTGAATCCACCGTTGATTTCCTTGGTAGGAACACTCCTGCGTTGTGGGATAATTAGTAGTAACAGCCTACTCCGCTTCGACTTGTCGGACCATGGGAAGCCCTTCTGGGAAAACAAAGTTTCCCGATCGCATAGCTCTAAGCTTCATAGAAGTAGTTACCGTAAGCCGCTCCGCTACGTCAAGGCTTACCCCATGGAGGGTAGGCAGCAACATGTAACACATGTGTCGAATGTCGAATGAATGTTTTGAAGGAATGTTCAGATTTAAATAATCTTGTAAAAGAATAGTAGGTTGTGTTTGATTTAAGCAGTCTCTTTCGTTTTTCTTCCCCGACGCGCCTGTGCTTTCTTCTCGTTGTTATAAATGTTCCCTAATCCATGCACTATATCTCTGGCATACAACCCTTAACCTAAACATTAAAGAGCTGGAGTACAGTTTTTATAGTCCTTTGATTTTTCTTGAAATTCAGTGCATTGATACTACATTTTACTGGTGTTTCTTGGCAACCGATCGTTTTGTAAGCGTTGACATGTTTTCCATAGTGACAATTATCAAAATTCCTCATATCATCATTTAGAAAGCGTTCTCTCATTTCTTTGTCGAGATGGAAAACTACATCAATTGTGGATGTTTGAACCTCTCTTAAAGACTGCATTATATCGCTCTGAGCTTCTTCACGAATTTGCAAAGATTATTAATAGGAGAGAGTAGTGTAGTGTCCGTAGCTTAGTGGTTAGGTGCGTTAGCTGCTAAGCAGAACGTCGTGGGTTCGAGTCCTACTCGTGTCCATAGTTTTTATTTCATCTCTCACGGGCACTGCCTCTTTCGAAGAACTGACAAAACTTCCAAGAGTATCATCTGGCACCAAAAAGTGCTTGTCAGCTTTGCCGTTTGGAATCGGCGTTAAATTGTAGGTCCCCTCAATTCTTCACACGCACCTAGAGACTTGTTGATGAGAGTAAGCCACTTGACCTTGGCTCTTCAAGAGCTGTCGCGCCACTCTATTAATTAATTTATTTATTTATAGGAGAGACTTCTATGTTTTTCCTAATCTAATATCGATTCTTAGTACTATCTAACTGAAACTTTCTTTTTTTCTTTTCAATTTAACTTCAGAAACTTGCCGCAGCCAGTGCGAAGAACAATAAAAAATCAGATATACCGACAACACTGGCCGACCTAACAGCCGCATGTGGTGAGAAGATTCTCAATCCCGATTTCCTTCTGCAAGGCGGCGGACAACTATTCACCACAGATCCAAAAGTCTACGCAACCCGCTTCGACACTTCATACCTTGATGATCTGAGACCAATACAAACCCCAACCCGAAAATACCCACTCGCCTTACCTAAACTTATATTGCCTCCGCCTATGTCAACATCACCGGATCATATTCTCGACTATGACGACGATTATGAATTTATGCCCAAACAACCGGTCATATTCCTACATAGCCAGAAGATGAAAGGTCTTAAAGATTTGCTTTTGAATGAGAAACTCAATACACATGCTATATCATTACAAGTAACGGCTCATTCTGTCGTCACTAAAAAAGCTCGTGGAGCTGAGAAATCAAATTTAAACAATGGCAACCAAGCAGGTGCTCAGCCAACTGAAACAGCAGTTAATACACGGCCGAAAAGAACACGACGTGAATAAAAAACAACAATGAAACACTAACTTACAACATTACCTTAAAACCCTTCTCAAATTGCTTATTTATTTTTCCAATGTCTTGTCTATAAGATAAGGAGAAATGCATCCGTTTAACTGTAAAAGCTTTAAGCTCAAAAATTAGCGTTTAAACAAAATCTATTGACAAAAAAAAAAAAACAAAGACCAAAGGCTGAACTACATCCAAACACAAAATGTAAAAAGTACAAAAAAGTGAGTGAATTCCTTTTAAGAACTTTGTACACAGTGAAAGCTCGGTCATGGTCAAGCGTTTGTTCACGCTCACTTAAAAAAAAAAAAATGAGAGGGAGATATACAGATATGCATTTTAAAAAGCAGTACAGCACATCATTTCCACTGTTTTCTACTTTTTAGCACTTTGTGTTCCGATGTAGTTCCGCCTTAAGATTGTACCTAACAATACAAAACAATTCAAAAGAATTATGGAAAAAAAAAACTAAATACATTCACAAGTCTATGTTTCGTATCGCGATGGTGTTATTTCTGTTAAACTTTATTACATATATCATTTAAGAAAGAGAGTCTATCGTTAAAAACAAAACAAAAAAAATTAAGATAACATTAAAAATATATATATATTTTTGTAATCCTTGTAAAACTTTACCTTGTGTTGGTAACGCAACCAAAAAACGTTAGTTATACATATATATATTTGTCAAAAAAAAAAACACGTTTTTTCTGTTTCTTTTTATTTCCTTAAGGTATGTATTTATTGTTCTTCTTTGTTGTATTTATTGTATTTTTGTGTATGTTAACGATATTTTGAATGTCACATTTAGAGTTTACCCCCTTTTATAAATCGAAGGCTTTATTTTAAGATAGATATGATCACAAACCGAACTACCGAATCCAGTTTTATATTTATATGATAATTTGTTTCTTTTTTTATAAATTTTATTTGGAAGCAAACTAAACAAAAATAGTTGATAAAATATACGAAATAAGATTTTATAACATTCTCTTGGTTAAAAAAAAAAAAAAAACAAAATCAAACAAACCGAACATGATGCACAGACTACAATATATTCACATTTATTTCAAATACATACCTATTTACTTTACTTGAATGAAATGTGTTTTCTTTGGCTTACAACTTGTATCCCCGTCTTCCAGAGCAAATGATCTCTGCGCTCTGTCGGTGGATTTTGCTAGCCGCCTGTGATATGCTTAGGCTTACTTACTTACTCAAGGTGGCGCTACAGTCCGTTGTGGACTTGGGCCTCAATCAACAATCTCCGCCAGTCAGCTCGGTCCTTAGCTAGCTGTCTCCAGTTTTGCACTCCAAGTTTGTTGAGGTTCTCTTCCACTTGAGTGCGCCACCTAATCGTGGTCTCCCTCTCCTTCTACGTCCCTCGGGAATATTGTCTTTCCGGGCCGGAGCATTGGTGTCCATCCGCTCTAAATGAGCGAGCCATCTGAGTCTCTGGACCTTGACCCTTCTGGCTAGGTCCATGTCGTTGTACAACCTGTGAAGTTCGCTGTTATATTTTCTTCGCCATTCCCCTTCAATGCACACGGGGCCAAAGATGACCCGAAGAACTTTCCTCTCGAGACAGCCTAAGGCACATTCATCCGATTTTGTCAAGGTCCATGCTTCTGCACCTTACAGCACGGCTGGGATGATGGGGGTGTTGTACAATTTTACCTTAGTTGCTCGTGAGAGGGTTTTACCACTGAATTGCTTTCTTAGCCCAAAGAAACAGCGATTAGCAAGAGTTATTCTTCTTCTGATCTCGGATTTGTATGCGTCTCTTGTGACGTTCTGCCCGAGCCGTCGGTCGGTGTTGGATGTCCTTCCTCGAAGACAGCATATACTTCGTTTTTCCCTCATTTATCGCTAAACCCATTTTTGCCACTTCTGTCTCAATTCTCACAAAGGCGCCATTGACATCACGCTGTGTTCTTCCCATTATATCAATATCATCGGCGTACGCGAGAAGTTGAACAGATTTTTGGAAGATAGTACCTCTGGTGTTCACGGTGGAGTTTGCACACATCTTCTCAAGAAGGATGTTAAAGAAATCGCACGACAGTGCATCGCCTTGTCTGAATCCGTTTTTGAAATCGAACGATTCCGTAAGCTCGTTGCCAACCCTGATGGCGCAGCGTGAGTTCTCCATCGTCATTTTGCACTAGCGAACGAGTTTGGCATGGATGCCAAAACTAGAAATAGCTTTGTATAGTTCGTCTCAGTAGATGCTGTCATATGCGGCCTTAAAATCGATGAAAAGGTGGTGGGTATCGATTTGGAGTTCATAGATTTTTCCAGGATCTATCGCAACGTGAAAATTTGGTCGATGGTTGTCTTTCCTGGTCTGAAGCCACATTAATAAGGCCCAATCAAATTGTTGACGAAAGGCTTCAGACGTTCACATATTAAGTTGGCTCAGTTTAGAGGATATCCCTTTGTCAGGATATGTGATATGTTAAAGTTTAAATTTGGCCTTTTACGCCTGCAACAAAACCTTCGGTAAAAAGTGGGGCCTCCTTTCAAAAATGATCAAGTGGATGTACACAGCGGTTGTTAGACAGATACTTGTTTTCGGATTCATTGTGTGGTGGCCCGCTCTCAGCAAAGTTTACATAGTAAACAAGCTTACAAAGGTGCAGAGAAATGCTTGCGTAGGGATATCAGGGACAATCAGGTCCTGCCCAACAGATGCATTTAACGTCATCCTTGACCTTCTTCCGATTGACCTCTTTATTAAATAGCAGTATCTTGAGACTCAAAGAAATAGGCTGTTGGAAAACCAACAAAACAGCCTGATACCATAAGACATTCTATCTACACTCACCAATTCCTGCATCCCTACCCTAAACACATTAAAGAAGCTTTTTTTTTAATAATCCCACGCCTCTTTCCCCCCCAGATACCGCGCGAGCTGGGGTCCATTTTCACCGAGTACGATTTCAGTTACGGTTGTTAATCGTATCGGCACTTAATTAGAAATTATTTGGAATAAATAAATTAAAAAAGTGATGGCCATATGAATTTGAGGAAGATAAGAGTTTGGGACTGCTTAATGCAAGCAGGTATAAATAGAAAAACAAAGTAATTTAAAGTTTTAAATTAAAATATTGCAAGGAATAAAAAAAAAAAAAAAAAAAAATAAAAAATTTTGAAATAAAAAAAATTAAAAACATAAAAAAAAACAAAGAAAAAAAGTAAATACGCGTGTAGAAGACACTTGTCAAGTTCGTAAAAAATAAAAAAAGAGTTATAAATAGGTAACAAACAATTTTACATAATAAACAAAATACAAACAAATACAGAAAACATTTAAGAACGTGGTAGACTGGTCTTAAGAATTTGTTTTAAAGTGTATTTATTGATATGAAAATCAAATAAGTTTTCATTCGCATTCAAAAGTTTACTCATTCTTGTCAGTGGCTCATGCATTCCATAGTTTGTTCTATGTTTAGGAACTTTAATCAAACTATGAGAACGCAAAACATAATCTCCACCTCGATAATTAAAGAGGATAGGATTTAGAATATCTGGAGCATCAGTGACACCAGTAATAATTTGATGAAGGAAAACAATATCATTATTTGTTCTCCTTTGACAAAGTTTTTGCATCTGGAAAAATGTAAGTCGATCATCATAAGAAGGGATATTATTGGGGTCAATCCACTGAAGCCCTTTAAAGGCGAAACGTGTAAAATTGCGTTGAACTGATTCAAGTCTCTCAATATGTATCTCATAATGAGGAGACCAAACTTGTGATGCATATTCGAGATGGGGTCGAACTAAACTGTTATACAAGCTAAAGGTAACGTTAGGGTCAAGAAATTCCTTGGACCAACGCTTAATAAATCCTAACATTGAGTTAGCTTTGTTGACGATGTTGTTAATGTGTTCTGAAAAATCTAAATTGGATGTGAAAAGAACTCCTAAGTCCTTTACCTTAAGAACACGGGATATGATGTGTTGGGAGATAACATAATCAGAGAGAGCAAGCTTAGAGTCTTGCTCCCGTCAAGAATCGACTGGGAGGAAGGCGATGTGACGTAAGACTTCGACACAACTATCTTCACAGGTGATTCAAAGATGGAATGCGGTGTAAAGGTGCAGGTGTCTTCTGTGATCTCTTAAGATTTCAAAATCCTACAGACTTTCCGATTTTGCCAGTGTATTCCAGTCAGAATTGTTAGCGATAAGTGAAGCTTGTATAGCCCTTAAAAATATATAACAGAACAGACAGTCAGGCAGCTATTAAAGCCATTGATTCAGCTTTATCATCATCTAAACTGGTCCAGCATTGCAAAGAAGCCCTTAAAGAACTCGATATGAGCGTCACTCTAGGCTGGATACCGGCTATGAGGGAAATGAGAAGGCAGATGAGCTAGCTAGGCAAGGATCAGCACTTCACAACTCATTGGCAGTGAGAGTATATGTTCCTCTTGGAGTTGTGAAGGGCTATATCCTGACCAAATACACATCAGTAGCAAGTCATAGGTGGAATAGTTTAACGAGTTTCGTTATATCTAGGAAAATCTGGCCCGCCCTATAACAAACCAAAATCAATCAATTTCATTTCCAAACCAAGGCATGACATAGCCAGGATTATTGCTACAGGGCATTGGCCAAAAGGGGAGCATGCGGCGAAATTGGGTATACCACATAACTTATAGCGTTCTTTTTTTGGTCGTCCGGAACTGTTCCGAACGATTCTGAATTCGTTCACTTGGCACAAGATGACAGTTCTTGTTCTAGATAGAACAGAAAAACGATTCCGAATTTGAAGTCGGAATCAAAAACAGAATCACGCATACATGCACACATTTGCACATACGTACTCGCCGCCATGTTTACAAATAAAGAAAATAAAAACAATGTCATGTCATTTGCAATTCTGCATATGATGTTTTACAAATACATAGACATTCAACCATTAGAAGCAAAACAATGTGTTTGCATGTTCGTTTGGTATCCGGAATCGGACAGTTCTGTGTACCGATTCCGGATTACCAAAAAAAAAACGCCATTATTCTGCCGTAGCTGTGAGGACCAGGATGAAAAGGAAACGGTCCCACACTTTCTCTGCCATTGCCCGGCCTTGGCTAGGAAAGAGCACTCCACTTAGGTAAAATTCTTCAACGGTATTGAGGAACTCTCAGAATTTAAGATCAAAAACTTTATCTCATACCTCAATAACACAAACTGGCTTTAGCCCCCCCCCCTTACCTCTCCTAAACTAGATGGTACTATGAGACAATAGGGCGTAGAGTAGGGAGATTAATACTACACTATGTATACATCCTTCCTAACCCATCCAAATTTTTTTAGAATCTCATGAGGTATGGTATCAAAACCGCGCACTCGGCGCTAATAATTGTATCCTACACGGAAGTGGGACAGCCATTTCTACCTACCTTCCTACCTTTAATTTGAACAAAAACAAATCAGTTTGAAAGTTTAACGGTATGGGCACAGATGGGAGAAGGCAGATGGGAAACCAAGCTGTCAAAATGACAATGCCTATATGCTATGGTTCAAGTTTACTGCAAGGGTATGCGTGGTTTTACCAATGTTAGAGCTCAGTAAACTTGAGCAAACAACCTCATTTTTGTTGTTGTTTTTTTCTCATTTCTTCACATACACGAGGTAACGGTAAAATAAAATTTGCAGTACCCGGAGTGTAAAACTTTAGTCAGTTTCCGATCTCCTTTTAGCGGGGTTTACATGGTCAAACATGGTTGGACAACATGGTTGGATGAAAATTGGGCAAGTTTTTAAAATTATTTAAAAACCAGCCAACATGGTTTGTCAAGCGGTTGTATTAGCGTTTAGATGATCCAACATTGCTGTTGTCATACCATGTTGTCCAACCATGTTGGATCATGTAAACCCCGCTTTTGTCTCTGAGTTTGAGAACGAACTCATCATCGAGGGTAATAGGTAAGCACTATTCACATGAGCACGACCAACGAACGACGAATGCATGAAGCAAAGTGAATTAAGATACGTTTGGAGCCGTATTTCTCTACAAATTGTCAACAAAATGATAAAAGTGTAGTTAATGTTTGATTTCTGATGCATAAATTAAATTTTTAATCTCAAATGTTAATAAATTTGAGAAAACAAATTTATTCGTCGCGAAAAGAATTGTAGTTGATACGAACTGCCAAACTCTATTCGAATTCCACATCATCCACACTCCCAACGAACAATATGTTCGCGTGCGTCTAACGTCAAAAATCATTCATGCCTTGTGTTTTGGTTGTTCATTTGCGACGAATTAAAAACTCTCATGTGAAAGAAATGTCAAAATCAACGAATTTTCGTTCTTTCGTTGGTCGTCGTTCGTGCTTATGTGAATAGTGCCTAACTTTGTATTTTATTTAAGAAAAAAAAAAAAAAAAATGCATCGGCGTGTCCTCACACTAGCATGAACAATCTGGAACTGACTGATTTCCCAAAAAAGCAACTGCTTATATAGAAATATTTGAACGAAAAATTGGAATGCTTCGTTCTCCATGATTCTCAGCACTTGGTGTCTCATAAAATTTCTGTTTTTCAGAAAGGGTGTGGCCTAATTCAGGGTTGTTAGAAAAATCCAAAAAGGTATCAGATTTCGATCTCCTTAATTCTCAAAACTTTGAGTGAAAAAAAAGGATTAGTTTCCTATGAAAAAAGGTAGGATTTTCTGCAGGCAAACGTTACACTGGAAAAAGTAGTGCGGGAAATTGTTTTCCGGGAAATCGTGATCCAGTCAGTCGATTTCCGGGAACGCACTACCAACCCGCTATGGAGAAAGCTTTCTAGTCAAGGAGCCTCGAATTTAGTTTCAGAGACCCCCATTGCCTTGGAAAAACAAAAACACCCCTTGGTTGTATACCAGAAAATGTTATATTATATTTAAACAAAGCATATTAAAGTTAGTGGTAGGAATCGACAAAGAAAAAACAAGTTTCTGACAATTCAAATACAAAATCGAATAGACTTTAGAATCCATCATCATCGTCTTCAGCCATCTCTTTGGCCAGCTCCAAATCTTGTTGTTCTCGCTCGCGTCTTTCTTCGGCGCTCTCCAGATCTTTGCCATACGATTTGGGTGGATAACGCATTGCTTTGACACTCTGATTATGCAAATCCAGACAAAACGAGATCCGTTCATGGAAAGCAAGTTGTGGCTCCCTTGTGCTGTAGACATCAGTGCTCTCCTTGCTGCGCATGCAACCCTTCTCCGGATCAAGAGTTGCCTCAATAACTCCGTCACGAATTGCCTTAGAAACAATAAACTCAGCATCTTCAGCCGAATCGAGCATCAGACGTTTTGCAATATCCTGCGGAGAGATTCTCGAGTAGGACAAGCCAATCGAGCGAATTGCAGTCTTGATGACATTGTGTCGCAATCGAATGATCAAAGTGTAAGTATGATCCTGTTGGAATTTCGGTCCGAAATTCTCGACAACTTCACCAAAACGCTGAAGATTTCCCAAACGAACGGCTTGAGTAAGTTGGAAATAAGGAGCCAATGACTTCCTCAGAGCAGGTTGACGGAATACTTGTCGCTCTGGTATATTTCCCAGTAGCAATTCCACAACAATGATAACCTTTTGGACAGTTTGTCTGAATCCAACAGCTGTGGCCTGAGGAGCCTTGCGAAGTGCCTGCACAAGGTGCTTATGGGCCTCACTGTATTCCAATTTGGCGGCCTTTATTCTACCCAAATAGTAGAGGAATCGAGCCCATTCATTATTGCCAGCCGTGTCGGGATAAACAGATTTCTTGACAAGCTTGTCCGCTTGATCGTAGAGTGCGTAATGAAGATAATTGCGCAGAAGGCAATTGATGATGACTGCCTGTCCATCGAAGTCATTGCGCAAGGTTGCTGTGCGCAAACGAGCATGTAAAAATCCTCGAATGCTTTCAAAGTCGTCGTTGAGTTCGGCAACATAGGAGCGGTAGAAATAAGATTTGGCAGCAATAAAATCGAGCGTTCGACGATTTTGGTGGAGAATCTTGGTCATTAACAATTCGGAGCATTTGGAAGCTTGATCTAGAATTCGATCGTCAATGAGCTTCAGCAAAATAATTAGATAGAAGTATGCATCAACTTCGGGTACCGGAGCTTTAGTGGCGGCTCGATTTTTCAATCCTTCGATTTCTTGCACCTCGCCGGGTAGCTTTGAGATGAAACCAAGAACGCAATCGCGTTCAGGACCGGGTGGATATATGTACACTGCGAGGTTCTTTAGAACAGTGCTGTTCGTCTTCCTGCGAGTACTGGGCAAACTGCGCATTACACGAAGGATGAATCTGCAATCGAATGTAAAATTTAGTTCGTTTTACTATTCCTCTTAACATGTTTTACTTTTTTTTTGTCATTTACCTTGACTCCTTGCTAACAATGGACTTTTCAATTTGACGAATGTGTTCACGTATTTCTAATATGGTCATAACATCGCGTTCCTTTTTTATTTCTTCGGGATTCTCGGTTACTGGTTCAGTATTTTCCATTTCAACATCGTTGATAGTTTGATTTGCTGCTCCACCCATTACTGCGGTTTTTTTTCTTCTTTTTTTAATAAAAATAAATTTTGTTCGGCAAATTTCACTCTTCAACAAAGATGCGACGATGACGACCCAAAATTTGAAATTGAAATTTTAATTTTGGGAAGAGACAGCGGTTATTCCAACATTCCAGATTCCAGTGAAACAAATTCCATTAAATGTCAAAATAAAACATGTTCTTTCTCTTTCTTCTCTTTCACGAGTTGTGTTTTTTCACAACTCTGTTGTCCTTTGTTTATGGAACAACCAGTACTACCAAGATTGGACAGAAGATCTGTCAAACTAAGCAGAAAACACACAATAGGGCTCTTTCCGTTTTGACAGCGCATTAATTTCGACTAATCTCAACTGTCATTTTATCGGTCGTGGAGGGCAAACAAAGCGCGATTTGGATACAATTTGATTTTTTTTTTGTTATTTTTCTTAATATTTCAATAATTAATGTATCTAAACAAGTTTTTTTATTCGGGAAATGAAGATTTTATTGTACGCAAGAGATTGGATGCAAAAAGAAGGAAGTTGGACAACAAAAACCAAAAACACAGCACTAAGGAGGCATTTTCTTGTACATTTTAACACAAAAAACGAACAAAAAAGATAATATAGTAAACTGTTAGCTTTAATAAATGAAAAATGTTCATTAATTATACAGGAAAGGTATGTTTTATATTTCTTGTTTATTGAATTTCGACCTAAGTGAAGTTGTTTGCCCTCCACGACGACAAGACGTCATCTCGTTTGACGTTTCCCGCCGGTACTCTATAGATAGATAGATAGATAGATAGTTTCTTTATTTTTTCATCATAAAGTTTAACAATTTGTATACTTAAGAAATAAGGACATGGCATTACTGCCGTCTGCCTGAGATGACATTTCATAATATGATTTAAAATAAAACAAATAATAAAAAGCAAAAATTTTAAAATGTAAGAAAATTTTTACAAAATGTATGAACAAATATTTTTATACAAAAACAAAGGATATCAATTTTAGCGTGATTTGAAACACAAAATATTACACAATTCGGTTATGATTAGCTGCTTATAAATTGTTATCAATTTTAACTTGATTTGAAACACAAAAGAAAAAAGGAATATTATCAAATTTTATATGATCAGCAAAGTAACAGTAAACAGTTAAATACATAAGGCAAATTAGCACGATTTATTTAGTTTAAACTGCAATAAACGAGTAATCGACTGAGTTCAATATATGAAACTATTACGGTAAGAAAGAGCATGTTGGCAATATTTAAAGAGGTTGAGCCAGCCTAATGCTCCATTTAAGATTTCCAAAAGTTTTTCCAAAGATAAAAAACTTTCCCGAAAATGCAACCGACGAATTTCTTGTAGAATAGGGCAAGCAGCAACAAAATGGTAAATATCTTCATTCACTCTTTCGTTACAAAGGTCACATAGCTGAGGCAAGTCCGGTCGATGAGGCACAAAGTTTAAATTTAAAATTTCAACTCTTGCTCTAAAAATAATACTTATAACCGAGGCTGAAAATTCGTTTCTAAAGTAAGAGACTTCTGACGGCAGTTGGTGATTTAAATGACTGTAAATTACTCTTGAAGTAGATGAAGATGCTCTAGAAAGATTATCCAGAAACATTTTGTGATCAACCTTAGCAATCACATCAGCAAACTGAACCTGCCAATCTGTCACATTAGTTTCTGATATGTTAAAACTAGATTCGTAGGATAAAGCTAGTTCGTTCCAGTCTTTGAACGGGGAAGCATTCACTCGAAATAATTTTCTTAAAATGATTTTATGAAGACAAGTTTCACTTCTTTTCATCACTCTAGTAATGAAGTCTGCGTTTGCTTTCAAATTTTGTAAGTATATAGGGGCTATTCCTGACTCTACATATATGGCGTAATTAGGTGTTGAGTTAGGCAAACGAAATAATCTCTTAAAGAAGTTCCTTTGTACAGTTTCAAAAGCTTCAAAGTGTGTGTATCCGAAGACTTGGACGCCATATACCATGCATGTATTAATTGTCGCGTTAAAAACTTTGTACTTAGCCATTAAATCAACATTTTGGTTCGAGAAAAACTTTGGCCACAACATATTAAGTGCCAATTTAGCTTCGTTGCTTTTTTCCTTGGAGTGCTTTAGAAAGCTTAAATTGTAGGTCAGGAGAACTCCCAAATATTTAAACTCCTGTACAACTTCGATGCGTGTATTATTTAGAGACCAGTTTTCTTCTGCTCGCCTTCTTGATTGTCTCTTTTCAAATATAACAATCTTTGTTTTCTGAGTATTAATTTGCAAGCCCCAAGACTCACAGAATGAGCTAAGACGGTTTATTTGCATTTGTAGTGAGAAAGGATTGTCAGCAAGCATAACTAAATCGTCAGCGTACAACAAAACTTTGATTAAAATGTTAGCAAAATTAACTCCACCAGGAAGAAGCTCGCAGACATCATCTATAAACAGGGCAAATAATAATGGACTAAGTATACAACCTTGGGGAACACCCGCAGTTGTCTCAAACCGATTTGAGAATGTGAGACCATCCCATACCCTTGCATTTGTTGACGAAATAAAACTTGCATACACTTGGAGAAACTTTCGTGATAAACCAATGCAAGAAAGTTTGTATATTAATGCCTGTCTATTGACTTTATCAAATGCAGCTTTAAAATCAACAAAGCAAGTGTATAGTTTCTTTTTGCTATCTATAAATTGTCGGGCAATACTTGAAATAGCAAAGATATGGTCCATGGTCGAAAAACCTGGACGGAAACCAGCTTGATAGATGCTCAAGAGACTGTTAGCCTCAATCCATTTTGTGAGCCTTTCATTTAAAATTGCAGCAAAAGTTTTTCTTATTGAATTTAAAATTGAAATACCCCTATAATTTTCGGCAATGTTAGCGTCGCCTTTTTTAAAAATAGCAAAAATGACGGATTCGTTGAAACTGTTGGGAACACGTCCATCATTATACAATTTGTTATAGAACGACACGAGGTAGTTTTTAAAATCAATAGTGCTATTTTTATAAAACTCGACTGGTATGCCGTCTAGGCCAGGAGCCTTGCTGTTTTTCATTTTTTGGAGCGTTAATTCCAATTCGGGCAGTGAAAAATCTATATCCAACTCGTTGACTCGAGTATCAGGCAGCGCGTAATAGAAGGTTTGAAGGTCTTCATCAGCTGAGAGTAGAGTTTTAAAATGAGCTGCTAACGTCTCAGCTTCTAAAGAGAACTTCATACCCTGATTACGCCCACCAAGATCCCGCACTGTATCCCAAAATATCTTGGAGTTAGTGCAATTTTCCAATTTGTTTGCCAAGTTTTTTAAATAATCGATTTTCTTAACTGAGCACATTTTTTTAAAATCATTGTTAACGCGAAGATAGATATTTTTGAAAAATTGAGAATTGGTCGTTCTAAAAAGTTTTAAGTAAACAAACGAAAGTTTACGGAGATTTCTGCAATCCTTATCAAACCAAACATTTTTTGCAACAAAAGTGTGTGAACTCTTCACAGCAAAAGGAGCTGCAGTCTTTATAACGCGTTCTATATTTTCACACACCACTTCAGACGCGACTGTGGATTGATGAGGCAGAGATTGGAAGTGCCGAGAAAGGAGGCTTCTATAGACGGTTGCATTGTTCTCTGACCACTTGAGCTTATTAAAACTAGAAGGTGCAGCATGGTGGCGTAACCCCGTTAGCTTCATTTTGATAACTATAGGAAAATGAGCGGAGTAGTTGGCTAGTGCAACTTCAAAATCATCAAAAATATTTAGCCAGTCCCCTGAAATCGCAGCAAAGTCAATCACAGATTGTCCCTGCCCGCTAACAAAAGTAAATTCACCACATGCATCACTATTAGAAGACCCATTTAAAACAAATAGACCGAAATCTTCAAAAAAATCTGTAAGACTCCGCCCGTTACGGTTATAAATTTTATCCTTAGAACATCTACTCTCAGCCAGTGCAACTCGTGATCGTAAGATATTAACGGAAAAATTTTGATATTCACCAATCCTAGCATTTAAATCACCGACGATTAATACATTGTCAAGAGAAGTGTTATTCATAAATTCCACTAGTTCCTCGAAATCGCTTAGCCAATTATTGCAATTTAAATAAATAGGAATAATATAATAGTCTTGACTGTTGCTAACCATATGAAAAATAATTTTAGATTGAATAATTTTAAAATTAATAAGACTACCCCATAAAGATTTTTTAATTCCATATAAAATACCCCCACTGGCTCTTCCATGCAAATTTGATCTTATCGCGGGTGTAAACATTACTTTAAAGTCTTTGAAATATTTTAAAAATTCATTTTGATTCTTTTCTTCAATAAAAGTTTCTATAAGAATTATAACATCAAATTGCTGTAAATATTTAAAAAAGTCGGATTGTAAAAGTTTACTTTTGAGGCCAGTTATATTATACGAGCATATATTTAATTTTTGAAAAATAATTGTGTTATGGCAGACGACAGAATTTACCTATTGTGTTTTATCCCTAAGGTGGAGTGAACTCTGATTTCTAGATGGCACTCGCTGCGGTTGGTGGCCAAAAGAGGAAGAAGAATTTGGAACCACAGCTAACTTCGCTCCCTCGCTGCAGTCAAAGAATTCATAACAACTGTCACCAAATAATTCACTTATGAGAGACATGTCCGCTGTTGATTTGACAACTAAACCTCGTGAAATTTGGTAAACAAAAAGTTGATTGTTGATCTGCAATTTGTTGTCTCCTTTAACGAAAATTCTGGCGTTTGGGTTTATCTGAAGCAGTTTGTTTTTTGTTTCTACTAGTGTTTTCCGTTTTTTCCGTGATAAAAGTGATTGCTCGCGAAATACACTTATTCCGGAGCCTTTGAGCGTTCGTGCGGCAGCAATAAGTTTTTCGGTGATCGCCGCTGTTGGAAGTTCGATGATGACAGTTCCTCTTTCAGTGTTGTTGTTGGGTATTTGTCTGGAGCTCATAAATTGGATTTCTTCGTCTTCCTTTAATTTCAGAAGCCCCTTGCAAGTCTGTTTTGCTAGTTGGATTGCATCGGTTTCCGTGTCTAAAGGAAGGTGTACCACAATAGACTTATCGTTTGATTTCCGAGAGAGAATTTCCAATTGAGTTTCGAGTAAATCGCACCTCTCCGTCATCACAGTGAGTTTTTTGCTAAGTTGGGTGTTAAGTGTCTTCAAAGAGGTTATCTCGCTCGAGAGCACCAACAGGTCATTTTTGGTGACTAGATCTTTAAGCTTTTCTTCGAGAATCTCATTTAAGATATTTTTAAGTTCAGCAGTTGATAATTCACCTATCCCCATATTTGGCGCTTTTGTAAGAGAACTCTTTTTGGTCGTAGTGTTTTGTTCCGGTGAAATTTCAAATAAGTTTCGCTTGCGGTTCATCGGTAAATCGTACCGCAATTTGATTTCGAAGCGATACACACAATACAAACTTATGTAAAAATAATGGTTATCTCAGCTTGTAACCAGTTGGCGCTTCAGTCGAATTTCATTTCGATTATACCTGTTACATTTAATGGGATTTTACATTGGGCCAAGAAATTGATTCTTCACGGATCTGTGGCAATTTTTTTCCCCTTAAATGAATTACATTGGAAAAAGTATTGAATTTTTTACTTGAAGAATTGATTTCTCTAAAATCTCTTTTTGGAGACAGATTTACACATATTCTCACACGTATTTTAACACATACAACGAGATATTTTTTAATATTCAAAACGAATGGAGTTTGTTGCAAGATTTGTATAAAAAATTATTTTGCCGAATATAAATTTACGAATTGTGTTTAAATTCAATTTATTAAACATTTTAAATTGAAGAATATTCAATCATAAATCTGTTTTGATACCTTTCACCCACACATTCAAAAAAGAGATTGCTACTTTTGGCTTAACAAATTACATTGAACCCAAAAAACATTGAATTTTAGTAGCGATTCGTGGTGGTTGAATGTAAAATCCCATAAGTGCCCCATACACATTTCAACTCGATTGTAAACTGAGTTGTCAACTAGGTTTGCGTTCGAGCACACACTGCAAAGACTGAGTTGGAAAACAGCAACAAAAATGAGGTGGTGCTGTGATAGTATTGGAAAAACCAGCATGCTATCTCAGTAAGTCCCCTATTACACGTTGACTCACGACTCACGTCTCACTTTGAATTTCCTTATAAATTTTTATTCGCTGAGGCAAGCGCTATTACACGTTGACTCGTGCCCCATGTCTCAAATTTGATAATTATTGTTTGTTTTGTTTTGAATGCTCCTTCTCGTTGGCTTGAATTTGAATTTGTCTGAAACTCCTCTCTGGTTTTCAAACAAATCCGATGTGTTTATCCTGGCAACAAGAAAATCGAATGAAAAAGAACAGCATAAAACGAATATGAGAAAAATAAAACGTCAAAGTGAGTCTACTAAAAATTTGCCCGAGACTCACCGGAGATTTTTTTTTGCATCTCATTTTCTCACATCTGCTTTCTTTTTCGCACTCATGTGAGCCGTGAGCCGTGAGGCATCGTGTAATAGCAGACTAACTATAATCCATAGCTTGTAGGCATTGTAATTTTGACAGCTCGGTTTCCCATCTCCCTTTTAAACTCATCTGTTGTTTTGACAGCAAATCAACCAACTCGTCCACATGCAGTTCAAGTCAGTTGAAAGACTTTATATTCAACTTCAAAAAAATCGAAATCTTTTGATTTTTCTTCAACCAACCATTCAACTATCAAATCGATGAAATGACAAGGTTTGATTCAGACATTTGATTTAATTCAGTTGACGATTGAGTTGAACTGTGTATGTTGCGCTTTATATGCAAGGGCCAGAACAGCTAAATTTCCCTTGGCAAACAACAACAATTGGATTGCAGTCTACAAAAAGGTCAGTAAAAAAAATGACAGTTGTGCTGGCGATACAACTTTCAATCATTGAAATGAAGACAGCGCTGTTAGCGTTAAGAAGAATTATATTGCTACGCAAATTTAATGCTCCACAGCAGGAGAAAAATGTTAACCCATTTTATTCACCACGCTAGTGTCAGCTAGTTCTTACCAAACGTCAGGTTTTAATACACATTTTAACGCAATTCAAATACAGCTCTAAACTTGCAAAATTGCGAAATCGGAACACTATCCACTGACGCTAATCACAAGATTTAGAGAAATAGATTAACAATAAATCTCGACTTTTCTCGGATTTAAGGAAGACGAAACGTAGTACTATACTAAAAGTGCTATTATTCTAGGTCGAGATTTATTCTTAATTTACTTAGCTAAATCTCGTGATTAGTGTCAGTGGAATCAGAATATATTACTACGTTTCTACCTACTCTAAATCCGAGATACGTTTCCAAATGATGAGACTAAGCAATGGAGATTTATATGCTGTTTCCACTGACGCAAATCACTAGAATTAGTGAAGTAGATTAAGGACAAATCTCGACTTTTCTCGGATTTAGGATAGATGAAAGCGTAGTAGTAAACTATACGTTCTAATATTCTACGTTTTAACCTACGAATATGTACCCTAAATCCTATAAAAGTCGAGATTTTATCTTAATCTGCTTCACTTAACCTCGCGATAAGCGTCAGTGAAATCAGTATATTAGTACAAATCTCAACTTTTTTCGGATTTAAGGTACATAAATACTAAGTATCGTACTTTATTCCAAGAAAAGTTGAGATATATCTTAGTTCTACTTCTCTAATACTTCGCTAAATCTCTTCATTTAGGAAGGTGGAAATGTAGTAGAAAAATACGTTTCAATCTTCCCTTATTCCGAGTAAAGTCGAGAAAGAAACGAGAAGTGTCTTAAAAGCTATACAATTTGAGTGTGATTTTGTCTTTTTCAACCAAGAATAAAAACAAGAGATGATATAAGGTAAGGAGATGGGAAACTAAGCTGTCAAAATGACAGATGCCTACAAGCGTTTTTACCAATACTATCACAGTTTGGACCATAGTTTCTTTCAAAGTATGCGTGGTTTTACCAACACTATCACAGTTTGGACCATAGTTTTTGTGAAAGTATGCGTGTTTTTACACAGTTTTTTGTTTTTTTATTATTCATGTACAAGGAAAGAAAATAAAATGAAAGAAAATGAAAATTGCGGGATCTAGGGAGTGAAACGTAAGTCAGTTTCCCATCTTGTTACTTATTTAATCTTTGATAAAAACAACAGCTGATACAACTGTGAGATGGCCCTTAGTTTTTATAGGACAAGATATTGACATTCTGGCATCACTTTTTTCGTCACAAACAAACGAATTATATAGTTTTCGACCAAGATTCTGCGAACATGACAACTTTCGAACATCGATGTGTCGAACAAGAAATCTTGATCGTAGAGAACTGTCTCGGGCGGACAAAATAATTTAATTCCCTTCTATTTAGGAGGCTACTCAAAAATTACTTTATTCGATTAACATCAAAACCACAAAATAAAAAACTATCACATTTCATCCAAACATGCTGCCAAAATTACTGTGTAAATAAACAGTATTGCACGAAAACCCAACTAAATTTCCAACAAGCAAAATTCTCATCAAGAGAAAAAAAAAGAATCGACGTTAAAGTTTGCAATTCGTTGGTTCAGCGAGTGAAGAAAAAAATTGTCAGTAGTAAAAAAAAAAAAAAATAATAAAGAAAAGAACAATCAGCATCGCAGCTTGTTTTCACCACAATTCTTTTTAGTCGATGGTAAATTTCAGTTTTTCCTAAACATTTTCACAAAACTGCTTCAAGCAAATACACAAAAAAGTTAAAAAATATATTTAATAAGCCAAATCAAGAATTGTATATGTAAAAATATAAAGAAAAGAAAAAAAAGTTGCAAAATCGTGTGGTTAACTATTGTTCGAAAAATGAATGAAACAAATTATTGCCAGCAATAAGATCAAACTCGATATTAAATAAATTATTCATTGAATAAAATAAAATCTGACGGCTGATGTGTAGTCAAAAGAGTTGCAATCGAAAGTAAAAGAAAGGCGAAGCAAAAAAAGAAAAAAGACAATTACCAAAATTGCTTCTGTAATTGCTGAAAAAGTGCATTCCGACTGCAGAGATTCGTGGATTTTGCACGAAGAAATTCCATCCGATTGCTACACATATCAGAGAAGTGATTATCGGTACACTGTGAACGATATCAATGCATCTCTGGAAATGATTTGTAAAAAGGACGTCATTTCATGGTTTAGAGAACTCGAGAGCTATAAAAGGATTGACACGATGTGCGCCCTTTTGAATTTGTGCCTCCCATTTGAGTTGAGATTTCTGGGAACATGTCTGGAGGAATTGGGTCGGCGAGATTCGCAAGAATTGCGTGGCATTGAGCTGCGAGTAAATAATCCTCAGGATTTGGCTATTGATATGGTTGCATGTCAGAAAGGTGAACCAACCGACAAGAAAATCCGCCGCAAAATGGCATTGTATTTGGCTTTGATACGGGCGTGCAATCGATCTTGTGTGACGGAAATTTTCAAGACCTTGGACGGTTGGGGTCGGAGGGATTTTAGCAAGTTGAATGACCCAGATACGTTGCAGGAGTTATTGTTGGTTTATACAATGGCAGCGAATCATCCGGTGTTTACTTTTGAACAGCATATGACTTGTGCGGAGATTTTTGAGAAGATCAAAGAGAACAGGCTAGTTTGTGATTATAGGGAACAGCAGCAGCAACAGCAACAGCAGCAGCAGACGAGGCCAGTGACGACGCCTTCGAATGAACATCATCACTTGGTAATGCCGCACCAGCAGCAACACCAAACGCTGCACATGCATCCCGGACAACATCAATCGATGCAGGCGCCAATTCAAGTGATATCCCAAGGAAGCATACCAATAAGTTTTCCCCAAGCAGCCCACTTGTCAAAGGTACTTCTACAATTTTCTATCGTTTTCTTGTTTAATCCTTAATTAAACGAAAAAAAAATGTATTGTCATTATTCCTGTTTGACTGGATGTGTTCATTAAAAAACCGACGACCTACCTCAATCGCTCTTTTCGCGAAGGCAGGGGTAACATTTGTTACATAAACAAATTGCAGGCTCATAGTCAACTGCTATTTAAAAGATAAGATTATTTTCGGAACCGTGGGGAATGACACCTTTCATTGCGTTACCAGTTAACAGTAACATAACCTCTTCAGTAGATTTCAAGTAAAAACAATAATCGTTCAGAAATAGTGACCCTGCAGCGACCACAAGTGTCCGTCCGTCCGTAGAAAGCTGAGAAAGAATTCGGTCAAGAAAGCATTACGACGACTTTTCTCAAAATAGATATCGGCCGCTCTGGTTTTGGTTTTTTTTTTTATTCGAAATTGCTTTCAGTCTTGCAACTTACTTACTTAAGGTGGCGCTACAGTCCGTTGTGGACTTGGGCCTCGATCAACAGTCTCCGCCAGCTAGCTCGGTCCTTAGCTAGTTGTCTCCAGTTTTGCACTCCAAGTTGATTGAGGTCCTCTTCCACTTTAGTGCGCCACCTGAGTCGCGGTCTTCCTCTCCTCCTCCGTCCCTCGGGAATAGTGTCGAAGGCTTTCCGGGCCGGAGCATTGGTGTTCATCCGCTCTAAATGACCGAGCCATCTGAGTCTCTGGACTTTGACCCTTCCGGTTAGGTCCATGTCGTTGTACAACCCGTAAAGTTCGCTGTTATATCTTCTTCGCCATTCCCCTTCAATGCACACGGGGCCAAAGATGACCCGAAGGACTTTCCTCTCGAAACAGCCTCAGGCACATTCATCCGATTTTGTCAAGGTGCATGCTACTGCACTATACAGCAGGACTGGGATGATGAGGGTGTTGTACAATTTAACCTAAGTTGCTCGTGAGAGGGCTTTTCCACTCAATTGCTTTCTTAGCCCGAAGAAACAGCGATTATCAAGAGTTATTCTTCGTTTGATCTCGGCGCTCTACTACCTCGAAGTTGTAGGCGTCTCTTCTGACGTTCTGTCCGAGCCGTCGGTGTTGGGTGTCCTTCCTCGAAGACAGCATATACTTCGTTTTTCAATCATTTACCGCTTAACCCATTTTTGCCGCTTCGGTCTCAATTCTCACAAAGGCGCCATTGACATCACGCTGTGTTCTTCCCATTATATCAATATCATCGGCGTACGCGAGAAGTTGAACAGATTTTTGGAAGATAGTACCTCTGGTGTTCACGGTGGAGTTTTGCACACATCTTCTCAAGAAGGATGTTAAAGAAATCGCACGACAGTGCATCGCCTTGTCTGAATCCGTTTTTGACATCGAACGATTTCGTAAGCTCGTTGCCTATACAGTTCGTCTCTGTAGATGCTGTCATACGCGGCCTTAAAATCGATGAAAAGGTGGTGGGTATCGATTTGGAGTTCATAGGTCTTTTCCATGATAGCCGCAACGTGAAAATTTGGTCGATGATTGACTTTCCTGGCCTGAAGCCACATTGATAAGCACCAATCAGATTGTTGACGAAAGGCTTCAGACGTTCACATATTAGGGCAGAGAGGATCTTGCAGGCGATGTTAGGTAGACTGATTCCTCTGTAGTTGGCGTAGTTTAGAGGATCTCCCTTTTTCAGGATCGGGCAAACAATGCTGAGGTTCCATTCATCGGGCATGCATTCCTCTGACCATATCTTACAGATGATTTGGTGCATGCTCATCTAGCTCGTTGCCTGCTGCTTTGAACAGCTCAGCAGCTAGACCATATGCTCCAGCGGCTTTGTTGGATTTCAGCTGTGATATTGCGGTTTTCACTTCTTCTAGGTCGGGTTCACGGAATTGTTGGCTATCATCGTGTCCGATGAAAGGCTACTGTCTGACGGCGGTGGGTGTTTTGTTTGATCCAAATCCCCAGTATTGACTGCGATTCTACTATGATGTTCTCTTGTTTATCTCTGCAGGCATCGGTTCTTGCTCGATGACCTTGAGCCAGCTGTTTAACCTTTCGATAAAACCTCCGAACTTTATTCCTGCTGTTGGCTCTCTCAACATCCTCGATCTGAAGCTTCTCATGCTCTCTCTTTTTTCTCTTGAGAGGCCGGCGTTCCTCTCTCTTCTTTCGCTTGTAGGCGGCATAGGACTCCCTAAGAGGTTACTGGACACTCGATCAGAGAAAGATCTGGCGACCTCTTGCGATTGTAGCCGTCCGACGTCGAATTTTCTTGCAGCATTTCCTTGTTCTTGCCGATGTCGGGATATTCGTAGCACTACCTTGGCTACGACGAGGTAGTGGTCCGGGTCGATGTAAGCTCCTCGGAAAAAACGAACATCTAAAATGCTGGACAAGTGCCTTCCGTCGATTGCAATGTGATCAATCTGGTTGACGGTTGATTGATCAGGCGATCTCCATGCACCTTTATGGATGTGGAGATGTGGAAACCAGGTGCTTTCTACCACAACATTTCACTTTTCACCCCGCAGCAAAATCGATCAGCCTAAATCCGTTTTCAGAAGTGGTTTCGGCTGTGCTTTCCGACTGTTCCACCAAAGATGTCCTCTTTTCCCAGCTTTGCGTTAAAATCGCCGAGGACAATTTTAATGTCATAGCTAGGACATTGCTCATACGTTTTGTCAAGGAGCTCGTAGAACTCGTCTTTGGTATCGTCCTTTTTCTCTTCTGTGGGGGCATGCGCGCATATTAGGCTAATGTTGCCGAATTTAGCCTTGATTCGGATTGTCGTGGTGCGTTCGCTTACACATTTGAAGCTCAAGACTTTTTGCCTGAGTCTGCTTCCCACGACGAATCCGCATCCAAAGAGTCGCTGTTGTTGCTCTCGGTAACAATCACCATAGTAAATGTCGCAGTTTCGCATCCTCCTTTTGCCCGGTCCATGCCATTGCATTTTCTGGATAGTGGTAATATGTTTTGTAGCAGTTGAGGGTCTCCGCGTACTGTTCGGCAGCACACGGTCTATTAAGGGACCTAACATTCCACGTGAATATCCGAAATTCGTTGTCCTTTATACATTTGCTTGGGTCGTCATCAGTGTATCCGTCCGTTTCCGAGGCCTGTTGCTGCTTCGCAACTAAATGCTTTTCTACGTAGTCGGGAAGTCACCCTGACGTACAACCCCCAACCTGGAGTACCAGGCACTTGATGTGACTCCAAGTGCAAGAGCCGGAAAAACCGCTCCTTTTACGGCCTGGGCTTCAAATTAGTCCGTAAAGGTTCGGCCTAACTGGAACTGGAGACGCCACCGTTGATTCCAAAGAAGAAATTCATTCGCTGCCGTCCCTCGATGGGAGTGCCTTGGTGGGAACACTCCTTCGTTGTGGGGTATTAGTAGTAACAGCCTACTCCGCTTCGACCTGTCGACCATGGAAGGCCCTTCTGCGAAAACAAGTTTCGAGATCGTAGTTTCGCGATTCGTAGTTACCGTAAGCCGCTCCGCCACGTCAAGCCTTACCCTCATGGAGATTGCACCGAAGATAAATGCAATTGTTCATTATTCTGAAGCTGATAAAAATGCTAAAAACTGAAATAAAGTTGCCTTTACTATCAATACGGGTTAGCTCATCCTACAGCAGGATGCAGTCAGGGATAAACGATGATGATCAGAAACGATCACAAGATTTTGTGTCCAACCAATCTGTGTAAGGTCATTAAAAGGTGATTCTAATCTCTGCTATTTCTCCAATGCTGAGAAGACCGACAATAAAGTCGTTGAAAGTCTTCCTCCGTTGCGAAGGAAATTTCTTACAGAATAATATGTTGTCGCATTGAAGCATTCTCTGGCTCCTAAGTTTATCAATTACCTGAGCTTCCTCTTTTCCTTCATTGTCCTTAAGACCAATGGCGACCTTTGATCATTGAGCTGTGAGCGTAGGGACTCTATTTGAATTAGATTAGATAAGATTTAAATGACTTCATTTCTACAAAAAACATTTAGGTCTTTGATATCAAAAAGCTGTTATTTTTTCGATAAGCTTTTTAACAAGCCTTCCCATCCCAATAGAGCTAGCTTAATATCTATGTAACTATCTGAGTTACTTGAGGATTTTTTGAGCCACTAAGCTGCCTGTCTGGGCTTTTAAACTCTACTTATAGCATTGCTACGTTCTAACGAAAACTTACTTTTAACATCTTTGATTTTCTAGATGATTCCAACTGATGGTACACTGCAGCATCAGATCACAGTTGACGGTATAACACATATGCTATCATCAAATATTGCCATTCCAGCTGAACTGACTCTAGCGCATCCTAATCCATGGTCTGTAAGGTCAAATATGCAAAATTATCCACCCAATCCAGTTGAGGTAATACATCATTTAAAAATTAAAATTTCGGCAAGCAACTATAATTATGATATTTTTTGTTTTTAGCAACACCATCCGCAATCCTCTTCCCCAATGTTAAGTCAGCAATCGTCTCCTTCAAATAGTCGTGCTACAAGTCCCAGTCGAACAAGTGGCAGCAGTTTGTTTCAGGGACAAGGACAGGGCCAACAACAAACGATACAGCAAGTGCGTAACATACAGCGAACTGGACTACCATTGAGAACTGTGAGACGGCCATCGGCTGAAACAACACCTCCACCGGCTATGCAGCAACAACACCAACAAATGATGGGATCCATTAGCAATGAAATGGTCACATCGCAAAACATTAAAACCATGGATGAGGTAGGTGACGTTGCTTATTTAAAAGAAGAGTTAACGAAGTACAATGAAAAATCACAATCGAGTAATGTCATCGTTGGAACCTTCCCTTTTCTTGAATGAAGACAAAACCCTTAATGCTCTGCCCTTGCAAGTAGATATTGAGTTGGTTATTTTTCGGTAATAATTTTTATTTATACGGCTCACAATCCATGCTCACAATCTCAGCCTGAGATACTGCTGCCTTCCATCGTGAACGGTCCCTCGCATGCACTCTCCAATCGCCGAAACCAAGCGCTCTGGCATCCACAGTCACTTGGCCCTTGTACCGTAGGTTCGGTCTTCCTTGTTGTCTCGAACTTGGGGGCTGGGATGAGAAGACTTTCTTGGCTGGAGCGTTGTCGTCCATTCAGTCGAGGTGGCCGAGCCTTCTGGACTACATACACATCTTAGTACAGCTCGTACAGTTCTCGGTTGAACCTTCTTCTCCATTCACCATCGTCGCATACGGGACCGAAAATACGTCGAAGAATTTTTCTCTCGAAAGTGCCCAGTATCAATTCCCCTTTTTTACTTATCGTCCAGCACTCGGCGCCGCCGTAGAGTAGGACCGGTAAAATCAAAGTTTTGTATAGCAGACCCTTTGTCTTTCCAGTGAGGAGTTTTGAACCCAGTTGTTTTGCCAAACCGAAGTAGCAGTGGTTCGCTAGTGTAATCCCTCTTCGAATCCCCACTAAGGTGTCGTTTGTGGGATTGATGTTTATTCCAACTACCTCGAAATTGTTGCTACCAACAGTGACGTTTTCTCCTAGGCGGTGGACAGATGTTGCTTTGTTTGTTGATAGCATGTACTTTTTGTCCTCATTCACTTCAAGACCAACGAGTTTTGCTCGTTCTTCAATCGCTGTGAAGGCGTCAAGCACAGCTCTCTTGGTTCGACCGATGATGTCAATGTCGTCCGCATAGCCTAGGAGCTGGGTGGACTTGTTGAAGATAGTGTTTTCTGTGCTCGCACCTGCCTTGCGCACTATCTGCTCCAGGACTGGACATGACAACGCATCTCCTTGTTTAAACCCTGCGCATGTTTGGAATAACTCGGATGAGCCGTTACCCATTTGCACACTGCACTGTGTATTGTTAACCGTCATGCGGCACAGCTGGATCATAACCTCTTGGCGGTGGATGCTATCATACGCAGCTTTAAAGTCGATGAAAAGATGGTGGGTTTCGACTTGTAATTCGTTGGTCTTTTCCAGGATCTGCCTCAGTCTGAAAATTTGGTATATCGTTGTTCTGCCTGGCCTAAAGCCACACTGGTACGTGCCGATAATTGTGTTGCAGAACGGTTTAAGACACTCAAACAGTACGTTGGATAGGATTTTGTATGCAACATTAAGTAGAGATATGCCACGGTAGTTTTTGCAGGACTTCGGATCGCTTTTTTTTATAGATGGGACATATGGAGCTTATCGACAAGTCAGTGCATTCTACCTACCACACTTTGGTGCTGACCTGGTACATGCGGTTGATCAAAACACCTCCTCCATATTTAAAGAGCTTGTTATTTCGGTAATTCGAGATAGTTTTAAAACCTCTAAGGAGAGACCAACTTTTGTTGTTTTTTCTCAACTAGAATTGGATAACATTTTCGTGTTAAAATTGTTTTGAGTCATTCTTCCCTTTTAACAGTTTGTTGTTCTCCTCAATTTACAGGGTATAGGCAGCAGTGAAAGCTCTATGACACAGCTTCAGGCTTTGATTCGCAACGGATATGCCAGACCCGGCAACCATACGCTGCCCAGGCTGTCAAAGTCATCAATAAATCTGCAACAGCATCACAGCCAAATGCAACAACACCAACAACAGCATCAGCAGCAGCAACAACAACAACAACAGCAGCAGCAGCACCAACAACAACAGCAATTAAGCCAACACTTTCAGCCACTCTCGTCAAGTAGTTTTGGCATAAGTTCAAGTCTACCCTTCACTTTGCAGAACATGTCACTTGTCGATGGACACAATCCACAAATGGAAAATAGCATGATGACAGTGATGAACCAACAAAAAAGTGCTGGAAGCGATTCGGGAAGTTCAATTGGTTCATGCGGTGATATCTCACCGCCCGAAACACCAAGCTTACTTGCCAATAGCACTAGCTTAGGAAAACTAAACGATCAACAGCATAAACAACAAACCACTCAAAAACAACTCAACTACAACAAACAAATTAACTTGGGCCGAATAAATGGACGGTCTGATAAATTGTTGCCAATAAATGTTGGTTCAAATTCGGGCTCGGCAACACTCATCTATCCACCTGCAACTAGTCCCCAGCAGCATTATTTAGGTAACGACATCATATTGAGCAGTGGTCCTAACATGATGCAAACGTCCCTGACAAATAATAATCAAGTTGGTGGATCAGCAACTGATGGTGTAGGATCTGCGGTATCGGGTAATAATAATCTTGGCGCAAATACAGTACTCATAACGTCACCTTCGGCGATAAACGCTGGTGGTG
Source organism: Sphaerophoria rueppellii (assembly GCA_920937365.1). Lineage (NCBI taxonomy): Eukaryota > Metazoa > Arthropoda > Insecta > Diptera > Syrphidae > Sphaerophoria > Sphaerophoria rueppellii. The sequence goes on along the minus strand of CAKKXW010000002.1, from coordinate 69,043,710 downwards.
GCGGTAGTGCTGGCGGTGTATTAAGCAACGTCATCACTTCGAATTCAGTTATCTTGCAACCGGCCCAGCATCAGCAATATACAACAGGCCATCCCTACCATGCCCAGCATATAGCATCGACGACGCGACCGCCAATAATACCCCATAGCCATGGAATAGCTGGTCCATCGCCACACGGAACATTTCGCTTGCCCTCCTTTCAAATTCCACCAAACGGAGAATTAATCTATCCGTATCATCCAGCCGGTATTGCATTTTTATCGGGAACAGCGCCACCGCCCACAGCCGTAGCTGCTGCTGTACGCTCATCCCCAACAACTTCTGTACCTCCCCCGACAACAACGAATGTCATACAACTGCCGCAACCACCATCACTTCAGCAACAGTCATCAATACTGACTCAGGCTCAAACAAATCCCCCTCCACCCAGTGCCGCGCTATTGACCACCTCGCCTTACACATCATTAACAGTAGGTGTTAGCAAACAATTGTCCTGCTACAATTGCGGCTCACAAACTCACAATGGTCGCGATTGTAACGAAGCATCCATGGAGGATGTCACCAGAGGGGCAATCTACAAACTAGACTATTCAGTTTCATCATCAGTTTCGCCCACTGCACCTCAATCTAATGCAGACACTCTAACAGCAAATAATAGCAATTGCATTAATTGCACACAACAGTCCATGACAACTTCCGAAATGGGCCCAGAATCAACATCTCCCACGGCGTCAACGTCATCGTCGTCTTCGTTATCGAATAGCAACGTTAATCCGAAGTGATCATTTTATAATTTTTATAATAAGACTATAATACTAGATGAGGAATAAAATATAAACCTATATATATATATAAATTAGTTTTTCATCAAACATAAAATATGTCCAACGTCAGTTGTTAAAAAAAAGATTATTAACTTTTAATCCGTTGTTGTTTTTTTCCCTTTAAAATTTATATATCTATGAAAAACAAACAAAAAAATATTTGTGTACATTTAATCGAAGGCAGAAATCAAATTTCTAACTCTTATCACTAAGATGGCAAAAAACAAAAAATGAAATATTTTCTTAAAATTATTTTTTTTTCAGTTCAAATTTTTACAAAAAAACAAATTTGGTTAAAATGTATTTGGAATGAAGTTTTACGAGTGCCATTTTTTTTAGACAATTGTTAAAAAGTACATGATTTACACAAAAAGAAAATTATTTAAAAAAAATTAAGGCAGACGTTTCTAATGCGCACCACAACAGCATATATTCAATACGACTTCATCATATAAACTTCATGTAATAAGAACAAAATTATGCAAAAAACAAAACACAGTGTTTAGCGTAAAGCTAATAATAGCGTACAACAACTTACTTAAATTTTAAATACAATTATTAAATGTAAAATACTTATTTAAACAAAAAAAAAAAAAAAAAAAAAAAAAAAAAAAATAGGAAAGAAAGTTAAGAAGAAAATAAAATAAAAGTTAAATTAGCTTGCAAACAATAAAAAATAAAAAAAAATAAACTTTAAATGACTTGCTAGTTATTAAGCGATTAAAAAACGTACTTTTTGACAACATACTATTCTTATTAACAAAAACCAAAATAGAAAATTAATTAAATTACTTCGACTGATGTATGGTGGTTTTATTTTGTTTGCCGTTAGCCCTAAAGTTCGTTTTTGCGCTGACTATAGTTGACTATTTCTCGTTTTGGCACGCCAATAGTTGCGATTCGTAACCACAATTGTCGTTTTTGCGGTCAGTGTTAATGTGTCAAATCGTAACTATTTCTTACTATTCAAATGATGTGTCAAAGTGTTTTTTTTTTCTGGTTTATGGCAAATTGTCAATCTGGACCCATGTTCTGTAACTTATCACTCGAAACAAATTTCAAGTTATCACGTTGTAGGATTTCTGTAACTTTGACAATCGTTAATTTTATCTCCCGGAACGAACTCAACAGAAACACTGGAAAATTATCGATAACTGGTGTTCTGTATATTTCAAGTTCGATCATTTTGTCAGATGAAGAACAAAATATTATCACTTGCAATTTTCTTGGTGATAAGTGTGCTATTACACGATGAAACTGGTTGCGTGCAACTTATCGAACACCATAAGTGCAAAAGAGAAACAAATTCGAAAACATGAAACGGAAGAAAATCGACTCATGTCGCATGGGTAAAATTTTCTGTGCAACAATTTGACGTCTCTCTTTGCTCTTCTGTTTTTGTTTGCAATTCTTTGTGATTTGATTTCCTTTTGCGAAAGAAAACTTCATTGAATATTCAGTTGTGTATTAACATATTTTCAAAATTGTAGGCAAAACATTTTCTTATTTGTAATTCTAATTTTTTAAAATAAAAAGCCAACGAAATGCTTAATTGCTTATTATTCTTTGCTGAAAGATTTGATGAATCCAAGATCCCACGGAAGGTCTGAGTAATTTGAACCGAATCAAATTGGTGGTGAGGTTTCAATTCCTATACCTATACCTATCATTGCTCATTGGTTAACTTCTCATTTTCCTAGCAACAATTTCCAAGCCCAAGTCAGTTGAAAAATTGGTTAAAAAAAGTCTTTGTTTGAAAATCAAATAAGTCAATAATGGTGCTACGAGAGCGAAGACATTTTTAATTGACTGCCGTGAATGTTCCTTCGTGAATTCCACATTTATTGATGATTGTTTTTGGAAGTTAAGGCCGTGTGTGAATTGCGTTAAAATTTGCGTTAAAACTTCTACCACGATTAAAATTTGACGTCTTGTTTGAGTTGGGATCAAATTTAGCCATTTGCTGTGTGAATTGCGTTAAAACAATTATTTTAACCAAGATTTCTGCGTAGGTTAAACAAATTTCCCTCGATAATTTAAGAAATTTCCCTGAACAAAAATTGGTTTCCTTTTTCATGGAAAAATAATTTCTCTTACAAAACATATTTCTAAGAAAACAGGGTTAATAAAAAGTCTCTGAAACTAAAAAAAATCTTTTTTCTTTATTGTTCTCGATTTTAATGTCATATTTTAAAACAACAGTCAAAAATAATCAAACAAAATTCCCATTTTGATTAATTGACTTATTCGGTGTGGTAACACTGAAAAATTGTTTTCATAGCTGATATCTGTCATATTTTCAAAAGAAACAAAACAATAAATTCGTATTTGGTTTAGAAAAATGACAAATTTAAAGTATTTTGTTCATTCTTTTATATCTTTTAAAATATCAACGCATTTTAACAAGAAATTCAATTAAACAGAGAAGAGAGCGTGGGGTAAGTTATGTTCCGTTGTTGGAATGCAAAAGCAAGAACAAATTTCTCTATCACTAGAAACGTCAAATTTTAACACACTTTAACCTGCTCCACAGCTCAATAAATTTTAACCCATTTTATTCACCTCATTAGTGTCAAATTTTAACGCTGGTTAAATTTAAACACACATTTTAACGCAATTCACACACGGCCTAAAAGATATTTTTTTTTTAATTTTTCTGTTTTTTAATTTGTTTAAATAATAATAATAACACTTCTTGTTTTAAAATTATATGTCCTTTCTATATTCCTGATGTTCTCACATTTCCTTTCCCTCGTTCGTCCTTCTGCAATTCAGCAGAGAGATTCTGAAGCCTGCTGGATAGAAAAATCCCCTTCAACAAATGTTGCTTGGAAGGGTCCTTTAAATGAAGCAAATTTCAATACATTATGAAGGAACTGTGGAATTCAAAAACTTCACTGTTACCTGAATAATTTCGCAATTCACGGCAGAGGTGTTTCTCTGTACATCAAAATCGTTTTCCACTTCATATAAAATTCAAAATTTATAATTTCTTGCCTACATACAATACTAATTTTACAGTTTATGCCAACGAATCTAGTTTCAACGGGTAATAGCATTTGAGAAACAGAATAGGATAAAGCAGAATTCGAAGATGTTGCATGAAACTAGTTTCAACGTGTAATAGTAGACATAGCAAAGAACAAAGGTCTCATGCTCAGACAGACACTTTGGAATTCTCGTTCATCCTTCGTAAGGGAGCTTTCCGTTGCAAAGAGAGTCAACGCTATGGCAAAGAAGTGTATCGTGCCAAGCCTACCAACAAGAAGGGTATCAAAATTAAAGCATTAACAATATGTTTTATTTTATTATTTATAGGGCACTCAATATCCACGGTTCGGCTGGATGTATATCAACATATTTAAACCGATCGGAACATAGGCTATATTTAGTTACTAGCAACGCGGCTTATCTCGTGTTCCTAGGTGCTCTGCTTTACGAGATACACTCTATTCCGTATTTATAGGGCTAGGGGTGGTACACCCCCGTGAAGGGTTACGATTCCGGTAAATGTAGTTAGTCTATTTATCAGCAACAAAAAAAAAACAACAAAATACGCCGCTGGTCTCGTGTTCCTAGGTGCTCTGGTTTACTAGATACTCTCTATCTCGTATTTACAGGGCTAGGTGTACCACCCACCCCCGTGAAGGGTTACGATTCCGAAAAATGTAGCTGGCCTATTTCTCAGCAACAAAATAGCAACAAAATATGAAGTTGGATCCAAGTCGATAGGTACTTCCTTTGTCTAAATATATAAGGGGAGATTGTAGCGTAATATTACGTCAGGTCCTCAGCCGTTTCTCGTAAACTAAGAGAGGTACAAAATCAATTCTTTCGGTACAAAATAGCAACAAATTAGCAACAAATTCCCAGATGGTTCCCGAGCCCGGCTTATAAAATGGAGATTCTAGCGTAAAATACGTCAAATTTTAAAGCTTGCTTGTTCTAGAAATTTAATGTTTGTGTTTTTGTATTTTTTATCCAAAGACATTGTCGGAAAAAAAGAACTTTATTTCCCCGGGGATTTCGCAAAAGGAACTACTTACAGGTCAGTTGTGAACAACCGAAGAGCGTCGGCGATATACTCGAGAAGTAGAATGAAAAGTCGGCCGCTGCCCTTGAGCAGATAATTGTCGAACGCCAGTCGGCACGAACGGCAAACTTAAACGTGTGGAGAAGGTGGAGCAGCAACTGGAGCACAAAATGTGTGAAAAGGTCGAGCAGGAAAGGATGAAGGAGAAATCTTAGGTAAGATTTTTCATCTCAAAACGGATCTCATATAGCGTTTATTGCATTCTTTAGGTCGTCGAACTCCGCCAGAAACTAACCCAGACTCAACAGAAGCATGACGTTCTCAGTTTGGAGAACAAGAAACTCCTTCGTGAATTCAACGAAGAGCGGTAAAAATTCTCAAACGCCATCGACGCGGCGTCAGCTATTGAAATCAAGCTCAGAAACTTCGAAGACAAGTACGAGCGACTCGCGTATGCATGCACCATCACCGACATCCAGCTTACCGAAGTCGAGGCAAAGCTGGAAGCCGAGCAGAAGCGCAATGAATCGTCGCAGGAGAAGATGAATGCGCTGCACAACAGTGTCTTGAAGAAGGACGAAGCCATCAGTAAGAATATGTGAACAAACTAGGCGCCGATGGACGTATCAAAAATTTGATCGGCGAATCTGACGTTCTGAAATTAAATCTGGAGGACGTCCATATGAAGATGATAGCACAGCAGAACCAGCTGATCGAACAGACGTATTAGTTGTTTGCATTTTTAATTGCTTTTATGTACATATTTTGTCGGCAATAAAAAAAACGTTTAATTAGTTTCTCAACTAAAAAGCGTTTTTGGATGATTTCAACTAGGTACACATTTCTAACTATTTCAACCATGACACATCAACCATTTTTTTTTTACATAAAAACTGTAGTCAAATGTCGTCAGCGCAAAAACGCACTTCTTGGGCCCTACTCTGTAATTCGTTTCAAAAGGAAATATTTCGAAAACGAATATTTTGTACTCTATTCCTATGCGGATTAGAAATCTAGTACTCTACGGAATGACACATCCGCATTCGGATTTTTCGTACCTGGCAATGCGTTTCCGAATGCCATTAGCGTTCAAAAACGGAAATTTTGTTTCTACACCAAGAAAGGCAACGGATTGCAATTCGAAGGTCATTTTGAAAGGACCTAAAAGGAGATCCAGAATGCAATGGGATGGACCGGGTAAAAGGAGGATGATAAACTGCCACATTTATTATGGTGTTTGTTATCGAGAACAAAAACAGCGGATTCGTCATGGGAAGCAGACTCATGCAAAAAGTCTTTAGCTTCAAATGTGTAAGCGAACGCACCACGACAATCCGAATTAAGGCTAAATAAGGCAACATTAGCCTAATATGCGCGCATGCCCCCACAGAAGAGATAAAGAACGACACGAAAGACGAGTTTTTTCGAGCTCCTTGACAAAACGTATGAGCAATGTCCTAGCTATGACATTAAAATTGTCCTCGGCGATTTTAAGGCAAAGCTGGGAAAAGAGGACATCTTTGATGAAACAGTCGGAAAACACAGACTGCACGAGACCTCTTCCGATAACGGATTCAGGCTGATCGATTTTGCTGCGGGGTAAAATGTTGTGGTAGCAAGCACTTGTTTTCCAAATCTCAACATCCATAAATGTACTTGGAGATCTCCTGATCAATCAACCGTCAACCAGGTGTTCGAACTTTCCAAGGAACTTACATCGACTCGGACAACTACCTCGTCGTAGCCAAGGTAGTGCTACGAATATCCCGACAACGGTCAAAACAAACTCTGATCGAGTGTCAAGCAACCTCTTAAGGAGTCCTATGACGCCAACATCAAGTATCGAAGACCAGTGGCAACATTGCCAGAATGCAGTTAGAGATGCCGCCTCTAATTTGCTGGGTTTCACACAGCCACCAAACGAAACCCCTGGTTTGACGAAGAATGCAGGTCGGCCCATGTAGCCAAGCAGGAGGCATACAAAGCGGCGCTGCATAGAAGAACAAGAGCTGCTCGTGAGTTCTACGAGCGTAAGAGGAGAGAGGAACGCGCGCCGGCTTCCCAGCAGAAAAAAGAGAGAGCATGAGAAGCGTCAGATCGAGGATGTTAAGAGAGCCAACAGCAGGAATGAAGTTCGGAGGTTTTATCGAGCTGGCTCAAGGTCATCGAGCAAGAACCGATGCCTGCAGAGATATACAAGGGAACATCATAGTAGAATCGCAGTCAATGCTGGGGCTGAAATCTCGGCTGAAATCCAACAAAGTCATTGTTCAAAGCAGAAGGCGACGAGATAGATAGGAGCATGCACCAAATCATCTGCAAGATATGGTCAGAGGAATGCATTCCCGATGAATGGAACCTCAGCATTGTTTGCCCGATCGTGAAAAAGGGAGATCCTCTGCGCCAACTACAGAGGAATCAGTCTACTTAACATCGCCTACAAGATCCTCCCTGCCGTAATATGTGAACGTCTAAAGCCTCTCGTCAACAATCTGATTGGTCCTTATCCTCGTCAACCATCGACTAATTTTCACGTTGCTGCAGATCTTGGAAGAGACCTTTGAACTCCAAATCGATACCCACCACGTTTTCATCGATTTAAAGGCCGCGTATGACAGCATCTATAGAGGCGAACTGTATAAAGCTATGTCCAGTTTTGGCATCCCTGCCAGGCTCGTTCGCTTGTGTAAAATGACGATGGAGAACTCAAGCTGTTCCATCAAGGTTGGCAACGAGCTTACTGAATCTTTCGACGTCAAAAAAGGATTCAGACAAGGCGATGCACTGTCGTGCGATTTATTTAACATCGTTCTTGAGAAGATAGTGCAGAACTCCAACTTCAACACCAGAGGCACTATCTTCCAAAAATCTGTTCAATTCTCGCGTACGCCGATGATATTGATATAATGGGAAGAACACAGCTTGATGTCAATGGCGCTTTTGGGCGAATTTAGACGGAAGCGGTAAAAATGGTTTTAGCGGTAAATGAGGGAAAAACGAAGTATATATTGCTGTCTTCGAGGGAGGACACCCAATACCCACGGCTCGGACAGAACGTCACAATAGACGCATACAACTTCGAGGTAGTAATGGAGTTTGTCTACCTAGGCATAAACACGGGCAATAACACCAGCGCCGAGATCAGACGAAGAATAACTCTTGCTAATCGCTGTTTGTTTGAGCTAAGAAAGCAATTGATTGGAAAAACCCTCTCTCGAGCAACTAAGGTAAAACTGTACAACACACTCATCATCCCAGTCCTGCTGTACGGTGCAGAAGCATGGCCCTTCACAAAATTGGATGAAAGTGCCTTTGGCTGTTTCGAGAGGAAAGTTCTTCGGGTCATCTTTGGCCTCTTGTGCATTGTAGGGGAATGGCGAAGAAGATATAACAGCAAACTTTACGGGTTATACAACGAGATAGAAGGGTCAAGGTCCAGAGACTCAGATGGCTCGGTCATTTAGAGCGGATGGACACCAATGCTCTGGCCCGAAAAGCCTTCGACACTATTCCCGAGGGATAGATAGATATTTATTTGTTATTATCATGTAATTTTTCTCTTTTCTATTCTCGAGGGAAGTAGGAGGAGAGGAAGACCCCGACTCGGTGGCTCACTCAAGTGGAAGAGGACCTCAATCAACTTGGAGTGCGAAACAGCTATCTAGGCACCGAGTTGGCTGGCGGAGACTGTTGATTGAGGACCAAGTCCACAACGGACAGTAGCTCCACCTTAAATAAGTAGTAAAATATTCACTGCAGTAATGGGAATGCAGTCAGATTTGGTAAGATTAAATTCTTCTTCTTTATAAAATTTGTCTGACCGTAAGGACTTTAACTTAAGAACTGTCAATTCAGGTGCAGTGCTTTTAAAGTGATGCCTACATTTAATCGATTATAGTTTATTAATGAAGATTTTTTATAAAAGGTACAATAATATAATTATTAGCAAACACAATTTACAACTCTGTCGACGTTACTCCCCAATACTGGTTAATGCGACTCGCATATTCCGACGAATCATCGCCGCCCACTTTCCTCTCGTGTGTAATTTCGAATTCATTTTCGAAATTATAAGGTAAAAGCTGCTGAAGCGAACCGAAATATCCTAAATTGGTGTCTCCACTTCCGGCTGTCAACCGATCTCTGGCGTTCTGATTTGATCTTGCTTTCAGTAGAGAATACTGTTGGAACGACGTTGCAGAACCAAAGTTTGTTGTTGATTTTGTTTGTTTTGGTGGGAATTCCTTAACGTCCCGACAAATAAGTTGCGGAAAACTAGCAGACATTTTGCTTTTGGCCGCCCCAAAGTATGAGGAATTCTTGTTGCTACTTAAATTTCCACTACTCGCAGAGTTTTCATGCTTCATAAACAAATTGGTGATTTTGTTGAGTTCCTTGTCAAAAAGCAATTGAGTGTTTTGTTCCAACATGTACTCCCAGCACTTGTATTGTTCTTCCGATAGCAGTGAATCGGTCTCGGTGATATCACTTTCTTCTTCAAGAACCCTTGAAATATTATCGCCTGCATGTGATTGAGATTTAATAGATGACATATGACCCTCGGCAAAACAATGAGCATCGGATTCGATGCGCTTCAAGCATACACTCAACTCACTGATTTCCTGATCGGACTGACCAATTGGCGAAGAACGAAAATTGTTGCGATTCTCGAAATTGCTGCCCTCTCGCGAAGTGATGCAGCTGGGGCACTTGTAGACATTGGACTTGTTTCGAGCATTCTGTTTAAGTTCGCTTATCAAACGGTCAACGTATGACTCGACGTTCTGGAACTTCAAAATAATAATGCTTATATTTTGTTCCACACCAAAGCTCTGGGCAATGTCTTGGATTTTTTTAGCCGCCAATACTAGGTTTTCTTCCTTTTGGATCTCTTGTATTATAGTTTCGATTCGAACTGCTCGGCACACACTCTTACTGCACATCACCAAATACTCGTCGTCTGAACGAAGAGTCATTTCGAAAACGTCTGCTTCCTTCATTAAGTTCGAAAAGTGTGAATAGGTTTGAAATTTTTGTTTGCTGCTTTTTAACGTTGGTGGGAGATGAAACGGTCCTTGTTTCGTAATTAGAAATGCCGAAGTTTCTCCTACGGCTGCCACGCGGAGGATGTACTTTTTCGATCTTCGAATTTTTTCCGTAGCTCCATGGCACTCGTTCTCCTTGACAATGTGACATAAGACTGCGCAATTGTCAAACATTCGTTGATTCGATTTGAGATTTTCGAAAGCTGATATCAGAGTATATCTCATGTATTCCGCAGAGTTTGCCCGATTTCCGCGATGTTGTAGAAGAATTGTTGGAATGATTTTCGGTAATGAGCTCATGACACTTTTGCTCTCTTGTCCGTCGAACATTCCGAATAGACCTTCAGTGTTACAAAATTGCGGAAGTCGTAGTTGACTCACCCAAAGTTTTGGACAGTTGCCGGGAGTTTCTGAGAAACCTAATTTCCATGGTGAAAAAGAGTTCGTATTGCTACGGAACATTACTGATGTTGGCAGACAGAAGCGATCTTTTCCGGTAACATCTACAAAACGAATGGATCTTCGAGATTGGAAGGTTTTGAGTTCGGCTGAATCGACTTGGAGTTTAAGGTTGCATGATAAATCTAAAAACTTAACTTTTTTTGGTAAAATCTTTTCGAGATTTATTTTACTCAACTGATTATGGGCCAAGTCAAGGACTTGAAGAGAGATCAAACAAGAAATGTCAGGCAATGTTTTGATGTGGTTCGAGTGTAACCTCAGAACTCTTAACTTTTTAAGTGATGAAATGTCATGGGGGAGTTCTTCTAATTTGTTTCCCGAAACTATCAGTTCTTCTAAATCTGTCAAACTCTGAATTAAGGTACTGGTTAGACTTGTCAAGTTATTGTAAGCCAAATGAAGAATCTTAAGCATTTTGAATCTGGCTATAACTTCCAGGGCAGTGTTATCAAGGAGATTATTGGTTGCCAAGAGGTTTTCGAGATTAAGATGTTCGTTCGTAGTTTCTGGTAGCGATTGAAGCCTGTTGTAAGAAATATTAAGACATCTCAGTTCCGAACATAGTGAAAATAAGTTTTGTGGTAATTTCTCCAATTCATTGCCATGTAGGTGTATTTTGCGGAGATGTGAGTTTTGCTTTGTGAGTTCTGGGACAGAAGATAGTTTATTGTTAGCCAACAGCAAGGTTTGCAGTGGAAAATTGTTGTTGTTTAGAATTTCTGGAATAATTGTGTTGATACTGTTGTCGTTGGCGGATAGGTGGTTAAGATTTTTGCATTTAGTAATCCATAATGGCAGCTCTTTAAATTTGTTAAAACTAATATCCAAGTAGTTTAGTTTAATGGGCTCTGATAAAATCAATATACTGGTGAGATCTGAAAATAAAAATAAATAAAAGAATAAATTATTAGTTTAAATTATCTGGGGCGAAATCTGGTGCCCAACGCCCTTTCCTTACGATTCTTGTCTCAACCCGATCTACACGCCCGCTAGCTATTTGGCACAAAGGAGATCCCCTGAAGTGCACCAACTACAGAGGTGTAAGTCTCCTTAACATCGCCTATAAGATCTTGTCTGCCGTGCTGTGTGAACGTTTGAAGCCCTTCGTCAACAACCTGGTAGGTCCTTATCAGTGTGGCTTCAGTCCCGGAAAGTCCATCATCGATCAAACCAGGAACTTCAAATCGATACCTACCACCTTTTAATCGATTTCAAGGCAGCGTATGACAACGTTTATGGAGACCAACTATATAGAGCAATGTCTAGTTTTGGCATGCCAGGGAAACTCGTTTGTCTGATTGTGCAAAGCTCCAATGTCAACACCAGAGGCACAATCTTTCAAAAGTCCGTGGAGCGTTTGTGAGCCTTGAGACGGAGGCCAGGAAGATGGGTCTAGCGGTTAACGAGGGCAAGACCAAGTTAATGCTGTCTACAAGAAAGGACTACTAACATCGACGTCTTGGAGCAAACGTCAACATAGACAGATTTAACTTCGAGGTAGTTTAGGACTTTGTCTACCTGGGATCCGCTATCAACTCAGACACAACACCAGCGCTGAAATCAAACGAAGAGAAGAATCACTTTTGCCAATCGCTGCTTCTTTGGACTGAGAAGGCAATTGAGTAGTAAAGTCCTCTCCCGTGCATAAAGTGACACTCTACTAAACCCTCATCATCGCGGTCTTCATGTATGGTACAGAGACATGGATCATGACAACATCTGATGAAAACGCTTTGGGCGGCTTTGAGAGAAAAATTCTTCGAGTGAATTTTGGTCCTGTCTGCATTAATGGAGAATGGAGACGAAGATTCTGTTATTTTTATAGAGTGAATACTTTGTTAAGAAACACTTTGTTTCTTATCATTCACTTGTCTCTGATATCTTTGTTGTTCTATGTAATTATTAAATAAAATTATTATTTTTCTTCTCAACTTCAACATACATAGTCGTTTCACATCATATTTTTCTTTCCTGGTTTTTATCAGATTCAACCAAGAACTGTACGAGCTGTACAGAGACACTGATCTAGCCAGAAAAGCAAAGGTCCAACGACTTAGATAGTTGGGTCATGTTGAGCGAATGGAAAATAATGCTCAAGCTCGTAGAGTCTTCGAATCAAGCCCGGAAGGACGTCGCAGAAGAGGAAGACCGCGACTCCGATGAAGCACACAGGTGGTAGAGGACCTGAACCCACTTGGCCTGCGAAACTGGAGACAGTTAGCCAGGGACCGAGCTGGCTGGAGAAGTTTGTTGGGTGAGGCCCTGGTCCGACCTGGACTGTAGCGCCACCATAAGTAAGTAAGTAAGTAAGTTCGTAAATCACCCTTTGGGTATATAATATAAACTGTGTATAAAATTGAAAATAATCGATTGTTTTTACCATTATGTGTTGCAGTCAATCTAAGTAGATTCCTGCCATCAACAATAAGTTCCCCCAGCACATTTCCTTTACATTGTAAGACCTGAAGCTGCTTTAACGTACTCAAGTCCAAGTAGTCAATATTATTTTCACTGACTTCCAATTGTGTGATGTTCTAGAACAAAAATTATATCATTCGCAGAATATCAGACAAGCAATTATTTCGCTTACAAACCTCAAAATTATTTAAAATAATGTTATCATTCCTCTGGTATCCTTTGAGTAGAGTTTTGTTGAGCAAAGGATTTGTTTTAACAGTTTCGATGTCAGGCGTTGCTTCTTTCATATTTTTTCGAAGACTTTTCAATTTGGTCTTTTTCGCCATTTGGCGATTTGTTTTTGTAGATTTCACTTTGTTGATACAAACAGATTGAGGAAACCACTTCACACAAGCATATCTCAATTAAAACTAATTCCAACTTCGTTATGTAATATTTCCGTTATGAAGAAATACTTCTTACACACATGCTTACAACCAAAACCGAAATTATAAGATTGAGATCGTTTATTGGACTTGAATGAATGGAAACATTTTTTACATTACTCTCAAAGGCATTACAAATTTAGGTATTCAAGAATTCACTTTTTCTTTAACGAGAACTTTGTTATCGCCGAGAATCCGTGTTGACCACTTTCCCTGTGTTCTCATTTGCTTTATGGTTTCTTCCAATACGACGATTTACGGTAATTAAGCACAACTTTGTTTGATTTATGATAATTTCGTCATAGACTGAATTCTTGTTGAAATAAATCAACAATATTTCAAAATTTCGAAAGCCTTTTCCACCAAGTTTAAAATGTTAGCTTACTTTCAAAATTCGTTGAAAACCTCAAGTTTCTAAGCTAAACACCTTGTTATAGTTTTGAGAAGGCAGACACTATTTCCAAGAGTTACACATTTTAACTTAAGAATTTAAAAGAATATTTCTATACAAAATTAAACCGTCATGCTCGGGTACTATAGCAACACTGATTACGTCTAAACTGCATCACCTCCATCCAACCTTACTGGAACTGTCTCTAATTATTCGGTTGGTGAGCATTGTTAATGTGTGCAGACTACGGAAACACCCTCGACTCTTGAGGCTGTAGTTTATAGGAAGTCTTAGACTTTTGGTGTAGGTGCAAGCACCTTATAGCACAAGTCGAAACAAAACAAAGAATTTTTTATTATTTTTTTGCTAGCACTTTCTCTCTCTTGGACTTATGAAATATCTTAATACCATCATTGTATGTGGTAAAGATTCACTCAAAACCCCAAAGAGATCTAAGCAAATGATATTGGACGATACTTTATCTTGTAGGGAATTAAGAAAAAAAAGTGAGTGTCTTATGGGCTACTGGTAAACTTTTGGTTGCTTACATTTTTTTTTAACATACAAACAATTTAACTAGGTCTGTCTGCAGTGCCGGTTTTAGAACTTCCAGTGCCCTGGGCAAGATTTATCAACGCCCCCTAACTGAAATTCAAACCCATATGAAAAACGGAAGAAGATATAATGAAATTACCAATTATTAAACAAAATCTAATAAAATTTGACTTTTCTAACCTTTCTGTCAGTGAACTCTTTTATTATCAAGATCGAGGTTTTCAGCAATTTCATTTTCGTTTGACAAAGTTGCCAAGATTGCAGAGTCTGCGGTGGCCCTTTATAGCCGGCACCCTGGGTGGTAGCCCAATCACCCTAAAGCCGCTACTGTCTGTCTGTATTTAGTGAACATTTACTTTGGTTATAAACTGATTTTGATTTTATTGGCAGCCCTGTCAGAGATGAATTCATACATACAGTCACGTGCACGTAAATAGAAACGCTTTTCAAATCGAACTTGTAGTTCCATTGCAATATGTTCCCTTCATAATTCCAACATCTTTGTTTTTTTTGTAATGACTAGCCAACTTGACGACATAATAAAATGAGCTGGCATAAAGAACCGTTTTTCATTAAATCCAAAAAAAAACCACGATCGTGCAAATTTACAGTGTTTTAGGATATAAACAGGATTTTTGTATATTGTGTACTGTTTTCTTTATCTCATTCAAACAATTGAACTTGAATTGGTTTTTCAATTAAAAATTATGGGAAGAAACAAATCCTGTGATGTTAAAACTCGACGCTTGATTGTGTGATGTGCTTTTTGTTTCCCAGCCGAGGTTTTGCTTGTTGGTGCCAAGGTCTATTGAAGAAAACACGAAACTTCAATGATAGGTCTTTCGAACCTAATGACAAATTCTTTATTAGAAACCTTAATAACTACAATTGTGATTTAAAGGCAATGATTCCTGTACAGATTTGGTCAGAATGAGTGTCAACTGATGTCACTTCCGATATGGTATGGATTCGGTTACGGGTTTCCGGCGTAGTTCGGGGTTAAAACCTCTACTTGATGGATGTCCGGTTCCGGTCCCGACTGGGGATAGGGCTGTCACTACTGGATTTCCTTTTCCTGTCTCCGTTTGTCAATTTGGTAATTGTTTAACTCGACCGGTTTTATTTCCGGGGGATCGGCAGGTACGTTTACGGCCTCTGGTGGCCCGGCAGGCAATAGCTCTGGTGGATCGGCAGGTTTATTTACAGCCCCTGGTGGCACGTTGGCACGGCAGGCATAAGCTCTGGTGGCCCGGCAGGCAATAGCTCTGGTGGATCGGCAGGTTTATTTACAGCCCCTGGTGGCACGTTGGCACGGCAGGCATAAGCTCTGGTCGATCTGCAGATTTATGTACGGCCCCTGGTAGCACGGAAGATAAATCGCCTTCGATATTTAAAACCTCTTACTACTGGTGGGGGAAGCTTTAAATTGAAATTGCGGTCGGCGCGGCGGGAATGACCAAAAACACTCAGTCCAAAACTCAAAAGTTGAAATGACAACTAAAGGTAGTGATGAAAAGTAGTGGTAGTGGTGATTTAAGTACGAAGGTACTCATCCTCATTTGAACTTTATTACTAAAACCAAGTGTGAATTGTACGAACATGAAAGTTAAACTTTCATATTGTTTCGGTGTAACTTGCTGCCATGCAATAAGAATGTTATCGATGATGAATGTAAACACACCATGAGATGCTTTGTTTATGCATTTCTTGGTATAAATTCAAGACCAAATGCAATGTATACAATATATGCACGAATTAGTTTTGCCTGCATATGGGATATTTGAAGCGAGCGTGAATTGTATGCATTCGAAAATGCAAAATTGACCGTATACAACAAATACTGTTGGGAAAAATCGATGTTGTTGTATGAGAGCATGTAACGCTTCGTTACAATTGTAAGCCATCATGCGGAAGGAAAGTCGTATAGTGAAATTTCTGAACTGTTTAAGAGTTCGAAAAAGATTGTCTTCAATGCTATTCAATATTTCAAAAAAAAAAAAAAATAATAACACAGTTGAAAAAATTGAGAGGAAGCCTAAAACAAGGTCAACTTTTCAAAGAGAAGATGCTCTTATTGTTCGTGAGAGGAAAAAAGACCTATTTGCCACAGCGAGAGAAATAAGATTAATAGTTTTTGGTGACACTGTAAAAAGAAGATAGCGCGAGGCTGAATTCTTTGGACGCATAGCAAGAAAGAAACCGTTACTGACTGATCGTCACAGGAAAAATGTTCTTTTTTCTGACGAGACAAATATTAATAGGATCTGTTCTGATGGCAAAGCTTGTGTCCGCCTGTTATCTGGACGTTTCAGCAGGACAACGATCCAAAGCAATACTGCAAGTTTCACTAAAAAATGGATCACCGACAACTCCTTTTCTTTTTTTTGGATTTGCCGTCTTGCAGGACTTAAATCCTATAGAAAAGCCCTGGCAGCACTTGAAATTAAAAATGTCATATACAAAAATTGGGAATGTTACAAATTTGTACGAAGAACTTGAGGATGTTTGGAAATCGATTCCTCTCGAAGTTTATTAAAATTTGATCAGTTCTCTAATACATAATAATTTTACACTGTTATTGTTTTTAATTTAATTTTTGTTGTTGCTAAAGCTAGCTGCACACGAGGCAATTTTCGGAACAACTTGACTAAGTTTTTAATGTACCTAAAAAAATTATTTTTGTATTGCTCCAAAACGATACGTCTCATAGAACCGTTTTTTAATATAAGATTTTCTCTAAAAACAGTAGAATACATTCGTTACAGTCATTTAAAACCCCAATCTGCGGAAAAATGCTTCAAGCATTTTTCTCTAAAATTAACCATTATCGGAGCAGAAGGAATAGAACGCGCATACATTTGCTCTATTTTTTTTCTTCTTCTATATGAATCTCTGGTGTATACAGGGTGTCCCAAAATTCAACGATAAGCCGGAACCAAGGGGTGGCCCTATTCATGACTCCATGAAAAAAAAATATATAATATAAAAAAATCAAAGCCATTTTGTTTCTAATTACAACAAAAAATGTAAATTCTCCAAACAAATTATCTCTATTGGCATTTTTATTACTATGACCACAATTTTACATTAATTTTTGATTTCATATTTTCCTCAGGTTCCTAAAACGTAAAGCATCCTTTCCCAATATCCAAAAGTTCCAAACTTGTAGCGGTTTTTCCACGACAATGAATCAAACAATTTTTTTCGATACAATTGTAATTTTTTTTTTTTGTGCAGTCCACTTTTAGTCACCAAATGTAGGGACACTACCATGGCGTCTTTAAAAAAAAAAATGTAACAACTACCACTTTCCAAAATTTATTTTCCATTCAGAAAAATCACTTCCCTATGAGACTTCAGAACGAAACACGATTTATTTGGCCCATATATTTTGTGTTTTTTTTATTTTGACGACTAAATGTTCAAACAATTAAAAACCAAACATTTTAAATAAGAAAGTATGCAAAATCGCTGTAAATGTTCGAACTGGTTGACATCTGCATCAGTATATGTTGTTCTTGATGACTTTCAAAAGTTGCCTAGATCTGGTCTATTTACCTCAGCGATGGAGAGAAGAAAAGGTAGTATTTTTCCCCAAGGCGGGCAAATCCTCGCATGTCGACCCTTAAGATCTATTAGCCTATCATCATTCATTCTCAAAACTTTGGAACGATTGATCGATATCCATGTACGTAATAGCATTGATAAGAGACTATCGATGTCGGTAGCAGTATACTTACTGCAAAGGGAAATCGGTAGAAACAGCCTTGCATACTCTGGTATGAACTATCGAATACTCCCTAGAGCAAAAGGAATATACTATGGTTGCCTTCCTGGATATTGAGGAGGCTTTCAACAACGTTGACACATCTGCTATCACTTCTACTATGACGACGCTAAACGTCGAATACTCACTCTCTCTGTGAGTTGATTAATCTAATGCTAAAAAGCAGGATCATCAACTCTAACATGGGGGATTTTTGTACGAAAGGGTCTGTCAGCAGAGGCACTCCACAAGGTGGTGTTCTGT
Organism: Sphaerophoria rueppellii; assembly: GCA_920937365.1. Classification (NCBI taxonomy): domain Eukaryota; kingdom Metazoa; phylum Arthropoda; class Insecta; order Diptera; family Syrphidae; genus Sphaerophoria; species Sphaerophoria rueppellii. Next base: position 69,025,527 of record CAKKXW010000002.1, on the reverse strand, counting down.
CCCCTCTCCTGTGGAACATAGTATAGTTAACGAACTGCTAATATCCCTCGAGAAGGAAGGCTACAGAGTGATTGCGTATGCCGATGATGTTGCCATCGCCGTCACAGGAAAACATCCTAATATCCTGAGAGATCTCCTCCAAAACGCACTTAATATGCTCACTAGATGGGCTGTGACTGTGGACTTAATATTAATCCTAAAAAAACAGGCCTCGTCCTTTCTACACGGAAATACAAAATCCCAGTAATTGTTCGTCCTTCAATAAACGATGTACCACGAATTTGACCAATGAAGCCAAATATCTTGGTCTGATATTAGACAAAAAATTAAGTTGGAAACCTAATATTCAGGAAAGAGTTAAGAAAGCTACAGTTGCTCTTTTCTCTTGCAAGAAAGCCATAGGAAGCAAATGGGGTTTTCAACTTCGTATAACCTATTGGCTATATATCGGTCATCCGACCAATACTCATGTACGGATTGCAGTATGGTGGACTGTACTGGAGAAAGTCACTTACTACGACAGACCCAGCAGAGTCCAATGCACTGCATGTCTCTGCATAAGCGGGGCAGCGTTAGACACTCTCCTCCATCTGACACCCCTCGACATCTTCAGCATACAAGTGGCAACGAGTACAGCTATAAGACTCAACGCCTCATCTCAATGGACCAACAATAATGTGGGACATTCCATCATTTTGAACTTCTTCGGTTCTATACCAAAGTACATAGACTACACCATTCCAAAACCTCAATTTGGTAAAAACTTCCACATATCCATTCCATCCAGAGATGAATGGGAAGACAATAAACTTCTGGATAACAAAAGCATTCATTTTTATACAGATGGATCCAAGACAAGTGATGGAGTTGGTAGTTGTGTGTACTCAGAAAAGCTTAATCTAAGCATCTCATTCCGCCTCTCTAATCATTGTAGCATCTTCCAAGGGGAAATTTTAGCGATCGAAGAGGTTCTCTCCTGGCTAAGAGAAAACGTGATATCAACTTCGGATATCTGCATCTTCTCTGACAGTCAGGCTGCTATTTAATCTCTCGACGGTTTCTCAACCAACTCTCAAACGGCCCTCGATTGTCGATCATCTCTTATGGAGATGGCGCAGCAATTTAATATTCACCTCTGCTGGTTGCCGGGCCACAGAGACATCACGGGAAATTGTAGAGCCGATGAACTCGCTAAAAATGGAACCGTCATACCTATCTCAGCTGAAAGGAAAAAGATAGGTATACCGATAGCTACATGCAAACTTTTTGCTAAAAGAAGTAGCCTAGTTTTCAATTTCTGTGATTACTTCTTCAATACCATCTGGTCTTCAAGCACTTCCTTTTAAGGGTAAACACACTTCAGGGTATCTTCCAGCATTTGGATAACTTTCTTGGTACATTCGACTAGCAGTATAAGCATTGTACTGGCGTTCTCCGTACACCATGTGCATGCTTGTGTATTCTAAAGGGGCACAGGGGAATGCCATTATAAAAATGATGAGAGTTCAAGAATTTTTCAAAAATTAGTGCACAAATTCAAAAACACACTTGAAATTAACACATTAATGGAATAAAAAACAATGGAAGCAGAGCGTAGTAAGTTTTGAAGAAAGCGCATCAAGACCATTTTTTTCTATAAAGTGAAGTGATTTTTCGTTGAATTTTGGAACACCCTGTATATACAAAACAGGGAACTACAGTGTAGCCCTAAAAGCGATCAAACGCTTTCGGGATTACAAGGTATTCAGACTGAAATAATCATGTTCACGATAAAAATAAAAAGAAAGCTTGAAAATGACAAAATTGAACAAAAGTTTCATACAAAAACATAAAAACCTTAAACTTTTGTCGAATTATTTCTAAGTTCGATACCACGTTGGCGAAAGTTTTTGGTTGCTGTTAATTAGGTTGCTTATAGTGTTTGTATTGCTTTGAAAAAAAAAAACATACAATTTTTTTCATAACTGTATTGAACCGAACCGTTCTGAATACTTTTTTTAGGAAAGGGCTTTCGTATTAACCACAAACGTGTAAGAATCTTAAAACACTATTATAATTTGTTTTTTAATTTTATAAAAATTAGTTTTATATGGGCAGACCCTTTTACTAACAGAAGTTAACTCGAACTTTATTAGAAGATAGTTAAAAATGAATTTTATTTAAAACACGATTCTTCACTTTACTATAAATGGCCACTAGTCTTTTTTTTTAGCTTATTTTAGCCTTACTTGACTGCAAGGAAAAGGAACAACTCTTTAATTCATTGAACAGATATCAATAAATCTGTCCTGACAGATGGAAATTCGTTAATTGTTATGAAATAAAAAATTACTTACTTTCTTACTTACATATCCGGCTCACAATCCATGAAAGATCTCAGCCTGAGATATTGCAGCCTTCCAGCGTGATCGTTCCCTCGCATGCACTCTCCAGTCGCCGAAACAAAACGCTCTGGGATCCGCAATCACCTAGTCCTTGTACCGTAGGTTCGGTTTTCTTTGCCGTCTCGAACCTGGGGGCTGGGATGAGAAGACTTTCTTCGCTGGAGCGTTGTCGTCCATTCGCTCTATGTGGCCGAGCCAATGTAGTCGTCTTTTTTTGGCCTTCTGGACTACATCCACATCTTGGCTCAGCTCGTACAGTTCTCGTTTATACCTCTTTTCCATTCGCCATTGTCGCATACGAGACCGAAAATCCGTCGAAGAATTTTTCTGTCGAAAGTGCCAAGTATCAATTCCCCTTTTTTTTTTATCGTCCATCACTTGGCGCCATAGAGTAGGACTGGTAAAATCAGAGTTTTGTACAGCAGACACTTTGTCTTTCGAGTGAAAAGTTTTGAACCCTATTGTTTGGCCAACCCAAGGCAGCAGCGGTTCACTAGGGTAATTCTACTTCGGATCACCACTAAGGTGTCGTTTGTGGGATTGATGTTTGTTCCAAGGTAGATGAACACCTTAAGTACCTCAAAATTGCTGATACCAACAGTGACGTTTTGTCCTAGGAGGTGGACAGATTTGCTTTGTTTGTTGATAGCATGTACTTTGTTTTGTCCTCATTCACTTCAAGACCAACGAGTTTCGCCTGTTCTTCAATCGCTGTGAAGGCCTCAAGCACAGCTCTCTTGGATCGACCGAGCTGGGTGGATTTGTTGAAGATAGTGTTTTCCGTGCTCACACCTGCCTTGGGCACTATCTGCTCCAGAACTCTGTTGAAGAAGTCACATGACAGCGCATCTCCTTGTCTAAACCCTGCGCATGTTTGAAACAACTCAGATGAGCTGTTACCCATTTGCAGTGGCGTAGATAGCTTTTCGCTATGGGGGGGGGGGGATATATCTAGTTCGCTCAATTTTTTTAACTTTTAATAACTCAAAAAAAAAAAAATAAACTTCATTGAATTCATAACATAATAATCTCTTCTCTTCTCTTATCTCTTATCTCTTATATATATATATATATCTCTTATAAAAATGGATGTGTGTTTGTTTGTATGTCTCTTATAGGCTTCGAAATGGCCCAACAGATATTTGCGAAATTTTCATGGTTGATACTGTTGTATTCAGTGATGATTTCTGCGGAAAAAAAAAATTGGAAAAACCTCATGGGAGATTGGGAAAACTGGAAAAACCAAACAAAGGTCGGAAATTAGATTTTGTTTGCTCGGAATTTTTTGGTTCAAAATGGGTTTTCGAATAGAAAAATAGAAAGTTCTTGTTGTAAGACTCGGAAAACTCATTGGTTTTCAAATTGAAAATTGCATGAAATTGTAGATGCAGTGGTTTTCAAATGGAAAATGGGTTTTAGAAAGGAACTGGAAAATGTGTGATGGGGAAATGGCAAGCAAGAAAAAGTAAAAAAAAAAATTGGAAAAATGGAAAAATTGAAATGCAAAAAACAATTGGTTGCGGGTAGAAATAATTGGTAGCGGGTAACAGATTAGTGTCGTAACGGGGTAGCGGATATGGGTAGACGTACTGGGTAGCACAAGCAGGTAGTGGGTTGGGTGGTGTGGTAGAGGGTTATCCTTATCGATTATCGATTGAGGCGGTATGAAGTCTGCAGGGTCAGCTAGTAGTTCGTAAATGTAAAACTTCCGCAGTACTGCCAAAATTGTGTTCGTAAATGTAAACAAACAGCATTAGTTCTGCATGAGCATGGCAACACTTGTGTTCATAAAAGTATAACGACTGTCATATTGCGGTCAAGTCGGCATTTGTTTTTATTTTGTTGCTGAATTTGCAGGAAAATGGCAGGGAGCAAATGTGATGTTTGTTGCTCAATAACTCCAGAAGTACTAAACGGATCTGGATGAAATTTAGCACACAGACAGATTATAGTCTAGAATATCACATAGGTTACTTATATAAAGTAAATATCTATGGTGCCCGTGGAAAACAATTGTTTTAAGTTTACAAAGGGCATATGTGATTGACATGATTTTCTGCACAGGTAGTGGTGGTTAAGGGGTCAGAAAATGACAAAGGCTACTTTTTAACCCGTTTATCGCGAATAACACCGCGGGCATAGCTAGTTTTAGTTTGCTTTTGATCGTAATATTACTGAAGTGAAAACATTTTGGTGCGATTGACCCTTTATTAAATCATTAGATAACAATGATTTCGAGTAACGAAAATTGCGCCATGCTTACATATATCATACGAAAAGTCCAAGGGTTTTCCTCTTTCTTAACTTTTCAGTTTTCTTATTTCCGCAAGTTTTTGTACAATGTTTTCGAAAACAGTTTCTTCCACAAAGCTTAGAACAATGCGCTTTAAAAATATTTTTGTTGAAAGCCATTTTTTGAATGACTCAAACAAATAAGAACAAATAAACTTTTTTTCTCATTTTGTCAACGTTTGCTTTTGTGAACTCATTTTAAATAAAGTATTATGACCGCACACATGCAGTTGATGATACACATTAATTTGAATATGAATTAGTATTAAAACATATGTCAATAAATCTGCCGCTTTTGTAAGGCATGCTTTATGTAATGACTAATGAGTAATAGCGCATTTTGCTTTTTGGTCAAAATGAATGAGTGTGAGTTATCGCTACCATTAAGATTCTGGTTAACTACACCGCAATTGTGCGAACTTTTGTTTGTGTGGATGAATGTGCTGCATGTTTGCGGCGGTTTCTTATACCAACTTAACAATGTGTCACAGGATGCGAAGAAATCTTAATAATTTTAATTTTCTTGTAATGGAAAGCTGGATGGAAGCTCGTTTTCTTGCACGTTTACTTGTTATCAATTGGAGAGAGACGTAAAATAAAAGCTTTTTAAAAATCGATATAAAAAGAGAAATTTTGCTGTTTCTCCATAGAATCTAGGTATAGAATATACATTTGACAATGCTTCTAGGAATTCAGTGAGTAGTTACTTATGACAGACTGCGTTTCTTTAACTCGTTTGGAACTGATTATGTTGAACATCGATCCCAATGGGGGGATATATCCCCCTGATCCCCCCCTATTTACGCCACTGCCTATTTGCACACTGCACTATGTATTGCTTAGCGTCATGCGGCACCGCTAGATTAGTTTGTACCGGATCCCGAATTGAGACATCATCGCCATCATTAGCTCTTGGCGGTGGATGCTATCATAAGCCGCTTTGAAGTCGATATGAAAAGATGGTGAGTTTCGACGTTGTTCTGCCTGGCCTAAGGCCACATGCTGGTATGAAATAAAAAAAATACCTTAAACAAATAATTTTCTAAGGATGTATATTTCAAACATACAAGTTTAGTATTATGTTTATGTCACAGTGGGTTTTTTTTTAATTTTTAGTTTGTTTAAAATAAATACACATGCATAAATCTTTTTTTAAATTTGTTTACACCTAAACTCTTAAAATTAAATGTTTTGTAATTTTCGTTAATAAATTTAAGCAATTAGTTCTTATCTATTGTTTTAGTTTTTTTTTTTTGAAGATTTATTTGACCAGTTAATATGTTTAACATTTAAAAAGGAACTAAATAATTCACGTTCAACATTTGATTGGTCCAAAGGAAAACAACTTTAATTCATGATTGTGGAAATATACCCGGTTTCCTAACATAACCAAATAGTTTTTTTTTGTCAATATTCTGCGGTGTAACTAAACTCGAAAGAACTGAGCTGAAATCACGTAACGCGATAAGCGATAGTGGATAATCAAAATTAGGGTTTTTGGTTATGTAAGCTAATTATCAAATTGAAAATCAGTTATTTGCGATAATTTCAATTCTCATACTTTTTGGTTGGTAGGTACTGTCACTTTGGAAGGAGAAAAATATTTCGCCTATCTCTTCTTGATTCTTGTGGGCGAATTTATGAATTCTGTCAAACCATAAGAAATACATTGAATTTTTTTTGACGTTTGATATAATTTTGTGCATTTGAGAGATTTTTGCTGTCAAGTAAAAGAACGGACCTATTAGACAGCTATTATACGACGACTCATGAGTCGTGACACTCTTCGAACTACGTTGGTGCAAGAGGAATACGGAATTCAAAGGGATGAAAAGGAAAATTATTTGCCCGGTGAGACGCAGGAAAATTTGTAAACGACTATTATAGACGTTCTTCAATTCTCATTCAAAATTTTCGTATTTTGTTTTATTTAAATTCGACTTGCTTGGAGTTCACGAGTATACTTTTCTAGTTGACGGGAAAGAATGTTTTTCAATTCATTTAAAGGAAAATTAAGTTAAAGAGAAAGAGAGATCCTCGAAACTACGCCAATTAGAGAGGAATAAGTCTACTACCGTAATATGTGAACGTCTGAAGCCTTTCGTCAACAATCTGATTGGTCCTTATCAATGTGGCTTCCGACCAGGAAAGTCAACCATCGACTAAATTTGCTGTGGCTGATCCTGGAAAAGACATATGAACTCCAAATCGATACCCACCAACTTTTCATCGTTTTTAAGGCCGCGTATGACAGCATCTATAGAGACGAGCTGTCTAGTTTTGGCGTCCCTGCCAAGCTCGTTCGCTTGTTCAAAATGACGATGTAGAACTCACGCTGCTCCATAAAGGTTGGCAAGGAGCTTACTGAATCTTTCGACATCATAACAGGATTCAGACAAGGCGATGCACTGTCGTGCGATTTCCTTAACATCGTTCTTGAGAAGATAGTGCAAGACTCCACAGTCAACACCAGAGGCAATATCTTCCGAAAATCTGTTGCACGCCGATGATATTGATATAATGGGAAGAACACAGCGTGATGCCAATGGCGCCTTTGTGAGAATTGAGACAGAAGCGGCAAAAATGGGTTTAGCGGTAAATGAGGGAAAAACTAAGTATATGCTGTATAGTATAGTAGAGGTTTCTTGTCTGCCTATGCTCCACAATAAACACCGGCAATAACACCAGCCCCGAGATCAGACGAAGATTAACTCTTGCTAGTCGCTGTTTTTTTAGGCTAAAAAAGCAATTGAGTTGAAAAGCCCTCTCTCGAGCAACTAATGTAAATTGTACATCACCCTCATCATCCCAGTCCTGCTGTATGGCGCAGAAGCATGGACCTTGATAAAATCGGATGAAAGTGCCTTAGGCTCTTTCGAGAGGAAAGTTCTTCGGGTCATCTTTGACCCCGTGTGCATGGAAGGGGAACGGCGAAGAAGATATAACAGCGAACTTAACGGGTTGTACAACGACATGAACCTAGCCAGAAGGGTAAACTTCCTGAGACTCAGATGGCTCGGTCATTTAGACTGGATGGACACCAATGCTCCGGCCCGGAAAGCCTTCGACACTATTCCCGATTAACGTAGGAGGAGAAGAAGACCGCGACGACTCAGGTGGCGCTCTCAAGTTGAAGAGGACCTCAATCAACTTGGAGTGCAATATTGAGGGAACGAGTTGGCTGGCGGAGACTGTTGATTGTGGCCCAAGTCCACAAAACGGATAGAAGCACTACCTTAAGTAAGTAACTAAGTAAGTTAAAAAGAACGCCAAATTTGAGTCGTGACTTAAGAGTCATAGTGTTTGACTGAAAGGATGGAATTTAAAAAGAGGAAAAGAGTCATGACTAATGCGTCATCGTGTAATAGCAGTCTTATTATAATTGGATTTTGTGTACTTTTACTAGTTTAAAGTGTGACCCAGACCTTAGAAAAGATATCAATCCCAGTGTGTATCGGGGTTAAGACAAATGTCAATACAGAATAAAATAGTTTTCGTCAAAGACAGTGATGCCAAAAAATCAAAGTTTTTTTTAAATAAGTGTTGATAATCAACTATCCCGTTACGTGATTCCCGCTCTGTTTTCAATAAAAAAAAACTTGAAAATGTCAGCAAAATTTAAGTTGATGAATTTCCATTGGTTCTAGAGTTAAAACGTGTTAAATGTTTCGTATGATATTTGAACATTTTTCCATTGAATATGATTTCCATCAGACCTTTCATTTGTTTAAAAATAACTCAAATTCATTTTCTCTCTTTTCTTTTTTTTTTTTAAATTGGAAAAAATTAAATAAGTTTTTTTTTGTTTTAAGTACACTACAATTATTTTTACTTACATATAAATTACATACTCAACAATCGAGAACGAAAACACAAGGTATTTTCAACTCCATAAATCACAAATATTTTTTAAGGAGACATGTAAAAGTTGATACTGATTTTTTTTTTCGAATGTTTAATGATGATTGAAGGTGCTAAAAGCACTTTTTCAATAGTTTAATTCTGTACAAACTGTATCATTGTTTTAACATATCTCCTTTTATGATTAGAAAAAAAAAATCTTAGTATAGTCCCACAATTTCCATCAGACAGTTCACCCAAAAGGAGAGTGAAAAATGTTCTTCTGATTTTCGTGCTCTACGACTGAGATGAAAATAGGCTAGCGCGTGAAACTTTAAGCATGGCCTTAATAGTTGTATATCAGTATTGCACGGCAGGAGTTGATGAATTGGCATTGGCACTAGTTGAATCACCTAGCCATGAGTCAGGACTAGGCGGAAAGTCAGGATAACCTTGTGCTGGACTGGAGTCATTACTTAAGTCTGATATACCACTTCCTGGAACGACATGCAGATTACCGGAACCTTTTGTTATTGAATTAACTGAATGACCTAGAGAATTAGAAGTTTGATGTAGAAAAAAATCGCCAGATTTGATGTAGAATTTATCAAACCTAAATGGGTGTAAACGATATTATCGGAATATGATCCAAATGAATGTCCAGATCCAATTGCTGGAGGTGAATTGTTGGGTGGATATATGTGCGGACTACCACTTCCTCGGGTATATGATCCCCGGACACTGTGTGGTGAAGCACCTTCTTCAAGTCCCAGATTGACCGTGCTGTAACTGTCGTTACTTTGATCTGAAAAAGAAGATTAGAAATTCAAATATTTATAATTTTGAATATTTCAATCAAATGTTAATTTTATTCGCCTCAAAATAACTCGAACACCGTTATAGAATTGAGAATCTAGCCGTTTGAGATTATTTTGTGAATAAAACACTGTTTAAAGGCCAAGTTGGCTGATCCTACTGAATTTTATATTCAAGGGTATAACTTAGTGCCACTATTCCTTTCCCACCATGGTCTCACCGTTTATATTAGAAGTGACGTTGCTTACCAATTTCAACCACAGTATAGCTCTTATTTAAATCTTTTCTTCAATTTTATGTGGTTCAAATTTTCCTGGCTTCTTCATTCGAGTAAGGCAACAACCGAAGGAGTCTGTGCTGAGATATTTGCTGAGTTTAACCATCTTGCTCAGCTGGTCAACTAGTCCAATCGAATATCCACAAATTTCTAGTGTCAAAAAATCAAAGTTATAGAAGGAACTCCTAAGAGAACCGTCTGGCAATACGTGAAAGCCGACTGGGACGGTCTCAATAATTTTTCCAGTGCGGATATGCTCACAAGTTAAATTCTTCTGGTAATGAGAATTTTATCCCGAACAGGGTTAAAAAGCATCACACCTAAAGAGAACGCATGGTTTGATATGAGCTGTAAAGAGGTTATGAGGGTTAAAGAGGTAAGTTTCCGTTGTTACAAAACCAACCCAACGGAGGAAAACCGCAACAAGTTTATACAAACCAAGAAGGCCTGCAATGCCCATATTCGTCGGATCAAATTTTTACATAACGAAAAATTAAGGCAAAAAATACTGCAATATCAGAAAGGCAGTAAGAATTGTTGGTCATTTGTAAAACAGCATTTGTCCAGCCTATACCCAAAAAAGGCGAATCCTCCTCTTCCTCCAATTATCGACCGATTGCACTAACATTCCTTCTTTCTAAGGTCATGGAAACGCCGATAAATTATTAGCTTAAGAAATATCTTGAAGAACGAAAGCGTTTTAATGACTGACAGTACGGTTTTCGCAGCAACAGTCCACTGGTGATTTGATGGTTTATCTCACCGAACAGTGGAACAAATCCTTACATCGTTTTGGAGAAAGTAAGATTATGCACTTGATATTTCAAAGGCATTTGATAGAGTTTGGCACCAGCCTCTTATTGAAATGCTGCTCTCGGTATCGATGATCCCTCTGTCGTTGGATTAAAAACTTTCTTTCGAACCGTTCAATATCAGTTGCATTGGACGAATTCAAGTAGTCTGAAACCCGCAATATAATATGCTGGTATGCCCCAGGGTTCCGTTTTGACTCTGACCCTCTTTCTTATTTTTATTAATGATCTTTGTCTATTACTTCTAATCCAATAAATTGTTTCGCTGACGATAGTACCCTTAGCTTCTCATATTCGTTTCTAGATCCACATCCCTCCTCTTCGGATGTGGAACTGCAACGGGAAAATATGATGAGCTCATTAAACTTTGACTTAAACAGCGGAATAAGAAACCGCGTAGAGTTTAATGCTTCGGAAACTCAATGCTGTCTTGTATCGTTGAAGCGAGATGTACCATAGTGCCAACGCCATGAGTGCCACTTGCATCAGTGAAACCGAACATCTCGAGATTCTCGGTATGTGCATCACTGACCACCTCTTGTGGAACGAGCACATATGCGATGTCGCCAAATATGCTGTGCTTGAAGCCTTCACAGCGATTGAAGAACACGCGAACTCGTTGGTCCTGAAGTAAATGAGGACAAAACAAAGTGCATGCTATCAACAAGCAAAACGTCACTGTTGGTAGCTGCAATTTTGAGGTAGTTAAGGAGTTAACCTACCTTGCAAGCATCAATCTCTACAAACTACACCTTAGTGGAGATTCGAAGAGCTTTTACCCTAGCGAATCGCTGCTACTTCGGTTTGGCAAAACAACTGGGTTCAAAACTCCTCACTCGAAAGACAAAGTGATCTGCTGTATAAATCTTGATTTTATGAGCTGTATCAAGATGTGGATGTAGTCCAGAAGGCCAAGAAAAGATGACTACATTGGCTTGGCGAATGGACGACAACGTTCCAGCTAAGAAAGTCTTCTCATCCCAGCCCCCAGGTTCGAGACGACAAGGAAGATCGAACCTACGGTACAAGGACCAAGAGACTGCGGATGCCAGAGCGCTTTGTTTCAGCGACTGGAGAGTGCATGCGAGGGACCGTTCACGATGGAAGGCTGCAGTATCTCAGGCTGAGATGCTTCATGGATTGTGAGCCGGATAAGTAAGTAAGTAAGTTATTAATGGCCTTATTGACTGTCCATTTATCATCAAAAATATAATTTTATACCAACAAACGACGACTAAGATTTAATTCCTTATGGCCGAAATGAACCAATCACAAGAATGACTGTTAAAGTTAACAACTCCAGCTCTTTCGATCTTAACCTTTCAAAAATTGAACTGAAAACAATTTTCCCCTTACCATCCTTTTCCCAATAATTAGTCTAAATTATTTTTATTATCACTCTGGTAACTAGTTTTTAATTAGATTTAAGATTAAACTTAAGATCGACTTGTATTAAGTCTTGAATAAAATTAAAAAAATTCAAGTTCATTAGGAGAACAATAAAACTCATACGAATGAGTCTTCAATGTTTGCATCTATGCTGAATTGCTGATGGCTCAAAAAAAAGAACGCTTTACTAGTTGTTGTTCTCCTCTCGGAAACCCTGAATATACATACTTTTAGACTGCCCAAATATAGCACGCCAAGATGTTGGCTACAAAACGGTCTCAATACTGTCGCTAGCAAGATTTGATGTCATAATTTTTGTTGACAATCACATTAATTTTAATTCTCTGCCAAAAAAAAGATCACAACTGTCGATTGTGTCGCAAAGAACTGAGTCTTGGCTCTTGCAGTAAAAAATAAGACTTCTGAAGCCTTCGAAGCTACAACAAATTGTGTTTAAGAAAAAAAGAATTACCATTGTGACTAAAGCTATCATAATCGACTTTTAACTCGTCCTTGTCTAGAAATTTATCAGTCCGCGGTGAGCCGCCACCCTTCATCGATCGGAAATATTGGCTCCATCTAGTACGACCCGCATCCTTTTTCAGTCGTTTCTCTTTTGCTCTCCTAGAAACCACAAATAACTTATTAATGATCTCTGTTTTATGCAATTAATAAGGCTTACTGCTACTTGCCTATTTTGGAACCAAACTTGCACAACCCTCATATCAAGGCCGGTGTCCTGAGACAATTGTTCTCGTACATGGCGGGCAGGTTTCGGACTACTATTGTAGGCGTTTTTAAGTGTTTCTAATTGTTTTGCAGTAATTGTGGTGCGAGGTCTTTTGTTTGGTTGATCTCCATCCAATGATCCTTCCAAATAAAGTCCTTTGGAACAAATAAATAAAAAATCATCAAACAATAAAATTGGAAAATGTTATCGTTCACAAACTGGAACTAACCTTTTGATTTGGCTTCTTCATAGTCACGTTTGCAAACCAACTTCCGGTCTTCCATTAGATAGAATTCATCACCGGTATTGAGTGTTCTCGAGCACATAACACAGAGGAAACATTGCAGGTGGTAAACATTATCCTGTGCTCTCCGCACAACTTGAGTTGGCGGAATACCCAGATCACATGCTGAACATTTTGTGCCATATCTTCTGCAAAAATTTATATTTTTATTAGTAATTAATATTTGATTTTTACTTGGGAAAGATTTAATCACTTGAAAAAGTCGTCTTTACAGAAAAGTTGGCCATTTCGAGCAAAACATTTATCGTTTAGTTGAGCTCGACACTCGCTGCATTGCAAGCACTGCGCATGCCACGTTCTTTCAAGGACTTTCAATATAAATCGATCCAATATCAGCTCATGGCATCCCCCGCATTTTGGAATGGTTGCTGGAAATACAAAAAATTCAAAATTATATTAATAACTGCGTTTAAAAGCAAAACACTTTTTTCGATCTCACGTTTGCAAAAACAAAAACATTTAGATGACTAAAAATGTTCGTATCATTTTGCTTTTTTAAATTGGGGATTTCTAAGGAGAAAAAAATGGACGCTCTTTATTAATATGATTGTTGACTCTGCAATTCATACAAACCTCAATTTTTTACCACCGAAATGGCAAATAAATGAAATAATATTAACATATCAACGCTCTGGATATAAAAAACTTCATTCAACAGAAACTCGATTCGTATATGTTGAGAAAATGATTCAGCGAAATTACACAAAATATTCGTCGTTCAAATTGAAAATTCCAGATTCCATATTCTACGTTTTAAATTCACCATATTTCTGGCCTAAAGGTATTGTTATGCATGAATTTGAATACAGATCATCGAAAAATAACAACTCAAATTTTCAACATCAAATGACAATGCGGAGTTTTCGTCGAAGCAGCTTCAACAAATTTTAATTTACTACCAGAACGTCAATGGGCTAAGAACAAAAACCAACAAGGTTTATAAAAATATGAACTGTATTCCTCACGACGTTATTGTATTAACCGAAACATGAATGAATTCTTCTTTTGTTGATTCTGAGCTATTTGACAACACATACCAGGTTTTTCGACGAGATAGATACAATCAATCTGATTCAGATACTGTAGGTGGAGGCCTATTGATTGCAGTTAGAACTACACTTACATGTTCGCTTGTTAATGACTTTCTGCAGTCCTTCTTAGAACTACTTTGCGTAAAGGTGAAAATGTTTTCTGGTTCTCTTTATATTATCGTAACATATATCCCACCTAACTCAAACTACGAAATCTATGAAAAGCTCATCAGCTCCATCGAGACTATTCATGAAATGATGGATACAAATGATGAAATAGTTGTTTTAGGAGACTTCAATCTTCCCAATTTGGAATGGTGTCGATCAACTGATGAAAATGACAATTTCTTTATTCCTGTTAATGCCCAGAATACGAGCGAATTTTGTTTAATTGATGGAATGGCCTCTCTTGGCTTAAGTCAGCTCAATGGAATCAGAAATGATAATGAAAGAGTGCTGGATTTGGTCTTTTTCTCAGACATGCTGAATTCGGATGCAGTTGTCATTCCAAGTGACTCGAAACTAGTTTATGAAGATCATCAGTCGTCGACCACCCGGCTATCACCATTTCTTTGAATTTATGCATATCTAATGTACTAAATGCTAGTAACAATAATCTTAAATTTGATTTAAAAAAATGTAATTTCCACATCTGTTTGATTTATTACTTAACCAAAATTGGGATTCAATATTTTTAAATTTATGTTTGGATGAAATGATCTTGAAATTTTATGAAATTTTATTTGACTGCTTTTTAGAAACTGTACCACTTAAGAAAAAAGAATTTACGCGTTCTGAAGTACCATGGTTTGATTCAAATCTAAAATCATTAAAAAATAAACGCAATAAGGCATGGTTAAAGTATAATCTACATAGAAATGATGAGACATATAGAATCTATCAATTTCTTCACTGTGAGTTTGTGACCTGTTCAAACTATCTTTACTGTGAATTTATTTCGAAAACAGAATCTGAAATCAAATCGAACCCCAATCTTTTCTGGAATTATGTGAAAAAGAAGAGAAAATTCGACGGTTACCCTGTGTCATTGAAGTTTGAAAACTCATCCAGTCACTCTCCAGAGACTATTTCGAATATGTTTGCTGCTTATTTTAAAAGTGCCTTTGAAGACTTTCTTCCAACAGACACTTCTTCTTTGTCTTCTCCTCCTATTGACGAATATTCACATCTGTATTCAATTAACTTCGCAATTTCTGAAGAGTCTATTAAAACTAACATCTTGAAACTTGACGACTGCTTTAATTCTGGTCCGGATGGTATACCATCCTTCATGTTGAAAAAATGTGTGTCCTACTTATCCTACCCGTTATTTCTTCTTTTCAATGAGTCATTTAAGTGTTGTACATTTCCAGATCTTTGGAAATATTCTCATCTTACTGCAATTTATAAAAAGGGTCCTGGGGACTTAATAACAAATTATCGTCCTATTGCCAAGCTTTCCGCTATTCCTAAATTGTTTGAGTCAATTGTTTGCGATATCCTGTCTTTTAACTGTTCTTCTGTTATATGTGACAATCAACATGGTTTTGTTAAAAAGAAGTCTACAATCACTAATCTATTGAACTTTTCTACTTATTGTTTAGATGTATTCGAAAAGCGATCGAAAGTTGACTGTGTGTTCACCGACTTCATTGATAAGCTTAATCACGCAATTCTTTTAATAATACTTAATAAATTAATTAAACAATCATTTCGTACTGTGGATATCGTCATATCTTAGAAATAAAGTCTATAGTGTATTGTTTAAAAATAAATTTTCTCATCAATTTATTATCAATTTTGGAGTACCACAAGGGAGTCATCTCGGCCCCCTGCTTTTTATATTATTCATTAATGACCTTCACTCTACATTTCAAAACTCAATGACATTAATCTACGCTGACGACGTCAAAATTTTTCGATCAATTAATAGTATCACTGATTTTGAACTTCTTCAAGACGATCTACAGAGATTTTGGGAACGGTGCAACAATAATCATTTGACTTTAAATATAGACAAGTATAAGACAATGAGTTTTACACGCAAACGGAACTTATTTATTTTTGACTACGCGTTGAATTCGTCACTTTAGTGTAGGATATCAAGTTTTTCTGACCTTGGAATAATGTTAGATCCAAAACTAACATTCACTGACCATTATAGTTATATTATAAAAAAAGCAAATAAAACACTTGGTTTCGTCAAAAGGTTTTCTCGTGAATTTCGTGATCCATATGTTATTAAAACTCTTTTTATATCTTATGTAATGCCTATTCTTGAATATGGTTGTGTTGTTTGGGCACCTTACCACTCCATACATATGAACAGAATTGAAAGTATTCAGCGTCGATTTTTAAGATTTTCTCTCCGATTCTTATTCCCATGGACAGAAAATGCTACTTTACCTCCATATACTGACAGACTTAAATTAATAAACCTTCCTACTCTTTCTGGTCACAGAGACTATTTGAAATTTTGTTTCATTAATGGGCTCATGAATGGATCTATTTTGTCTCCAAATTTGCTTTGTAGATTGAATTTCAACACAAGCCGAACTTGTCTGAGAAGAAATATAGATGTTTGTCCCATTTTTAGCAGAACAAACTATGGCACTAACAGTCCTCTAAATCAGTTAGTAAGAAACTATAATAAATTCTCAGTTCTGTTTACTACTTCGAATGATAACATTAAATCTACAAATATTTAATTTAACTTTTAAATTGTTTAAAATATTAGAAAGTATGATTTAATAAATAATAAGAATGTAATGATAAAATTTCTAGATATAAGAAAAATTGTAATTATAGTTTTAATTGTAATGTTAACGTTAGTATTTAACGGATTGAATAAATAAATAAATAAACGCATTCAGAAAAAAAGAACACGTATACGCCACAGTGTGTTAGTTTTTGTTTCTTGCGATTTGCGAAGTGTGGGTTCTGGTTCTTGAGAGTTTTCCGACGGAATATGAAAGAAGATGCGAAAGGAAGACAGAAAAGTCTTATTCCTAAGAAAATGCATTATTAGTGTCTTTTTAAGCTGTCTTGATAAAAATTAGTGTAGCGACAAATATCATATAACGGCACCCGAAAAAATGTATTTAAAAGAAAATCAACAATAGGAGTGACTTCTTACTATTTTTTTATTGAGTTGCATCACTGATCAAGCAAATTGAGAAGAAAATAAAGTACCGTTATTTCCTCTCCTGGTGTTTAAACATTAAAAACAGATTTTAATGTATTGCAAAAATATAACCGCATTTATTGTTTTTTCTTTTTTCTTTCTTTTAAGTTCATTTTTAACAAAAAATTACTATGCAATTTCGTTGCCTCTATTTTCCACTATTAACTAGATTTTTCAATATGGAGTCGTCTAAAGGTCCATTCATATGGAAATACGACCTGCGTCTGTAAATTGAGAATGGTTGTTGTATTTGCTATTTCCTTCATATGAGTAGGCGCAGAGAGCTACGAACTGCCATTAAAAACAAACCAGAAAATTATATTTTTATTTGGTTTTTGGTTTTTGAAAACCGAGTGAATTATTTATTCGTTGCTTTGTGGAAAGCGTTTCTTCTTTGTGGATTGCGAATTCTCATATGAACGTTCGCAATTCGCAGTAGTTTTTAGCAAAGAAAATAGTAAAATGGGTTTTTTGTGTAGTTTTAACTTGTTTAAGGCAGTATTCTATATTAAAATATGTTGGTATGGTAATTTATTCAATTTATTAACCAATTTAAAAAAAAACAATTGGTTGATTTTTGCTCGAGAAATAGCTTTAAAGGAATTATTCGCAGACGCAGGTCGCAACTCATTTGAACGGACCTTAAAGCGTTCCATTCTGCCACAACTGCCTCTCGTAGCTCAGCAACACTAGCAAATTGCTTATTATGGTCATAAATTCTGCGAGTTAAAATTCCCCAAAGATTTTCGATGGGGTTGCAATCTGTAAAATGTAACGGCCACTCCATCAAATTAATGTTCTTCGCTTCGAACCAATCAAAACTTTGACAACTTACATGAATTGGAGCATTATCTTGCTGGGAAGACACGCTCAACTCGGCGAAATCGTCTTAAATAAGGTACCAAATTCTCGTCAAGGACCGAAGTGTAGTCAGAACTGTTCATTCTGGTAGAGGTGAAGGCAAGTGCAACCATACTACGGTCGCAGAAGGCCCCCCAAACCATACAGCTGCTACCACCAAAGTTCAGCACAACATTAGACTCTGCTGGGTCCCGGGCCACAGCGATATACTAGGCAATAAGAAAGGCGATGAATTAGCAAGATTAGGGTCAATGCTTGACGTAAGCCAAGCTCAGCTATTTGGCACTCCTACCTGTTATTTAAAACAGGAAATCACAAAAAGAATAACTATCAAGGCCGATAAAAGGTGGAATCTTCTTGACACCTGCGGCACAACAAGAAAGATCTGGCCCTGTTTTAACAAACAAAGAACGGAAAAAATTATGCAGCTACACAAGGGATCACTTCGATCTCTTGTAAGCATAATCACCGGACATAATCTGTTAGGTTATCATATGAAAAAGATGAGAATCAGTTCAGATGATCTATGCAGAGGATGCGGTGACGAGGAGGTGCATGAAGACACTTCGCACTTTCTGTGTCACTGTTCCGCACTTTCCCACCAAAGGAAGAAACTGCTTGGCAACTTTTTCTTCGGGGATTTAGAAGAACTCTCTAGTACGCCAGGTACTAGCATCCTGAACTTCGTCAAGGCCTCTAAATGGCTTGACTAACTGAACACATAGGTTTTTCTTATTAGCTTGAGTAGCAATACTCGCGGGTACCACAATGGATCTGTATTGATCTAAGTGTGACGGTAAAAACATCAACTGTCAGCCCCTAAACCTAACCTAATCTAACCACCAAAGTTCCTCTTGGAAAAAAACTTTTTCTCTTTCCTCAAATCGTGCCAATATCCGCTAAAACCATCTGGTCCATCGAGATTAAACTTTTTTTCATCACTAAAAATAACCTAATAAAAAACATTCATTCCAGTTTGCCATTTGGAATAATAGATTAATAGAAAGTCACATACGGTTTTCCAATCCAGATTTATGTTTTGGCGGGCAAATTCCAATCTTTTTCGTTTGTTAGCTGCTGTTAGATTTGGAGCTGGCACCATTTTGCCCCGAACAATCACTCCACTGCTTTTTAAAGAACGAGAAACGGTTGAAACCGAAACTCCTAAGCCCAATTCGTTACGAAACTCCGACAAAGAATACAACGAATTGGATGCAGCATTGATAGACGCATGTTGTCGCGACTCTCGACGTGTCAGCTTTTGCGGACGCCCGGGTCTTATTTTTGTCCCATAAGATTCTGGACGTTTTAAAAAATTTCGAACGACACGATCCGATCGTGAAATTCGTCTTCCTAAGACTTAGGCCGCTTGACCGAAAAGCCAAGATTTTGCCTTTTTTCAATTTTGCTTAAATGCGTTACACGTGGCATTGTTGTTTTTTATTTGAAAGCAATTGACCTTGACTGAATGCAGCTTCAAAGACATTTGCATTGTGCGGTTATATTTTTGCAATACATCAAAATCTGTTTTTAATTTTTAAACACCAGGAGAGGAAATAACGGAATTTTATTTTCTTCTCAATTTGCCTGATCAGTGATGCAGCTCAATAAACAAATAGTAAAAAGCCACTCCGATTGTAGGTTTTCTTTTAAATGCATTTTTTCGTGTGCGGTTAAACTTATGCAAGGCACTGTATGTTTTGTTAATGGTCCTCTTTTTAGTAAAATTATAGGTCAGGATTTGGATTTGAAAAACCAACTTAACAGTTGCAACACTGCCTTAGAGGATTTACAAAACTGGTCGTACAAATTTTATGGGAAAAGACAAAGCTAATTTAGCCGCGTTCGATGAAATTGAAAAAACCTATTCCTTGTAATTTATTTTGTTGGACGCATTGATATGTGATGCTATTTGCATAGGCACTATCACTTTTGAGAACACGACTGTAATTGAAGGCCGAGTCTCATTTTGAATAGGTTTCTATTTATACAGATATCAATTTAAAGCTGTCATCTTTTGAAATTTTTTCTGGTCCTGTTATTTATCACAGGAAAAATAATGTCCACCATTGATTCAAGACCATTTGATGGAAATCGTCGAGTAAACATCCATTGAATTCTCTAAAAAAAATACCTATTTTCATTGGAAATCCCTATTATGAAGTTTACTTAGCAAATTGAAACAATTCATAATCATAATAATAATAATAATAATCATAATAATAATAGTAGGATAGTCGCGAAGCCAAGGCTTAAGTGACTTACACTCTTGAAGATTCTTGAGAAGTGCAAGCTACAATTATTTATTGCAATTTTTTTTTGAAAAACTGAAACTGTAACTAAAACAAATTTTAAAACATTCGTTAACATCGTTGGAGGGAATTCTAAATTTAGCTGGAATAGTTAGAGTTGTTTTCGAGAAATTCACAATGAGTGTGAGGTATGAAATCGACCAACGCGACGCATTCAAGACATGAGGTATCACAAAATTTGACAGATAATAACCTACCGACTTTGTACACTACCGGTCAAAAGTTTAAGACCGCCTTCAAAGGGTTGCTTTGTTTGTACCTGGCACTTGAGTTTATGAATGAAAATAGGATTTTTTTACATGCATTTATAAGTTTTACCATTTACAAAAGGTACAAGTAAAAAAAAAACCAGATATTAATCCTTTTCTGTAAATTATGAGGAATTTTGTAAAAAAAGGTAAAAAAAAAACAAATTTTGGTTTTTTGACTTCTGTTTGTACTTCCCGTAGTTTTTAATTTTTATGACTTTTTACATTCAATTTGGAATATTTTTATGACTTGGGTAATGTTAAAGGGTAAAAAAAATGTAAAATCAGAATGCCTGCATATTCAGGATTTATTTAAGACCGTGATCTTCTTCAGTAAACAAAGTGCGCATCATGGGAAAAGTAAAGGAATTAACTACTGTAACTCGATCTGCGATTATGACCCTTATTGAAGAAGGCTATTCGCAAAGAGAAATCTCCACAAAACTGAAGATATCCAAAGGAACAGTTCACAGGACTATACAGCGTTACTCTAGTACCGGCGGTTTTAAGGATAAACCGAGGTCGGGACGACCTAGAGTTACGACGAAAACCGAAGATCTGCATATCATTACCATAAGCAAGCGTTCTAGGAAGAAAACAGCACCAGAAATACGAGCCACTATAAGACCCACTATCCTTTTCAACTGCTGGACTTTTTGGGCGCGTTGTAGTGCGGAAACCCCTTCTACGGCCCCAAAACAAGATCAAACGGTTGGAATGGGCCAAAACTCATCAGGATTGGACAGATGAAGACTTCAACAGAGTCTTATGGAGCGATGAGTCCAATATGAGGCTCAAATCACAGAGTGTACGTCAGGTGCAGCGCTGAACATAAAATGCTAACAGACTGTATGGTTCCAACTTTAAAGCATGGAGGCGGTTCAGTAATGGTGTGGGGATGTTTCTCCTTCGAGAAAGATCAGTGGGAGATCTGACACGAGTGATCGGAAGAATGGATAAAGAAGTCTGTAAAACGATATTGGAAGACCACGTTTTGGTATCTGGACTCCGATTAATCGGTGAAGGTTTTGTATTCCAGCAAGACAATGACCCGAAACACACTTCAAAATTTTTCCGAGAATACTTGAAACAAAAAGGAGACGAGGAGATTCTAAAAGTAATGGTATGGCCACCGCAGTCTCCAGATATTAACCTCATTTATTTTTTGTTTTTATAATTTGCACCCTCTTAAGGATTTTTATACCCTTTTTATGCCAGAGACACAGTGAGTGCATTAGGAAGAAGAAAATGGGTTGGAAAAGAGGTGTCGGTGTACATTGGTTTTAAATTCTTGAACATTGTAATGACTGGAAGAGAGTCCGCGTAGTACGGTTAAAAAATGATTCTCTATACTTGAGAGTACGTCCGAAGTTTTGCTAGAGGGTAAACTGATGGGCATTCCTAGAAGCGCGAGTATTACGGGCGAATTTTTTGAGGGGAGCAATGCAACTGGCTATTTCACTAGAGAAATAACCGTAAAAGTAGCGATAGAACAAGGAGAGACACGCTACGTTACCTCGACGGTGGTGTAAAGGAGTGTATGCGTCAGTGATCTCTCTATCACCAATCATTCTTACAGCTCTTTTCCAAGAGACTTAAGTAAGAAGCTGGAGCACCAGCCCAGAGATGTGAATTGTACTCAAGCTTTGGACGGATATAGGTTTTATAGATAATAGCCAGATCATACGGGGAGACAAATTTCTTGCACCGTCTTAAGAAACCCAAACATTTTTCGGCATTTTTGGCAACATCTATATGTGATCGCTCCACAAGAGGTGGTCGGTGATGCACATACCGAGAATCTCGAGATGTTCGGTTTCACTGATGCAAGTGGCACTCATGGACTGTGGCAGTGGGGTATATTGCGCTTCAACGATACAAGACAGCATTGAGTTTTTGAAGCATTAAACTCTACACGGTTTTTAATTCCCTATTGTACAATGCTGTTTAAGTCAGAGTTTAATGAGCTAATGACATTTTGTAGTTGCAGTTGCACATCCGAAGAGGAGGGATGGGAATCTGGGAACAAATATGAGAAGCTAAGGGTACTATCGTCAGCGAAACAATTTATTGGATAAGAAGTAACAGACAAGAGATTATTAATAAAAATGAGAAAGAGGGTCGGAGACAAAACGGAGCCTTGGGGCACACCAACATTTATATTGTCGGTTTCGGACTTGAATCCTTTCAATACAACTTGTATTGAACGACTCGAAAAAAGTTTCTAATCCAACGAGAAGGGATTCATTGATACCGAA
The DNA here is from genome assembly GCA_920937365.1 of Sphaerophoria rueppellii. Lineage (NCBI taxonomy): Eukaryota > Metazoa > Arthropoda > Insecta > Diptera > Syrphidae > Sphaerophoria > Sphaerophoria rueppellii. The sequence continues at coordinate 69,002,789 of CAKKXW010000002.1, read as the reverse complement.
GGCACGCATTTTCGATAAAACAGCAAGATGCCAGACTTTATCAAATGCCTTTGAAATATCAAGTGCAACAATCTTACTTTCTCCAAAACGATGTCAAGATTTGTTCCACTGTTCGGTGAGATAAACCATCAAATCACCAGTGGACTTGTTGCTGCGAAAGCCGTACGAGCGTAGGGACCGAGGAAGAAGAAGAATTCTTCATATTTTTTTCAAATGACCAATGCCTTTGGGACATTGCAGTATTTTTTGCCTTAATGTTTGGTCATGTAAAAATTTGGTCCGCCGAATATGGAAATTGCAGGCCTTTCTGGCTTGTTTAAACTTCTTCCGATTTTCCTCAGTTTGGCAGTTTGGTTGGCTCTAAAACACCGGAACTTTACCTCCTTTTTCCCTGATAACCTCTTTACAGCTTGAGTCAAACCATGACTTTTCCTTGGGTCTGACACTTTTAACCCTATTCGGGATAAAAGTTTTCATTCCCAAAATAATAATATTAGTATTCATATCTGCGCTTCTACGGAAAAAGTTGTTGAGACCGTCCCAGTTGGCTTTCTCGTATTGCCACACGAAGAGAACTTCGGGTTCTTTCTCTAACTGGCGGAGCTTGGCACGAGAAGTTTGCAGATATGAAACTATGGTCTGATCTACCTAGGGGCGTTAATACACTGATAGTGTATTTATTAGGGGCAGACGTAAGAAACAAGTCAAGAGTATTTTCCGCTTGGCCTTTAATGTCCGATATTCGATTGGGCTCGGTGACAAGCTGAGTAAGGTGGTTAAATTTAGCAAAGATCTCAGCACACATTCCTTCGGGTGTTGTATGGCCCGAATGGAGAAGCCACGAAGAATTGTGTACATTGAAATCGCCCGTAATAACGATTTCAGTGCAAGGATACAGGGATACAATTCTTTGAATTGAGTCAGAAAGAGCGTTAAATTCGCGAGATGTTGAAGCCCTGTCCAAATTTGGTCTTCGATAAAGAAAACAATAGTGAATGATGTGCTTATTTACAGAAAACTTAAACCACATAAAATTGAAAAAAGGGTTGGAGCTCTTTTGGGAAGAGCTTGACAAGAAATGCCCGGAATCACCATATAGCATCGGAATCTTCTCTTAGGGAAACTCTACAAAATTGCTGGAATTATATTCCACAAGAAAAAAAATACAAAAACTTGTAAGAAGATTGTATATAGACACTTGGCTAGTACAATTGATCTGCAATCGATTGTGGCGCCATCTAGTTAAACGCATAGATAAACAATTCTTTTACATAAGTTGGCATGCAGAAAAAAAGTGTTTCATGTAACAGAGAGAACTCATAAGACGATTCTCGATAACACTATAAGTACAAAGCCCGCTGACGCATCAAGCACGGTGGGCGACACATAGCGACGGAAGTACATCAAAATCATTCCATTGTAAGAATAATTTTGGCAGATGAATACAAAACTGTGGAAAATATCCGACTGTACATATTTTGACGCCGCAAAAAGCTGCGTGAACAGTATTTTTTACTTCCGTCTTACGTTAAGTTAAATTCAGTTTGTGGCCTTTCTTTTTCGTTTTAAAAAATGCCTACAGATTCAACTTCATACAGATTTTTATGATTTTTCATTCGAAACCTTAGAATTTTTTTCTTTGGTTTTTGAGGTGTAAATGTAATGGTTTGAACAATGTGATAGTCCGAAAGTTTTGAACGCTCTTTATAAGGGTATCCAAGCAAGTTCTCTAATTTTTAAAAGCAACTGATATTCTAATTACGATCAGCATCTTGAGATTTAAATGTTAAGGTTATAATAAAGAAAAAAAAAATCGTTTTGGAATATATTTCTGTCCAATCAACTGTAACTTACACAGCAAAAACACTGGTAACTGATCCAAATTAATTGGCGGAACCCGTTCTTCACTCTTGCAACTACTTAAAAATTCACTTTTGTACATCATTAACTTTAATAGTTCCATTGTAGTTCCGAGTTGGTTGAAATAAGCTCAAATAGCTTCAAACAAGAGCACAAAAACATTTAGTCTTTGTACGCAAGGAAATTGTAAACATTTCCTTATCCGACGACGACGGCGTTGATGACCACAGCGAAAGCAAGAACGACGGCGGCGGCGATGTTACATCGGTATCCATATCAATTGATTTTTCATTTGGTTGATTATAATCTCAAGCTATTTGTAGAGCTTAGTTAGGTGTTGATATCACTTTTTCTTTTTTGTTCACTTAAAACCGGAAAACGTTAAAACAGAGTTGTTTTTTTTTTGTGTTCTAACCACTTGTCAAAACAAAATCAAAGCAAAGGTAGGTAATTGACCGTTTTTTAACCCGTTGAGTTGACCATTGACACAATGTTTGATCCGCGCTTAAATTGATCACCGTATAGTCAATGTCATGATAAAGACTAAAACAGAATTAGAAAAAACACCAAAATCCGATGACAATATTCGTTTCCAGTTTTTTCATTGGAATGAAAATTTTGGAAAGAAATATAAAAAAAAAACAGGGGTGTGTTTGGTCGGCCCAACCCTTAAATTTGATTTCCCCCTTTGTATAACATGAGAGCGTTTTGAATGCTTTCCAGTGGCTCAGCTTTAATAATAATCTCTATCTATACACACATAGATTCGTAGAGAACACAGATAGAGGGCGCACAATACAAAATACAATACAATACAATTCTGGATTGGTTGTTGGGTTACAATTAAGGGTGTGGCTTTTAAACAAATGGGGTTATATTTGATGTATGTAGGTATATCTATTTGTTTGTGTGTGAATTGTTGTGTTACTGTGCCGTAAAAGATGTGGTATGTTTGTGCATACGTTAGGAGTATGTTAGATAATTCAACTATGATAACAATCCGCCGCAAAACCCCCAGTAGGTTTTAGAAAATGTGTTTTTTATTTTGAGCATGTTCCACAAAAGAAACACACACACACCTACACAGTCAAATTGTATATATTTTTGTTGATCGTATTCCATGTTGAGAGAGGAGTTGTGAAACCCCCCCGATTCAATGCCTGCCACCCCCACACAATTTCTGAATACTTGTCTTTATTAAAAACAAAAGCAGAAGGGATGTTCGATGTTCATAGACAGAAGAGGAAGAACAAAAAAAAACTTCATTCTCCATTGATGATCGGAAATATAACTTCCGAAGCGGTATTGTGTTTTTGTGGGCTGACACACATACTTCAACAATTATCCTTACCAAAGATTGGGGCTGTAGGTTGGGTGGTTGAACTGGGGTGAATTGAAGGTGTTTTTTTACTTCTTGTTTTTTGTTCTTCTTTAGAATTCATTTCTCAGCCATAAACATTTCTCGCAGTATATAATTCGTAGGCAATTGTTTTTTTCTGCTTTTTTCTTTTTTTTTTTATACGCATGGGGAGTTTTGGTGTAAAGAACTTGCATTATAGATGAAGCTCATAATAAATTTATTACATCCCCCTGTTGCGGCTTCATCTTCAGTTCGTTTAAACAGAAGACAGATCTTTAAAATTTACATACAAAAAAATAGTATCTACCTGGTTTAAAAATAAAACAAATATTTATTTTAATTTTGCGGTTAAGACAAGTAAGTGGATGGGAGCATTGAAAGGGTTTCTTTAAAAAGTTGTCTTGGAGACTTGGAAGAAGTTTAAATAAGATTTTTTCATGGAATGGAAAAAAGACTGAAAGGATTTTTGCTAAGCAAATCTGCCCTCATTTTCTTGTGATCAAACAAGATAAGAATTTTTCGGGATTTAATGTATGAGGTTTATAGTTTTATACGTTAAACTATATACACGTTCTATAATTTTGCATTCAATCTCGATATTTTGATATACTATCATATAGTATGAGAACATCACTCAACCTCGCCCAACAAACTTCTCCAGCCAGCTCGGTCCCTGGTTAACTGTCTCCAGTTTCGCACACCAAGTTGGTTTAGGTCCTCTACCACCTGTGTGCTCTACCGGAGTCGCGGCCTTCCTCTTCTGCGACGTCCTTCCGGGTTGGATTCGAAGACTCTACGAGCCGAAGCATTATTTTCCATTCGCTCAACATGACCGAACCATCTAAGTCGTTGGACCTTTACTTTTCTGGCTAGGTCAGTGTCGTGTTTGAATCTTCTTGGTTGAAACTTCGTCTCCAATTTCCATTAATGCAGACAGGACAAAAAATCACTCGAAGAATTTTTCTCTCAAAGCAGCCCAAAGCACTTTCATCAGATGTTGTCATGGTCCATGTCTCAATATGATTATATGATTTTTTTGTTTTTTTTTTTAGTTGCTCGAGAGAGGACATTACTACTCAATTGCCTTCTAAGTCCAAAGAAGCAGCGATTTGCAAGAGTTATTCTTCGTTTGATTTCAACGCTGGTTTGTTGTCTGAGTTAATATCGGATCCTAGGTAGACGAAGTCCTTAACTACCTAGAAGTTAAATCTGTCTATGTTGCCCTTTGCTCCAAGACGCCGATGTTGGTTGTTCTTTCTTGTTGACAGCATTAACTTGGTCTTGCTCTCTTTAACCGCAAAGCCCATCTTCCTGGCTTCCGTCTCAAGACTCACAAACGCTCTTCTGACGTTACGCTGTGTTGTTCCAATTATGTCAATGTCATCTGCGTATCCTAGTTGCTGGGCGGACTTTTGAAAGATTGTGCCTCTGGTGTTGACATTGGAGCTTTGCACAATCTTTTCAAGAATGATGTTGAAGAAATCGCATGATAAACGCATCGCCTTGTCTAAAACTTTTTTTGATATCAAATGCCATGATGGAACAGCGTCAATTTTCCATTGTCATCTTATACAGACGGATGAGTTATTCTGGGATGCCAAAAGTAGACATTGCTCTATATAATTGGTCTCTATAGACGCTGTTATACGCAGCCTTGAAATCGATGAAAAGGTGGTAGGTATCGATATGAAGTTCCTGGGTCTTCTCCAAGATCTGCCATAAGCAAAGCATGTGACGGATGACGGATAGAGTTGCTTAACTTTCTACTTTTCGCGTCCGTTGATCCGTTAACAACTGAATTTGACGAGCAGTCAATTCAATGTGTTCCTAAAGCAACAAGGAAAATCAATGAATTCTCAAAATTATGTGCAAGAAAAATAATTAATTTTATACAACCAAGCAAATGAGACTGTCAAAATTTACAACGTATTCTATGGGACGGTTCCATCCGGCAAATACGTTGGCAGCAACGTATGCATTGACGGATTCTATTAGTCCCGAACGAAATCAAAAGAGGCGTTGCCAAATATAAATCAATTATTCTGACTTTCGGAATCAGTCAAAAATCGGAATCCAAAACAAATTAAATTTCTACGACGTGTATTCAAAGAAGATTTTAGGTTTTTTTTTTGTTTGCTAAGGAAGAATTTGATAGCAATTTTTTGTATTCCTGTATTTATTCGGCGCAGTCATCATTTACAACATCATCAATGTTTACTTGCGACATATAAAATATATGGCAAGTATTGAATTCGTAAAAAAAAAAAAATTGAGATGAGGATGAGATATGATATTACGATGATAGAGAAGTCGAAAAAAGTGGGTCCGGCGATTCCGTCTGTCTGTCTGTCGGAAAGTTTACAGGCATCTACAGCCTTAACTACTGGTCCGATTGACTTCAAATTTGAAAATTAGAGGTTTGAGCAAAAAGTCATATCCCAATTTTTTTTATTTTTGTTTTAAGATCAAAATTTAGGGTAGCCACCATACGATTTTTTTGGCCAAAAACCAAAACTTTTTTTTTCACAAAAACGGCCCGAACGATTTTTTTTAAACTTTCTCGAGTTTAATTTTTTTAAACATTCATGTGTTTTATGTAAAAAAAAAATTTTTGTATTGCTCCAAAACGGTACCTCCCATAGAACCGTTTTTTTGTTATTAGATTTTCTCGAAAACTGAAAGTCCGATCAGCGTAAGTTTTTTTTCGAAAGTACGTATATATTGTTCAAATAATATTTTGTTTTCAAAAAAATTTCAAATTTTTTTTTGGATTTTTAAAAAATATTTTTAACTTTTTTTTTCAAAATTCTGTATCTCAAAAACGGATCAATTTTAAAAATCCAAATTGGAGTATAATATGTATATTTACATGGTCTTGAAAAACTGCATACCCAAATTAATTTTAAGATATTTTTGAAAAATTTTATATATAAAAAATTAATTTAAAAAAAAAACGGCTCCGACGATTTTCAAAAAAAAATTCAATAAATCAAGAATAAGGTTTGAATTTGTTCGGCATTTAAATTTTTGGAATGAAATGTATATACGAGGTACATTTCAAATTTTAATTTTTTTAATAAATTCTAATTATTTTTATATATACATATTTTTTTTTTGAGTTAAGTGTAAGCTGTAAGTAAGAGTGTAATCAGAATTGCTTAAAGTATATCTCTTATTTTATCACTACCTATTGCAATTTAAGTAATCATAAATATTTAGTTTTAGCATGCAGGAGCAAGTTCGTACGACCCAGTCGTGCACATTTTTTGATGTGCAGATCTGCAACGTTTAATAAACAATTAACTCCAAAAAAACCAATGAATTGGATGCCATTTGTTGGCATTTCCAGCCCAGTCATTTTAAATACAGATTATTCTATGAAGCTCCAAGGAATTCTTTAACTTTTCTCTTTCTAAAAAAAATATTTGTATCTTCCCATAAAAAGTATATTAAAGGGGACTGAACTATTTACACACTTGTTTATAAAGGAAAATTAAGATGAATATGTGGCTAAATTAGTTTTATTTTTAATGTCTCAAAAAGATTATCACTTTTATTTGTTTTACAGTTTTTTCAACCTTTTCTATTGGTCGTGTGGATTGGCTCTACAGCTAAAAATTCTGGTTCTTGTATATTTTTCAGAGGGCAGAAAAGTAAGTTAATTGTGGCCATTTGGTTATTCCCCGGTTAAGAACCGTTAAGGGTTCTCCCTGCTAGGAGCTTAAGATGATTAAACCGCAATTTTTCTTGAACGAAAAGACCTAAAGGTGAATAAAAGGCATCGCATATTTAGTAAACAACCATTTCCAATTGAAATATTGACTCATCAACACATAACAATGTCAAACTCATACTCTCGAGAAGAGTTAACGGATATGCACTTCTGCTACGGTTTATTGTTTTTTCATTCAAGAAAAATTGCGGTTTAATCATCTTAAGCTCCTAGCAGGTAGAACCCTTCACCGACAGGTGCCCACGGCCCCCAGGCATAATAAGAAGAATTTCAGGTCAGTTTTCAGTGGTTATCAATGACATTTTGTTCAGGAAAAATCCAATACTTTTCTACTTTATTGAGGCCTCATAAAATTCCAATTACAGAACAAATATTAAAAGAAAGGTTTAATGTGTCATAATACATTAATAAAACTTAAAGTCGTGATAGGTAATAATAAAAACAAAGATTTTCTTAGAAGAAAGTGGTTCCTGGTCTTTTTTTATTTCTCAAAAACGAAAAGACATTTTTGCATCCGGGTTATCTGTTTTCGATTAAAAATTAACAGTGGCATTGATATTTGAAAACAAAATTAGTACTTATTACATAAAATTTTGAAAAAAAACTTGGTTCAAAAATGATTTCTTTGGTTTTTTTTTGAAAATTTTGAGTTTGAGAATTAATATTTTTTAAACTATTCATTAAAACAATTTAATTTAAAAACCAAATGAAAGAAGATATTTCTGGCTTTTCAAAAAGGTACAACACGGTGTTATAAACGAAGCCGTTGATTTTTAATATTTTTTTTATAAAATTTTTCAGAAAATTGCCCCTCCCGGCTAAACGGGGGGAATATACCCCCCCTCCCATACGATTTTTTCTTGTCTCAACTCAACCTACACGCTCTAGCTGAATTTTGCGAATTCGCAATACAAAATGAATAATTTTTTCTATGAAAAGCAATGAGGTTTCCGAGATTTTCATCAAGAACTTTCTATTTTCCATTCGAAAACCCATTTTGGGTTTGGGAACTTTATATTTTCCATTGGAAATCAGATAATGAAATTTTCCATGTTTCCATTTGAAAATCAATGCACCTACAATTACATGCAATTTTCCCTTTAAAAACCAATGAGGTTTCCGAGTTTTTCATAAAGATCTTTCTATTTTCAATTCGAAAACCGATTTTGAAATTTTCCAGTTGTCCGTGATCCTGAACGACACAGGCCTAATTTTGACCTAGACCGAAATGTATGTACCTAATATTCAAAATGCGAAATATACATGCACTGATTGGAAACTAAAATCTATGCTTTTTTTTTTTAATATCGATGTTAAAATTTTCTTTTGTACAGAAAATCTTACCCAAGAATTCGCGTGTAAACATTGTCTTGGTGTAAAAGCTTAAGTAGGAGTTCAGCCTTAAATATAAAACAAAAGAATGAATAGGAAATGAAATGAAAATGGAGAGACATTTCAAAAAACTGATGTTGGCTGTCAGTTGCCTGAATTTAAAAACAAAATTTCCGAGTAAGTAAATTGAAATCAATGTTTTTTGCTCTTAATAATTATTTCTTTTATTTTCAGAACCTCCTACTGAACAATCAGTGCATAGAAGAACAATTGTCCATCATTTATAAAGTGAGATTTTTGTTTATAGATGGATGTGTGTTTGTTTGTATGTCTCTTATAGACTCCGAAATGGCCCAACAGATATTTGTGAAATGTTCATGGTTGATACTGTTATATTCAGTGATGATTTCTGTGAAAAAAAATTGGAAAAACCTCATGGGAGAGTGGGAAAACTGGAAAAACCAACAAAGGTCGGAAATTATATTTTTTTTGCTTGGAATTTTTTGGTTCAAAATGGGTTTTCGAATGGAAAAATAGAAAGTTTTTGTACACGATATTGTGGATGCAGTGGTTTTCAAATAGAAAACTGTAAAATTTAAGAACTCGAAAACTCACTGGTTTTCAAAGGGAAACTGAAAAATTTTTGATGGGGAACTGGTAAGCAAGAAAAAGTAAAAAAAAAAACTTGGAAAAATAGAAAAATTGAAATGCAAAAAAAATTGGTTACGGGTTGCGGGTAATAACTACTGGGTTTCAGGCTTGGTGTAACGGCGAGCGTGTAGAAATAATTGGTAGCGAGTATGAGTAGACGTACTGGTTAGCACAAGGGGGTAGTGGGTTGGGTAGTGTGGTAGAGGGTTATCCTTATCGATTATCGATTGAGGCAGTACGAAGTCTACAAGGTCAGCTAGTATATTATACTCATTAATTTGAATATGAATTATATATGAAACATTATACAGGGTGATTCACTAGTGCTGTGCCAAAAAGCTAGAGCGTGTAGGTTGAGTTGAGATTAGAAAAAAATCGTATAGGAGGGGGGGTCTATTCCCCTCCGTTTATCCAGGAGGGGCAATTTTCTGAAAAATTTACTTATTTTATAAAAAAAAATATTAAAAATCAACGGCTTCGTTTACAACACCGTGTTGTACCTTTTTGGAAAGTCAAAAACATCTTCTTTTATTTTGTTTTTAAAATTAATTTTTTTTCCGAATAGTGTAAAAAATATTAATTTTCAAACTCAACAATTTCAAAAAAAAAAACAAAAAAATAATTTTGGAACTAAGTTTTTCCTAATTTTGTTTTAAAAATTCAATGCAATTGTTAATTTTTAGTTAAAACAGAAAACCGGATGCAAAAATGTATTTCCGTTTTTGAGAAGTAAAAAAAAAAACAGAACCACTTTTTTCTAAGAAAATCTTTGTTTTTATTTTTACCTATCTCGACTTTTAGTTTTATTAATGCTATGAAACATTAACCTTTCTTTTAATATTTGTTCTGTAGAAAGGTCAAAGGACAAAAGGTCTCGTTAGAACTCTAGGTATGATTCTCCATTAATAACGGAATTCAGAAATCGGGGTCCGATCACAGTGTGTCCAAACCAGACGTTACAGCTAAAGCGGTGTTGCGATTTGTTCTGCTTTTTGTTGTGTGGATTGGATTCACTTCAGTGATGTAAATTGTGAAAGTTAGTGACTCCATCCCTGGTAAACTGTGCCTCATCCGTCCAGAAAATCCTTTCAAAGTAGTTGCGTTCAGTTTCATCTCTAAGCAGCAATGATCGACAAAATTCTGCTCTCAATAACCTGTCGTTTGCTGTGAGTTCCTGAACTGGCGTGAAGTGGTAAGGGTGTAAGTGTTCCGTTGCAAGCACTCTCCATGCTCTAGATTGGGACACTCCGAGCATTGTAGCTATCCTCCTTGTACTAATGGAGGGATTACGTCGGACCGTATCTAAAATTCTTTCCTCTATGATTGCGGGTCCTGCAATTGACCTTTCACTTCTTCTAAGCTCTAGCTGTCCGTGCTCTCTTAGACGTCGGTGGATTCTTGAAAACATGCTACGACTCGGGCACCTTCTATTGGGATATCTTTCAGCGTAAAGTCTTTCAGCTTCTCGATCTCGACCATTAGCTAAACCGTAGCAGAAGTGCATGTCCGCTAACTCTTCTCGAGAGTATGAGTTTGACATTGTTATGTGTTGATGAGTCAATATTTCAATTGGAAATGGTTGTTTACTAAATATGCGATGCCTTTTATTCACCTTTAGGTCTTTTCGTTCAAGAAAAATTGCGGTTTAATCATCTTAAGCTCCTAGCAGGTAGAACCCTTCACCGACAGGTGGCCGCGGCCCCCAGGCATAATAAGAAAAATTTCAGGTCAGTTTTCAGTCGTTATCAATGAACAAAATGATTAATCCAGGGAAAATCCAATACTTTTCTACTTTATTGAGGCCTCATAAAATTCCAATTACAGAACAAATATTAAAAGAAAGGTTAATGTTTCATAAATTAATAAAACTAAAAGTCGAGATAGGTAAAAATAAAAACAAAGATTTTCTTAGAAAAAAGTGGTTCTGGTTTTTTTTTTTTATTTCTCAAAAACGAAAAGACATTTTTGCATCCGGTTTTCTGTTTTCGACTAAAAATTAACAATAGCATTGAATTTTTAAAACAAAATTAGTACTTAATTACATAAAATTTTGAAAAAACTTAGTTTTTGTTTTGAAAATTTTGAGTTTGAAAATTAATATTTTTTAAACTATTCGTTAAAACAATTTAATTTAAAACAAAATGAAAGAAGATGTTTCTGGCTTTCCAAAAAGGTACAACACGGTGTTGTAAACGAAGCCGTTGATTTTTAATATTTTTTTTATAAAATAAGTCAATTTTTCAGAAAATTGCCCCTCCCGGCTAAACGAGGGGGAATAGACCCCCCTCCCATACGATTTTTTCTCGTCTCAACTCAACCTACACGCTCTAGCTTTTTGGCACAACGCTCGTGGATCACCCTGTATATATTTACAAATCAGCAAACTAAACGATTTATCTTATTCAACTTCCTTATAAGTTTCCAATTTCTAAACATAAACTAAAATTCCATTGAAAAAAGTCTCTTCCAAAAACAATTTCCATTTGAATAGAACAAAGTTTTTTCCCCCTTACCCTTGAGGTCAAACGTTCTGGCACGTTTTAACTAATCTGAAGAAAGTCTTAATATAAAAGTGCTTTCCACATAACATTCCATTTAAGACATACCTAACGACCAGCACTTATCCTCCAAACGAAAACACCTGCTCTTCGAAATGTCGTCCATCGACTGCGCCATCTACCACCCATCGCCACCACCACCAACCTTTCGTCGGCTGTCAAGCCTTCAAAAAAAAAAAAAAAAAGAAGACCTTGCCTCCAACTCCAATGGGGTTGCGTCTAAGTTGTGAAAGCAACAACAACCAAAAGAAATTTATTATTATTATGTAAAAGGTAAAAGGACCATACTCGTTACGTTAATTTCTTGTGCAACTTGCTTTCAATTTTGGTGTCATTTTACATTACTTTATGGTTGGTTTTGTGTGCCGGCCTTTCTTAAGTGAATATCATAATTAAATGTGACACTGTGCTGTTCAGGTAACCTAGAAGATCCTTTTGGCCGTTAGGGCTTATGACTTCGTATAGGTTGGAGCAAACAAAAGACAATGGGTTGGTTCAAGGGAGCATGGAAGATGTTTGTTTGTTTTAGTTATGTGAATGTCAGAAGTGGGAAAAGCGCATCACATAGCACAGAATGGAGTATAGGAAAAACAATTACTTAAGTGAATGTGCCTTTTCCGTTTAAATAAATTCCTATACGTGGTCTTTAACACTTTGGCACGTTGTTTTTTTGTTTCTTTCTTTCGTGGATACTTAATTTATTTTTAAAAGAACTCTCTTCTAATTAGATAACGAGTTTCTTGTCTTCTATATAAAACAAAAAGACGTTTAGGTTGCAGGGATTAAAGTTGGGAAACGTTTTCATACAAATGAAGAGGATTCAAGAATGTAACACGCATGAATCTATGTGTAAGTGGGACAAGACTAACAAAAAAATTAAAAAAATGCATTCATTGATTCTGAAGTTATAGCTTCATTAGTCTGTTTACAGCACTGAATAGGTACAGCGTAGTTACACTTGCTTACGTACTTAAGGTGGCGCTACAGACCGTTGTGGACTTGGGCCTCAATCAACAGTCTCCGCCAGCCAGCTCGGTCCCTAGCTAGCTATCTCCAGTTTTTCATTCCAAGTTGATTGAGGTCCTCTTCCACTTGAGTGCGCCACCTGAGTCGGGGTCTTCCTCTCCTCCTACGTCCCTCGCGAATAGTGTCGAAGGCTTTCGGGGCCGGAGCATTGGTGTCCATCCGCTCTAAATGACCGAGCCATCTGAGTTTCTGGACCTTGACCCTTCTGGCTAGGTCTATGTTGTTGTACAACCCGTTAAGTTCGCTGTTAAAAAAAAAAATAGAGTGGCGCGACAGCTCTTGAAGAGGCAAGGCCTAAGTGACATACCCTCATTAACAATTCTCTGGGTGCGTGTGAAGAATTGAGGGGACCTACAATTTAACGCCGATTCCGAACGGCAAAGTTGAGAAGCACTTTTTCATGACAGATGATACTCTTGGAAGTTTTGTCAGTTCTTCGCAAGAGGCAGTGTCCGTGAAAGATGAAATAAAAACTATGGGCACGAGTAGGACTCGAATCCACGACGTTCTGCTTAGCAGCCAACGCTCTTAACCACTAAGCTACGGACACTGCAAATCCGCTGTTATATTATCTTATTCGCCATTCCCCTTCAATGCACACGGAGCCAAAGATGAGCCGAAGAACTTTCCTCTCGAAACAGTCTAAGGCACTTTCATCTGATTTTGTCAAGGTCCATGCTTCCGCACCATACAGCAGGACGGGGATGATGAGTGTGTTGTGAAGTTTTACTTTAGTTGCTCGAAAGAGGGCTTTTCCACTCAATTGCTTTCTTAGCCCAAAGAAACAGCGATTAGCAAGAGTTATTCTTCGTCTGATATCAGTGCTGGATGTTATTGCCCGTGTTGATAGCGGAGCCTAGGTAGACGTCTACTGTGACGTTCTGCCCGAGCCGTCGGTGTTGGGTGTCCTTCCTCGAAGACAGCATATACTTCGTTTCTACCTCTAAACCCCTTTTTGCCGCTTCTGTCTCAACTCTCACAAAGGCGCCATTGACATTACGCTGTGTTCTTCCCATTATATCAATATCATCGGCGTACGCGAGAAGTTGAACAGATTTTTGGAAGATAGTGCCTCTGGTGCTGATGTTGGAGTTCTGCACTATAGTCTCAAGAACGATGTTAAAGAAATCGCACGACAGTGCATCGACTTGTCTGAATCCGTCGTAAGACGTCTCTGTAGATGCTGTCATACGCAGCCTTAAAATCGATGAAAAGGTGGTGGGTATCGATTTGGAGTTCATAGGTCTTTTCCAGGATCTGCCGCAACTTGAAAATTTGGTCGATGGTTGACTTTCCTGGCCTGAAGCCACATTGATAAGGACCAATCAGATTGTTGACGAAAGGCTTCAGACGTTCACATGTAATGGCAGGGAGGATCTTGTAGGCGATGTTAAGTAGACTGTTCCTCTATAGTTGGCGCAGTTTAGAGGATCTCCCTTTTTCAGGATCGGGCAAACAATGCTGAGGTTCCATTCATCGGGCATGCATTCCTCTGACCATATCTTACAGATGATTTGGTGCATGCTCGTATCTAACTCGTCACCTGCTGCTTTGAACAACTCATGCAGCTAGCCCATCTGCTCCAGCTGATTTGTTGGATTTTAGCCATGATATTGCGGTTTTCACTTCTTCTAGGTCAGGTTCACGGCTATCATCGTGTCCTATGAAAGGCTCCTGCCTGACGGCGGTGGTTTGTTCGTCGGTCGTCGCCGTTATATAGTCAACGGAAGTTGTCTTTCCAAATCCCCAGCATTCACTGCGATTCTACTATGATGTTCCCTTTTTTATCTCTACAGGCATCGGTTCTTGCTCGATGACATTGAGCCATCTGTTTAACCTTTCGATAAAACCTCCGAACTTCATTCCTGCTGTTGGCTCTCTCAACATCCTCGATCTGACGCTTCTCATGCTCTCTCTTTTTTCTCCGGAGAAGCTGGCGTTTCTCTCTCCTCTTTCGCTCGTAGAGCTCACGAGCAGCTCTTGTCCTTCTATGCAGCGCCGCTTTGTATGCCTCCTGCTTTGCTGAATGGGCCTGCCTGCATTCTTGGTCAAACCAGGTATTTCATTTTGGTGGCTGTGTGAAACCCAGCACATTAGAGGCGGCATCTCTAACTGCTTTCTGGCAATGTTGCCACTGGTCTTCGATACTTGATGTTGGCGCCATAGGTACCCTTAAGAGGTTACTTGACCCCCGATCAGAGAAGGATCTGGCGATCTCTTGCAAGTGTAGCCGTCCGACGTCGAATTTTCTTGCAGCATTTCCTTGTTTTGGCCGTTGTCGGGATATTCGTAGCACTACCTTGGCTACGACGAGGTAGTGGTCCGAGTCGATGTTGGCTCCTCGCAAAGTTCAAACATCTAGAATGCTTCACAAGTGCCTTCCGTCGATCGAAATGTGATCAATCTGGTTGACGGTTGATTGATCAGGAGAACTCCATGTACCTTTATGGATGTTTAGATGTGGAAATCAGGTGCTTGCTACCACAACATTTCACCCCGCAGCAAAATCGATCAGCGTGAATCCGTTATCAGAAGTGGTGTCGTGCAGGCTGTGCTTTCCGACCAAAGATGTCCTCTTTTCCCAGCGTTAAGATCGCCGAGGACAATTTTAATGTCATAACTAGGACATTGCTCGTACGTTTTGTCAAGGAGCTCGTAGAACTCGTCTTTGGTGTCGTCCTTTTTCTCTTCTGTGGGGCATGCTCGAATATTAGACTAATGTTGCCGAATTTAGCCTTGATTCAGATTGTCGTGATGCGTTCGCTCACGCATTTGAAGTTCAAGACTTTTTGCCTGAGTCTGCTTCCCACGACGAATCCGCATCCAAAGAGTCGCTGTTGTTGCTCTCGGTAACAATCACCATAGTAGATGTCGCAGTTTCTCATCCTCCTTTTGCCCGGTCCATCCCATCGCATTTCCTGGATAGCGGTAATGTCTGCTTTGTAGCAGTTGAGGGTCTCCGCTAATTGTTCGCTTGCACGCGGTCTATTAAGGGACCTAACATTCCACGTGCATATCCGAAAGTCGGGAAGTCACCCGGACTTACTACCCCCAACCTGGAATACCAGGCACTTGATGTGACTCCAAGTGCAAGAGCCGGAAAAACCGCTCATTTAGTCCTTTTACGGCCTGGGCTTCAAATAAGTCGAAATAGCCCGTAAAGGTGTTCACGAAGTACATAGTTCGACCTAACTGGAACTGAAGACGCCACCAAAAAAGAAATTCATTCGCTGCCGTCCCTCGATGGGAGTGGTGGGGTAATTAGTAGTAACAGCCTACTCTGCTTCGACCTGTCGACCATGGGAGGCCCTTCTGCGAAAACAAGTTTCGCGATCGCATAGCTCTAAGCTTCATAGTAGTAGTTACCGTAAACCGTAAGCTCCGCCACGTCAAGGCTTTCCCCATATAGGAAGAAAAAACGTTAAAACGCTAAGGTTAATTCTCTTAAACCAGTTTTTTAATCCGTTGATATACAGGCATATATAGACACGGACAGTCTAAGGAACGACGAGAATAAGCAAAATTATGACAGCTTATCATTCTTGCTAGTCTCGACATAAGAATCGAATGACAAAATTCATATTCTTGACTTCAAAGCCTGAAACCTTCCATTCAGTCTTTCTGTTTGCATCTGCTCAAAATATTCGTTGACAATCAACAAATGGACGACTATTGTACGATAGCTTGCAAGTGCAATAATTTGTTGTTTATCCTTTGAAGGAACGATATGGATAACGATAGTGTGTTAAGTGCCCTTAATAAAATGATCACTTAGCAAACAGTCGTTATATTCCCCATATACATGGTTGTATGTGCCCTCGTTTAAACGTCCTGGACCTGGCATATTATCATCGCAGTGGATTTAATAGTCTGGCATTTTTGGTGTGGTTCTTCTGGCAATGAATAAATAAATTAATGAAAAATGTATGTGTGTGTTGTGTTTTTGCGTTTTGCGTGTTTGAGTTGTGCGAGGGTTGAATTTTGTATGACACATAAATTTCCTCTGACTGTCACGTCAATTTTATGTTTTTGTATTTTTGTTTTATTTATTTACAAAAATGTGCTCTGGTTAAACACCACACGAGTTAACAAATTCTTAGAGCAAAGAGGATAAAATCATTTAGAGTGGTGCACCACCCGCCATCTATACTATCACCGACCACCACCGCCCGACTGACAGTGACTTTGGGTAATGTTCTATTGAACACAGCCGGCTTACAAAATAATCTCTACCCCGACTAAGAGACTCTGAATGGATTCGTTTTCTGTCTAAATGTTTAATGGGGGAGTTTTGAAAAGAATTGTTCAGCCCATTTGGAAATGTAGAGTAAGATTTGGCAGAGATTTAGAGGCAATGATTTGTGTACTAAGTACTTTATTCAATTTATCGATGAATACTGAATGGAATAAACGCATTAAAAGGGATACAATGTTCTGCTTATTTCAAAGGCATCACCTGCATCAAAGACTAAAGAAACAAGTTTTTGGTTGGAAGAGAAGAAGGTACTTTAAGGCTTGCTTTTACATTTTGCCCTTGGAGGGCTTTTCTACCTCTTCAAAGATTCAAGTCTGTTGGCGCCGAGAAACTTATATATGCTTGACCAGTAAGACCCTCTTGAGTTCTATTGTATCTACTCATCGCTTGCTAATAAGGCTCTATTTCTAAATGACTGCTTTCCGGACTGCCCTTATCTACCCAAAATGTGTCCTCGCATGCAAATCGAATTGCCCTGTTGACGAAACATTAGCTCTTAGCGTCAGACACTCTTCCCTTAATTAGATAATAGTTTAAGGCAACAAAAACAAATCGAGAGCGTAAACTGTGGCGCGTGCTATATTAAAGTCATATCATCCTACACCCCAGGAACGCATCAAAACAAGCCCCTTAAGTGCCAACGTAATGTTCGTTGCTTCATTCTAAGAAAAAAAAAACTAAATTATTTCCCGTCACGCGATTTTTTCCATCAGGTGGTGGAAGTAGTGTCCAACACTAAAGGGTCGAGAGGTCTATACCGGCAAATGGACAACAGATGGCAAGGTGTAAAATTTACGTGCGATATGGAATTGCAAACCAAACCAAAATTCAAAAACAAAGCGAAGACTATTTTGTTGAGGTGGTTCAGAAGTGGGATGATACTCGGTAATTATACAAAACAACATGTGTACGGTTTTTAGATTTATACTTTTTTTTTTGTATAAGTTCAAAAAGCCAACGTGCTTTATGACTTGAGTGCTTTCAGGGAAGCGATAAGGTGTGGAACGATGAGTGGATATGGGTTTTTTTATGGAAAGATTGATGGAGACAGTATAAATGGAAAAGGTAGAGTATGAAGAAACATTAATAAAATTGAAGATTTGTAAGATAAAATCAAGATCGAGGAAGATTATTCATTTTTGAAAGCAAATATGGCTGAATAGCATGCATTTGAAGGTTGACGAGTAAGTATTGGTTGATTTCCTAATGGCACCGGATCTGAGTTCCACATTTGTCAAATTTGGGGTAGCTCTGTGCATTAATGCTGAGTTACGTGATTAGGGCCATTGAAACATTGAAAATGAATTCCATGTCGTGTTTATACAAATGTGTTGTGTCAGTGATTAAAATTTGTTTCAATATAATTTTGAAAAAACCATTGAATATGTTTTTTACACAATTAAGTTCAAGAATGTTAAATCATTACCAAATAGTCAGCAGAGGAAAGGGTGAGAGCAACCACATCCAGGGGTACCCCACAGGGTGAAGTTCTCTCACCGCTACTCTGGGTTCTTGTCATCAACGGCATACTCTCTAAATTGAAATCAAGTGGAGTTAAAATGATAGCCTACGCTGACGATCTTGCATTACTAGCGACTGGCAAGTTCCTACCCACTATCAGTGAACAAACCGAATATGGCCTCCCGTTGGTAAGTAAATGGACTAGGAACTGTGGACTGACAGTAAATCCAGCTAAAACGGAACTAGTGCTATTTTACTAAAATACAAAATACCTGATTTTGAAATATCTTCAATTGAAGGCTGCCCTCTTAAAATCCCTGATCGTGCAAAGTATCTCGGTGTGATCTTAGATAAAAAACTGAACTGTGGTCTGAACACCAAAGATAGATTCAAAAAGGCAACGATTGCCTTTTACTCCTGCAATAGAATTTTCGGGAAAACCTGGGGACCAAACCCTAAAATTATCAAATGGATGTATTCGGCAATAATTAGACCAATACTAACCTATGCTAATTTGGTTTGGTGGAAAGCTTTAGAAAAGAGCACGAATCTGAAAACTCTGATAAAAGTTCAAAGACTTGCGTGCACAGGCATTACGGGGGCAATAACATCCACTCCAACTGCGGAACTGCAATCCCTAGACTCTTTGTTCAAGAATCTGCGGCCAAAAGTGCCCTGAGACTTAGTCAAACTAGAGTCTGAAAAAACAGTTCTATAGGACATGCCCATGATTCTTAATAAAGTTATGGGTCATAGTACTACAACAGACTATAAAATACCCGAACTTGATTTTCATAAACCATTCCAGCTGCCATCCCAAGCATAAAGGAATGGAGTGAGTCGTCAATAGCTATCTATACTGATGGCTCTAAGATGGATACTGTTGTTGAATCCCTCAAGTTAACCGCCTCGCTTAGGCTTCCAGACTACAGTTGTGTCTTCCAAGCGGAGGTCCTGGCAGTGACAACAGCTGCTAAGAAGGTATCAATGATTGCGATACCACGAGCTGATATCACCTTTTACATCGATAGCCAAACAGCAATAAAAGCGGTTACTGCAACTGAAGTAAAATTAAAGCTTGTTTCATGCTGCCGCGAAGAGCTTAAGGTTCTTGGCACACAGCACAACATTAGACTCTGCTGGGTCCCAGGTCACAGCGATATACCAGGCAACGAGAAAGCCGATGAATTAGCAGGATTAGGGTCAACACTTGACGTTAGCCAAACCCAGCAAGTTAGCACTATACCTGAAGTGCGTTTTTGCGCCGACGATAGTTGACTATAGTTTTTATGTCAAAAAGAAAATGGTTGATGTGTCATAGTTGAAATAGTTAGAAATAGTTGAAATCATCCAAAAACGCTTTTTAGTTAGGTTTGGTTGATCTGTCAAACAAGAAAAAAAAAAAAAACCAAATCTTTTGAGGTTACATTTTTCTTTTCTTTTGATCATAGCAATTTTTGTTGCTCTAAATTTATTTCAAAAATTCAAGAATGATCTTGATATGGTAAGATTTTAAAGCCAATTGAGATGAGAAAATATTTATTTATTTTTGAACAACCCACAGCAAGAAAAGAAAAGAGAAAGAGACTGAAGACCACCCTCCATAAAGAAATCTTCAAGCTGTTTCAAGTAAGCCAGCTCCTGATATTCTCCTAATTGCGGCTCCCAGATTCAGTGAAAAACTCTCAATACCAATATCTAGTTCGTGATTTTATATAAATAAACGAAAAAAGTCTTTATTCTCCGAAACTAAATTAACATTTTTTATTGCTGACAGACAAACATAAAAACAATGAATTCAAATATGTATGCCGATTTCGTCCTTCAATCATTGATTTGGGTTTCCTTATGCTTGACTTCTGCGGGAGCGTCATTGAGCTTCCTCTCCAAATTGTCCTTTTCTCCTGTGATCTTCGTAATTTTCTCCTCAGTCAGCTCCATTCACCGCTGCGTCAATTTCTTCTCATGCAGAGTAACTTCCATTTGCCGTTCCTGCGGACTGACGTTCGACAATCATTATGCTCATGGGCAGTGGCCAACTTATCCTCCAAAACCATGTCCATGTCCTCGAGTTTTTCGATGACTTTTTGTAAACTAACCGAACGTAGACGCTGACTGTTTTGGCCATCTTTGGCAGCCTGCAAGTCGCCACGCAGTTGCAGTTGAAATAGGAGTGTTTGCGGATTGCAATATAGCCAATTCGATTGGAAGGGTTTGTGACCGGTAAGAGAATGATTCTTGAAATTGGTGCTGAATTTTAAGCCACTTGGAAATGCGATAATTTCCTTGGTGTGTATCTCCTCGTAGTGACTGAGGATTTTCAGTTTGACTCGTGAAGCTTTAAAATTTGTAAGGGGAATCTTATTTTCTTTATATTTTTGAAATTAAATATTTTTAATTGAAGACGAACAGAAATCTTTTGATTGAATTAAATTTGCGGCGGCACGGATACGGACAACTACGACGGTAAAAAATGCACGAACAGAATGTTTTTTTTTTTTGAGTCATTAAAACCATTAAACAGAAAAAAAAAGACTTTGACACATCAACCATTTTCAACTCACCTCCTGAGTAGAGTTGGGAATAGTTAGAAATAGTTACTATTTGACACTTTAACACTGACCGCAAAAACGACAATTGTGGTTACGAAACGTAACTATTGGCGTGCAAAAACGAGAAATAGTCAACTATAGTCAGCACAAAAACGCACTTCTGTTATTTAAAACAGGAAATCTCAAAAAGAATAACTATCAAGGCTGATGAAAGGTGAAACCTTCTTAACACCTGCGACACAACAAAAAAGATCTGGTCTTGTTTTAACAAAAAAAAAAAAAAAACGGAAAGAATTATGCAGCTTAACAAGGAATCACTTCGATCTCTTGTAAGCATATAATTACCGGACATAATCGGTTAAGTTATCATATGAAAAAGATAAGAATCAGTTCAGATGATCTATGAAGAGGATGCGGTGGAAGAGGTGCATGAAGACACTTGGCATTTTCTGTGTCACTATCCGGCACTCTCCCACCAAAGGAAGAAATGCTCGGCAACTACTTCTTCGGGGATTTAGAAGAACTCTCTAGTAAACCAGGTACTAATATTCTGAACTTCATCAAAGCCTCTAAATGGCTTGATTAACTCAACACATAGATTTTTCTTATTAGCTTGAGTAGCAATACTCACTGGTATCACAATGGCTCTGTATTGATCTAAGTGTGACCGTAACGACATCAACTGTCAGTTCTTTAACCTAACCTTACCAAATTTTCAGTTCAGGTTTGGTTTCTTGATATAACCAAGTTGAACACGAGTTCTAAGGTATGCTGGTGGTCAACTACGGTGGAACGGGGTAGTAATAGCCGATACTAACATTGAAGAAATGCTATAACCTGCTATACAGTCTTTGAAGGCTTTTTCAATTTGAAAATTTGAAAATTCGGAAATTTCCCTTAAACTCAGCCGTACATAAGACGGTCGTTGGTTAATTCGTCGAAAGTGCTCATAGTCCTTATGTTTTTTTTTTGGATAAATGTGAGGAAGGACTGATTACAAGGACTATCATGAGCCATGAAATTTGGAGGCCCGGAAAGTACCCGCTTTTGTGTAAATGATTGCAATAACTTTTTAAATGAACATTTTCAGCCATTCTTCGGAACAGTAACCTGCTTGTGGGCATCTGGTCTCGTTGTTATTTGATGCGGTTTAGGACAATTATAGCTTAAATGTAGACATTCAACAGTTTTCGCACAAATAAGTAAATTTTCTTAAATGGAGCTCCTAACTTCAATAGAAGCAGAGGGTTTCAAGGTGATTGCCTATGTTGACGACGCGACCTTGCAATATCTGTATCTGGGAAACATCCTCAAGTTCTCTCGGAACTCCTACAAAATGCCTTAAACAGGCTGACAAATTGGGCTTAACAGTGTGGTTTGGACATCAATCCACATAAAACAGAACTTATAGTCTTTATACGAGAAGGTACAAAATTCCTCAGACTAACCCACCCGTGATTAAAAGAATACCCTTAAGCTTTTCCCTCCCAGCCAAATATTTAGGCCTCATTTTAGACAAAGAACTAAATTGAAAGGCAAATATTGATGAAAGAGTGAAATAGGCTATACTGTAGAGCTTTTTACTTGTAATAAGGCCATAGGCTCAAAATGGGGCTTCTCCCACTGACTAAATACTTCGGTAATCAGACCGATACTCATTTATGGAGTTGTCGTATGGTGGACCGCATTGAAGAAGATGGTAAATCTAAATAAGCTTATTAAAGTCCAGCGGTCAGCAGGGATGTGCATCACAGGAGCACTTCGCTCAACACCAACAGCAGCCTCTTGACATCTTCTTCAAAATGGTGGCAGCTAACTCATGCGAAAGGCTCAGAGCCACCTCTCAATGGATGGTAGTATGACCAGTGTTGTTACTGGTCATACTACCATCCTAGACAACTTCAGATCGCTTAGACTATCCCACCCCGAAAATGGTATTCGATAATAGCTTCCAAGTTTCAATCCCTTCAAGATCTTCTTGGGAAGAAGAGAGACCCCTGGAAGACAATACGGTACACTTCTATACAGACGGTTCAAAGACCGATTACGGCGTTGGAAGTGGTATCTATTCGAAACAACTGAACTCTCAGTCTATCATATAGGCTTCCCAATCAATGTAGAGTGTTCCAGGCAGAAGTAATGGCGAGTAAAGAGGCACTTTCCTGGCTCAAAGAAAACGTTATACCTAACTTGCAAGGATATACGTATCTTCTCGGACAGCCAAGCCGCTCTCAAATCTCTCGCGCCTGTCTCCACAAACTCTCAAATAGTCCACGACTGTCGATCATCTCTGAATGAGCTGACGGAACAGTTTAACATTCAGCTCATTTGGGTGCCGGGCCACAGAGACATCCCGGGAAATTGCAAAGCCGATGAGCTCGCTAGAAACAGAACACTTCTGCCTACTGTCACAGGGTACCACCTGCCTAGCAAGCAAATAAATATGAGTTACCTGAGCAGCAAAATATAAGCTCTACAATTGCAGTCCTAATGCTTTGAGACTAGGGGTCTACGAAAACGACTTCTGTAGAAGCTGCATGGACGAGGAGGAAGCGGAAACAGTCCAACGCCTTCTGTGTACATGTCCGGCGCTCTCCAATAGAAGGAATACCTATCTCGGTAATCCCTTCTTCGATAATACCAGTGAACTGACAACGATCGAAACAAAATGTCTCAAACTTCATTAAAACTACAAAATGGTTTGTTTAAGTTCATTACTCTCCCATGAGTAACTTCCTTATCACCATGGACCCTTGAGTTCTAAGTGAGTCAGTGACATCTAGACAGCCACTCCAACCTAACCGAATTAGACATCGAACCTCAAATGCAGACGTGAACATGACTTTTGTATGCACCTTAAAACTCACAAACTTTTATCAAAATCCACACATTCTGCTCATTTTTTCGCTTATTTTAATTTTCTTAAAAGGATAAACACGATAACCCGTCTCGTAATGCCCAAAGGATCAATAAAACCATTAACATATTCAATAAGCAACATATGCGTTTGCATAGTAATGCTGGACGAAGACCTTATCCGCACCCCTGTTTCTTAAATCACAACCATATTTAAGAAATTTTCTGCTTTTAAGACTAGGTATAGTTTTTGTGTTGTTGTTGTATTTGGATAAATGGTAGTTCTTAATGCAACTATAGGGTGTCATTTAGCCACAGCAATAAAATTAAAGCTTGACAAGTGACTGAGTGAATAATCACCCCAAAGTCTGACGACTTTAACTTCAATTTTTATACACAGTTACGAGTATAACCATGCAAAGTGATTATTACCATTCTTTTTTACAGAGCATTCGTTCTTTGGCAACTAAGCTATCGCTTATAGTCAAAGGATGAGAGATTTAAGTGCGACAGCATTTTCGCACTCAATTACTTACATTAGTGCTAACAATAAATTGTTTCCCTTCAAGTTAAACATTATACCTACTGCTACTCGTAGACGTGAGTCCTATTCAATTGTCTATAAGAGTGTCACCAACCCCTAAAAGTTTGTCGTACTTAAGTGAGTGAGGGAACTATTCTTTTGTTTATCTTTTGTTTCTGCTTACCAAATCATGGTCGGTAAATAGCGAAATGCATTAAAAAACAAGCATTTTGTAACTGTTTGCAATTACAACTTAGTTTTATTGGGCAGAATCCAGTGTAAAAAGTATTTTTGAATAAGAATTCTGAAAGGAGCAGAGAAGATGCGTCTCGCTAGCCATTGATTTCCAAATATGAACATACAATGCTCACCTTATGGACATCATGCAACAAACATCTCTAGCTAGGTCGATCGCTAACTAGCAGTCCACTCTATGCCGAGTTGATTGAGATCATCTGCCACCAGTATATTCTCTACGAATGAATCACGGGTTTCGTCTTCTACGACGTCCTTAAGTGTTGGATCCAAAGGCTTAGACTCCACGAGCCGGAGCACTGTCTTCCATTTGCTCTATATGATCCAAATATTTAAATCGCTGGACCTAAACTCTTCTGCATAGGTCTGTGTTTCCCTTACAGGTCTTGGTTGAATCCTTCAGATAATCAAGCATATCAATTTTTTAGTAAAAGGAAACAAACTCATGAACTTGTCACTCGTTACAGAGTGTTGCCATTCTATGATACAAAGCTCGATTTCCGCTCATAAAAATTTGAACCTACTTCCGGAATCGTTCTGCTTAAAATAGTTCTCTCCGTTCAACCAAATAGCCCTTTTTAAACCAAAATCGGCCTTGATCCACCTCAGTCAACTCGATCTCCATCATAACCATAAGATGGAGTAGGTACTTCAACTGATTTTCTTGCCCTACATGTCCGATGGTATGGTAGAACTCCTCTGATGTCTGGTGCCGAATTAGTAAAGTCCAACGCTCAGCATGCCTATGTATAAGCGGATCACTTCGTACGATCCTATATCTGCGGCACTGATACCCTACTCTATCTGACACCTCTGGCTATAATCAGCAAACAAATAGCTGCTTATTCTGCTATTCACCAAAATGCCTCTTCACAGTGGACCAATAATAACATTGGCCACTCTGTTATTCTTAATTATCTAGAATCAATTTCAAAACACACAGCCTACACCATTCCCCAACCAGTCTAGAATCGCGTTCCAAACTGCCTGTGATTATTCGTATTCCTGTGCTTCCTGTACAGCTCGTACAGTTCTTAGTTAAATCTTCGTCTCCATTCTCCATTAATGCAGGACCAAAAATCACTCGAAGAATTTTTCTCTATAAGCAGCCCAAAGCGTTTTCATCAGATGTTGTCATGGTCCATGTCTCTGCACCATAATGAGGACCGGGATGATGATGGTTTTGTAGAGTGTCACTTTAGTTGCTCGGGAGAGGACTTTACTACTCAATTGCCTTCTAGGAGTGATTCTTCATTTGATTTCAGCGCTGTTGTTGTTGGCTGAGTTGATAGTGGATCCCAGGTAGACAAAGTCCTTAAATACCTCGAAGTTAAATCTGTCTATGTTGACGTTTGCTCCAAGAAGTCGATATTGGTAGTCCTTTCTTGTCGACAGCATTAACTTGGGCTTGCCTTCGTAAACCGCTAGACCCATCTTCCTGGCCTCCGTCTCAAGGCTCACAAACGCTCCACTGACATCACGCTGTGTTCTTCTAATTATATCAATGTCGTCTGCGTATCCTAGTAGCTGGACGGACTTTTGAAAGATTGTGCCTCTAGTGTTGACGTTGGAGCTTTGCACAATCTTTTCAAGAATGGTATTGAAGAAATCGCATGACAGCGCATCGCCGTGTCTAAAATCGTGTTTGAAATCAAAAGCGTCCATTAGGTTTTTTCCGACCATGATGGAACAGCGAGAGTTTCCCATTGTCATCTTACACAGACGGACGAGCTTTTTTGGGATGCCAAAAATAAACATTGTTCTTTATAATTGGTCTCTATAGACGTCATACGCAGGCTTGAAATCCATGAAAAGGTGGTAGGTATCGATTTGAAGTTCTTGGGTCTTCTCGAAGATCTGCCGTAGGGTGAATATTTGATCGATGGAGGACTTTCCGGGTCTGAAGCCATACTGACAAGAACCTACCAGGTTGTTGACGAAGGGCTTCAAACTATCACACAGCACTGCAGACAAGAACTTTTAGGCGATGTTAAGGAGACCTCTGTTGATGATGCAGTTCAGGGGATCTCCTTTTTTGAGGATCGGGCATACGATGCTGATGTTCCATTCGTGGGCATGCTTTCCTCCGACCAAATTTTTCCAATGAGCTGATGCACGCTCCTAACAGCTCGGCGGCTAGCCCGTTTGCTCCAGCGGCCTTATTCGACTTAAATGTAGATATCGCTATCTTTTACGTTTTAATTATGTCGGCTGGTGCACCCAAACTGAATGTTTCTGTATTGCTGACGGAGTTTGCTCGTCATTACCATTACAGAGCTTGGAAAAGTGATCTTTTCATATCCTCAGCACTGCCTGTGCTTCCACTACGATGTTCCCATGATGGTCTCTACAGGCTTCAGTTCGGAGTGTATAAGCCCTGAAGGTTTGTTTCACCTTTTTGTAGAACTTTCGAACCTCGTTCCTGTTGTGACATTCCTCTATCTCCTCGAACGCGCACTTCTCATGCTCCCTATTTTTCTTTCTGAGAAGTTTATGCTCCTCTCTCCTTTTCTGCTCGTAGAGCTCACGAGCTGCTCGTGTCCTTTTTGCAGCGCCGCTTTGTATGCCTCTTGTTTATCTGCATGTGTTCGCCGGCATCATCAATCAAGGGGTTTCGTTGTGGTGGCCGTGTAATCCCTAGAACTTCAGAGGCGCCATCTCTAATGGCTGCTTGGTAGTGTTGCCAATGGTTCTCTACATTTTGTGCTGGCAGCAAAGGGCATCTGAAGAGATTTTCGGAGAAACGATCGGAAAAGGATCTAGCAATCTCTTGCGATTGTTGCCGTTTGACGGTGAATTTCCTCCTAGAATATTCGCGTGTTGGCCTTGATCGGGAAATCTGCATTCGTACCTTGGCTACAACAAGGTAAAATTCAAGTCGATGTTGGCACCTCGGAATGTGCGGACATCTTGCATGGTAGAGAAGTGTCGTGCGTCGATCGCAATGTGATCAATCTGGTTGACGGTTGATTGGTCAGGAGATTTCCATGTTCCCTTGTGGATATCGAGATGTGGGAATCGCGTACTTGCTACCATAACGTATCGCCCTGCAGCGAAGTCGATTAGCCTAAACCCGTTGTTGTCCGATTATTCCACCAAAGATTTCTTCTCTACCCAGCTTAGCATTAAAATCTCCAAGAACGATTTTAATGTCATAGCTAGGGCATTGCTCATAGGTCTTGTCGAGGGGCTCGTAGAACCTGTTGTTCTTCATCCTTTTCTCAATGGGGGTGTGAGCGCAGATGAGGCTGATGTGGGTGAATTTTGCCTTGATACGGATTGTCGTGACGCGCACATTCACTGAGTTGAAAAACCTTCCTCCTGAGTCAAGTCCCAACTTAAAATCAACATCCAAATAGACGCTGATTTTGTTCCCGGTAGCAATCGCAGTAGTAAATATCACAGTTGTTCATTTTACGTACGCCCGGACCATCTCATCGCATTTTTTGGATGGCAGTTATATCTGCTTTATAACAGTCAAGGCCTTCCGCTAGTTGTTAGGCTGCACGTGGTCTATGTAGGGACCTAACATTCCAAGTGCAAAACCGAAATTCGTTGTCCTCAAATCGTTTGCGTGGGTCGTCATTGTTAATTCCTTCCGTATCCGAGGCTTGTTGGTGTTTCGGAACCATGTCTTCTTTATGTGGCCGGACAGTCACCCCGACGCACGTCCCCCAAACTGGAGGGTCAGGTCTTTAGTTTAACTCTAAGACGAAGAGCCGGCCAAACCGCTCTTTATAGGCCTGGGCTACTGATATGTCGTAGTAGCCCTATAAGGAGTTCACTAAGTAGTTCATTTTGATTGCAACTATAGACGCCACAATTGATTCCATCTTGGGAGTTCTTCCGCTGCTGCCTGTTGAAAAGGAGGCATGCCTTAGAATTTAAATACTTTATCCATTTCTAAACATTCAGATATTATTATTTACAAACAGAAAAAACACAAACAAAAATAATAAATGTTATTTATTGAGCTTACAAAGCTGGGAAAAACGCATTTTCGAATTGTTGCTTACTATAATATTGCGGTAAGGGCTCCATATTATATTCTAAGATCTAAACTTAAAACCCTTTTTATGCAAGAACATAAATCAGTCCTCATTTTTTGAGTAAGAGGTGCTTGTGTTAATTAGCGAGGAGTGTTTTGGGCTTAAAAAAGCATACAAAATCAATTTATCGACCATATGCACATTAGCCATTCAACTTTTATTTGTCCTGGGCCTAGTAAATACGTAACGACCGCAGCGCACTTTGACAGCCGTCCGTCGTCGTCGTCGTTGCCGTTGGTCGTCGGCAATTCCATAGAGAAAACAAACGTTTCACTGCACATCGTCGAGAGATTGGGTTGAGTAAGTTGGTACTAAATATTAAATATTTACACTCAACAGGCACACCAGCCACAGCCAGGATGAACCCATATAAAATCCAATGAAACTCCAACGAAAATGACAACCAACTGACTTGCCAGCCAGCAAGCCACAATTCCTATTGCAAGTAACAATTTATTAAATTATGGGCACGTGCACACTACATCACAGTTGATTTCAAATGTGATGATGATTAAAGTCTAAAATAATCAAGCAACAAAATCGTCGGTTGAGTTTGTTTTACTCATAAACGAGGGACAAGTGCATAGAATGTGTACAGCTGCACAGAATCCATAGAGCGTTGATTTTGAAACACCCACAATCCCACAACTGAGTTTTGTTTGAATCCAAATCCAAATTCAAGGATCTTAAGGTAGAGCGGCACACGTGACTGACTGCAGTTCTGAATTATTTGCTGAAATTTGTGTTGATTAGATAGAGAGGATTTCCTGCATGCTCAAATAAACATCCATTTTGAGTGTGCCATTTACACAAAAAAAAAAATGTAGATGCCCCAAATGGACGTGGATAGTTCTGTGGTGACTGCAGTGGGAGAATCTTTTTCTATAGAAAAATGCTCTTGATTTGCATGTCCACAACTGTTGAGGATGTACTTGAATTTTTGGTTTATGTCTCATCTTCGTTCATTTGCATTACATTGCATAAACTAGCTTTCCGGGTATGAATGAGAAATACTCTCAATTCTATTGGCTCAGATTCAGTCAGAAATGTCAAGTGTGTTTATTATTCTAACTTCTAACATATTTGATGTACCCATTGAAAGAATGGTAGATATGCTTTGACAAACATATAGATGTTGCTGTTGACGTTTTATGAAGCCATAAATAACGCCGACAAAAAAGAGTAAATAACAAACATCAGAAGGTAAAGTGCCCAGGCCCACTTCAACTAAACATAAATAAAGAAACCAGCATAAAATCGCATTGATATGGAGTCTCGTCCTTTATTCACAATCTGTTCTCTACGCACACTTAACTCTCAAGGGTCTAAATAAATATCCCCTTTGTGAAAAATAGTTCGTACAAGTGCGTCTCTTCCCTTGCAATAAAGGATACAAGAAAATTAAGCAAGCATCCCTTTATTCTTTTTTTCGCTTTGTTCACAGTTAACACGTGGCAAAGATTTTGAACTAGAATTTTTACTATCACGGCATATACCTACTTGTCGGAAGGAAACAATTGACAATTCCCCAAGGTGTCAATTTTAGTGTCCCAAAATTTACCTTGTCTTTCTAGATAGGAACTTGTACAGAATCTTGTAAGTATTCATGGCTTACATGAAGGGGCGAAAACTGCTCTGGCTTAGTGCGGACTATAATTGCAAAGCTAATGTTCCTAAACGGACACAGGACCAAAGTAATGGGTTTCAATTTTTAGCAAATATTCAATTTTTAAGACATTTTTTCTTGAAAGGCAAGTATTTTTGATTTTTTGTGATATAACGTGCTTTTTTTAAATATCATTTTTTTATAATGAGCACGCAATCAAGGGGTTTATATCCCTTTTTATGCCAAAGTACAGTGCGGGCGTAAGGGAAAGTGGGATAGGCGGAGAGGGTTTAGGATAAAGTGTCGGTTAAAATTGGTCTGGAATTCTTGAACATTGCAGTAAATGGGGAAGAGGGATGTGGAAGAGAGTTCCACATTTTTGTAGTAGGGCTAAGTCCGAAGTTGGGCTCGAGGGTGAACTCATGGGCATTCCTGGAGGCGAAGGTATTACGGTTGAATATCTTAAGGGGAGGAATGCAAGTAACGGTAAAAGAGAGTGAGGCATGAAACATTACGTCGATGTTTGAGTGTCCCAGTAATGGTTTGGTCACCCATCATCTTTGATGTTCTGCTCTGTATCAATGACCAAATGACTTAAGTACGTCACTGGAGCACCAGCCCAAACGTTGGACGTATATATGTTTTAAAGATGGTAGGCAGATCAGAAGAGGAAAAAATGCTTGCATCTTTCTTAAGCTGATAATTTATCAGCGTTTCCATGACCTTAGAAAGAAGGAACGAAAATGCAATCGGACGATAATTGGAGGGCGAGAGGATTTTTTCTTCTTTTGGGATTGACAAATGCTGTTTTCCAACTGCTCGGAACGAGCCCAGAAGAATAGGATAGATGGAAAAGCTTACGCAAGGGCTTTTCCAGCGTGGAAAAACAGCGGGGTTTCCATCTGGACGGCGGATTTGTGTATGTTGAGATCTTTAAGGACCCTCGCTACAGCACGAGTACGATTCCTCCCATGGAATCATTGACGCGCTTAACCTTGTTCATCTATGAGTCTACTTCAAAATAATATTTTTTCTTCCAATCTTCTAAATGGGTTCAACTTTGCTAATGTGTCTGCCGAAGAAGTTGTGGAGAATCTTATTTCTATCAAGAGCAACTCTGTGGGATTTGATGGCCTACATCCTACTTTCGTTAAAGCAGTTATGCCTGTTATCCTCCCATACATAACTTTTGCCATCAACTCAGTGTTGACTAAAAGTGAGTTTCCATCGAAATGGAAATTTTCCAAAATTATTCCTGTTCCCAAGAATAGAATTGGGACTGAATTTCGTCCCATTGTCCAAGTTAATGGAGAGATTGTCTGATTTTCGGTCTCATCACAGTAGTAGCACTGCACTCCTAGATGTGGTTGAGCGGTAACCCAGTGGCAAATTTTCCAATTTTCACCAAGGAATCACCATGCGATTCACCAAGGAATGGGAGCTTCACTCATGAATTTGAAAGTGAATCATTTGGTGAAATTTACACAGGGCTGTCATTGGAGTTCACCAAGTGAATTTCTTGGTGAAAATGCATCAGTGAAGTAATTGAATAAAAGTATTCTGTGTTTTCATTTGTTCTCTAACTCCGATGAAATGTTAAATGATAGTTCATTGGTGAACTCATCCCTTTTTGGAAGTTGAATTTTCCACCAAGTACTTTTTTCATGGCTGAATAATATTACGAAAATTTAGCTGTGAAATCAAAAACCACCAAATGTAAATATCAAAACAAATTTATTAATTAATATTTCTGAAAGGAACACAATATTGTTCTAAATAATAATCTGGATCTTTTACTGTTTCTTTCAATTGTTGCCGCTAAACGACTCCTTTTAAGTTCCTCCACATTCCAGATTCCAAAATACCTTTAAAAAATGTTTAGATATTTAGTTTAATTTCATTTCTATATATGTCGAAAATAATTACCTATTTATTTTTGAGGATAACACTCATGTTTTTTCCTGTGCTGTTGAATGATTATTAATTCACCTTTAAAAATAACTTACACATTCTTCACATCAACTGTCTTTAACTAAGATTTCGATTGCACTGATTGAACATAGAAAAAAACATTTTTTTAATGATCACAGACAAAATAGTGGAAAAAACCAAAACCATTGCGTCGTCACCGGTCGTCGTCGCGTCGTCCTCGAGCAATAAAAGTTGAAAGTACATAATGTTTATGTACACGGATTCTTGCAGGTCATTTCCACCCTTAAAAGGAAATAAAAAACTATCAGCTGCGCTAGTAGCTAGACAATATTTTTGTTTCTTTTTTGTTCGTTTATTCTTCTTCTTATGAATACAACACACAGTGCTCAATGCCAATTGCGAACTCGTGAAGCTGTGCAGGGCTTTTTCTTACTGAAATCACAACGTTTAGGTATGCGAAGAAACGAAAGCGTTAGTAGAACAGAGATATTGTACAGAGGAAAAAGGGCATTTCTTTATTCCTATGAAATCATTTCTTTATTTTTCCTCTTAAAAGTGTGGAATGAATTCCTGGCTCTTTTCACCAAAATTTTTCACCAAGGATGAAATTTGCCACTGGGAAGCCATTGACGACGATAAGCTCACATTCTTGATTCTACTTGACTACTACAAAGCATTTGACACGATTGGATTGACGATAACATATTATGTTACAAATTAGCTACAGATTTCGGGTTTGCTCCGGAAGCAACTAAATTGATTCATTCTTACTTAACAGGGAGGAGTCAGGCAGTTGTTTCTGGGAATAAGGTTTCCGACTTTATCTCAATGTCGCGTGGCGTCCCCCAAGGTTCTATCCTTGGATCGCTTTTGTTCTCGGCATACGTTGATGGCATTCCCAGAATAATTAACTATGGGAATGTGCAAATGTTTGCTGATGACGTCTAATATCTCCACAGTTCATCTCTGAGTCTCATAGAAAACTGTGTAAGCAACATCAATGACGACCTGCCTTCTATTCACAAATGGTCTAACGAATGTGGTCTAGTTCTTAATCCCCTTAAAACCAAATGTTTAGTAATCTCATGGAATATGGTTGACCCATCCTATTTTCCCACAGTGCTCCTAAATAATGTTCCAGTTGAATACGTGCAGACGGCCAAGAACTTGGGAATCTGCTTTAATAGGACTTCGGATTGGAATGACCATATAAACGCTGTGGTTGGGAAGACATATGGCGCTCTTAGGACCCTAACGATCTCAAAAAATTTACGCCAATTGAAACTAGAAAAATGTTAGCTAAAACCCTTGTTGTTCCAATCCTGACGTACAGATGTGAAATCTTCTTCAACTTGGATTTTGTGTGTTTAAGAATGATGACAGTCGTGTTCAACAATATTATTCGGTATGTTTTTGGATTACGTCGTTACGACAGTATCTCTAACTACTCTTTAGAATTGTAGTGTCCGTAGCTTAGTGGTTAGGTGCGTTGGCTGCTAAGCAGAACGTCGTGGGTTCGAATCCTACTGGGGCCCAAAGTTTTTATTTCATCTTTCACGGACACTGCCTCTTGCGAAGAATTGACAAAACTTCCAAGAGTATCATCTGTCATGAAAAAGTGCTTCTCAGCTTGGCCGTTCAGAATCGGCGTAAAATTGTAGGTCCCCTCAATTCTTCACACGCACCCAGAGAATTTTTGATGAGAGTAAGCCACTTAGGCATTGGCTCTTCAAGAGCTGTCGTGCCACTCTATTAATTTTTATTTTTACTCTTTAGAATTGGACGGTATAAGTTTCAACTTCAACTTTTTAAACCAAAAGACTCTTACTATGCTATTTAAAATCATCCAGACTTAACAGCTAGATTTACCGTTCTTTGCTGTTCTTCAGTGGGATTCGTCTCTGAAATACGCTGCCCCGTGAATGGATAATAATAGAGGAACTTAGATTATTCAAAATGAACCTTTTCGAATATCTATCCACCTCGTAGATACTTCTTATGTGTCAAATCATTAAAATTGAATCTTTTATGTTCTCAAATCATTAAAATTGATGTAATGGCGATATTGGGGATAGTTCTTTAATTGTTACTTTTTCTTCTATCTATCTCTTTCTCTTTTCATTCTCATCTTCTATCTACTTCCTCTACAATCTATTTCTCTACCTATCTTTCTACGTCTTTATTTATATTTCTGTTTTTTACTTTTTTCTTTTTTAATATTAACTCTTAATTTTAGGTATTTAATTTACTTATTTTTTTTTAAATATAATTTCCTTAATGTTTTAAAATACGCATGTCCTTTTATTATAATCCTAATCAAGGCTTAATTATCTAAAAGATGTATATCTTAATATTAAGTTCTTTTAAATAAATAAATCTATCTAAATCTAAATCTAAATCTAAAAACTGGCGGAGTCATGGTACACTCTGGCAGCGAAGAGTTGGAGGCGAACTGCCTACCTACCTACTGTCTACCAAAGGGTTAGCTTTCGCAAGAGAGCGTTATTTCTTGTTATTCTAATCGGTACCGCAATTTTTGCAGAGATGTGTTTCTGATTATTTCTTCTGTTGATATTAAAAGTCCCAGGTAATATTAAACGAGTCCGATTTCTATTATCCATTATCCTTTCATCACAATATCGAAACTAATATTCGGATGCACACAATACCACACATGTATCTGACTCTATCTACACACTAAGTCTGGTTGACCAGTTCAGTTTCCAGACTATAGACATTAATTCATGCCGAAAGCTACGAGTATCTACGAACAAAACAGAGCTCGTTCGGATGGAACCAAACTGATAGGACGAAGCAGGAGAAATAGATGTGGCTTCAAAATGTCTTGGCTAGCTTACACTGTCTGCTGTCATCAAAAAACATAATACAAACGAAAAATACAATACATCAAAGTGTTTTTTGAAACCTCCTTAAGAAGGTACATAATGTTAAGGTAAAATGAAAAATATATCTTGCATATGCACATACATACTTACTTACTTATCCAGCTCACAATCCATGAAAGATCTCAGCCTGAGTTACTGCAGCCTTCCATCGTGAACGGTCCCACGCATGCACTATCCAGTCGCCGAAACCAAGCGCTCTGGCATACGCAGTCACTTGGTCCTTGTACCGTAGGTAGGTTCGGTCTTCCTTATCGTCTCGAACCTGGGGGCTGGGATGAGATGGCTGGATCATTGTCGTCCATTCGTTCTATGTGGCCGAGCCAATGTAGTCGTCTTTTCTTGGCCATCTGGACTACATCCACATCTTGGTACACGAACAGTTCTCTGTTGAACCTACTCCTCCATTCGCCATCATCGCATACGGGACCGAAAATCCGTCGAAGAATTTTTCTTTCGAAAGTGCCCAGTATCAATTCCCCTTTTTCACTTATTGTCCAGCACTCGGCGCCGGCCGTACAGTAGAAGTGGGACTGGTAAAATCAATGTTTTGTATAGCAGACACTGTGTCTTTCGGGTGAGGAGTTTTGAACCCAGTTGTTTTGTCAAACCCAAGCAACAGCGGTTCGCTAGGGTAATCCCTCTTCGAATCGCCACTAAGGTATCGTTTGTGGGCTTGATATTTGTTCCAAGGTAAGTGAACTCATAAACTACCTCGAAATTGTTGCTACCAACAGTAACGTTTTGTCCTAGGCGGTGGACAGATGTTGCTTTGTTTCTTGTTTGTTGATAACATGTACTTTGTTTTGTCCTCATTCACTTCAAGACCGACGAGTTTTGCCTGCTCTTCAATCGCTGTGAACGCCTCAAGCATAGCTCTCTTGGATCGACCGCACATTCATAGTTCCAAATAACAAAAAACGCAAATAAACTGCAGTCGCAAGAACAAATTCATCAGACGCTAAGAAAAAAAACTGCATTATCAGAGCTTAATCAAAATCAGTTTGCTTCGAAAAACCTTTAGAAATTATCCTTCCACTGGATATCTCATCAATCGGTAGCCTTAACTTCCTTTAAAAAAGAAGAGCCAAGTTCAAAAAAGCACTTTTCAATTACGCCATCATTCATGATTTCAATGAAGTTCCAGGATGAATAGCCATTTGTTTAAGTCTTTGGTACTCCAATGGAACCAGATGTATACTAAAGCTATTCATTGACTTTTTGACTAAAATTCGTTCCTACAACATTTTACCTCTTTGTCTGTTTTCTTTTTTTTTTGTTTTGTTTCGGTCGTGCGCTAAAAGCATAAAAGAAATCAAAAGATCTTTACTTTCAATGAAAGATGCAAACAAAAAACACATGCCGCGCAAAGGCAAACACAAATGTTTGCTCAATGCATTATAATTGTCGGTCTGATTCCAAATACATTATACCGGGGAAAAAAATCTATTTACCTCACCCCGACATCACCCACCCCCGTTTATTGTGTAACCATGCGTGTTGTATGAAAATTTGAATCGATGCAGGGTGTTTCCTGTCATCTTCGAATGTTGTGATTTTCTTATTTCTTATTTCTTTTATTGCATTGGCTGCGAGTAATTCTTGACCGCCTTAAAATCATAACCTCAATCGGTTAAAAACGAATTTAATAAATATACACCTCGGCACTTTGTATTGTGCTCAATTCAGAGGGTGTTTGAACACCTTGCACAGAGCACAGCACACCCTGTTATTGGTTTGGCCAATCCTCCCACGTTGAAAAACAATTCGAGTACATTTTAGTGCGAATGAATGCTTTATGCTTTGATTTTCATTTAGATCACCGAGAACTGCCAAGCATCTTCGAAGGTGCAAATCAAAAATATCCAACGAAAGACTCCAATTCCAAACCGCACTGATGAACTGATGTTACGAGTCTTCCGATTGCAAGATATGTCACCCCCACCACCACCGTTGAAATCCTAATTGATTGAAGTGAATTGAAAAGGTGAGTTTGGACTCTACTGGGTAACTGGTGTTCATGCAACTTAAAATATAGAAGGGTTGGTTAAAGGCTGGCTTAAGTTCAAACTCAAACTATGTGAACAGGTGGCGAGCGGTGGGTGCAGTGTTTTATTTTACTTTTTTAATCTTTGAATTGTTTTGATTTGTGTGTGAATGAACTCGGAAAATAATTCAATGGCACAAAGGCCCACCTGTGCATAAACGAACAAAAATATAAAAGAAATTTCAGGGGGTTTTTAGTTTTTGCCTTTACTTTTCCATTGTATTATTTGCACATGTTTTCATGAAATCTCTACGAATATAGTAAATGTGAATGTAAGTTTGTTTGTCACTTGATAACAAGGCCCTGTGAGAATTGGGTTAAAAAGTGGTTAATAATTGACGTTTGGTTAAATTTGACACTTCGCATTGAATAAAATGTGTTAAAAATTACACTAGATGCGGAGCTAATTTTTAACCTAATTCATCCAATTCGCACACGGCCTTAGACGATTATAATGAAACTTTGTCCATATATCCGTGGATATGGAGGTATTAGAAGTATAGCATAGGCTTTAGTAACTTTTTATCCCGATAAAACGTAGATACGGTTCCCGTGGAATGGTTTAATTTTGCATAGAGCGGGCGAAGCCGCAGTTAAAAGCGTACTTAATTACTTATGGTGCGCTACAGTCCAGGTCGGACTAGGGCCTCATCCAACCAACATCACCAACCAGCTCGGTCCCTAGCTAGCTGTCTCCAGTTTCGCACGCCAAGTTGGTTCACGTCCTCTGCCACCTGTGTGCTCCACTTGAGTCGCGGTCTTCCTCTTCTGCAACGTACTACCGGGTTAGATTCGAAGACTCTACGAGCCGGAGCATTATTTTCCATTCGCTCAACATGACCCAACCATCGAAGTCGTTGGACTTTTACTTTTATGGCTAGGTCAGTGTCGCTGTACAGCTCGTACAGTTCTTGGTTGAATCTTCGTCTCCATTCTCCATTAATGCAGACAGGACCAAAAATCACTCGAAGAATTTTTCTCTCAAAGTAGCCCAAAGCGTTTTCATCAGATGTTGTCATGGTCAATGTCCCTGCACCATACATTAGGACCGGGATGATGAGGGTTTTGTAGAGTGTCACTTTAGTTGCTCGGGAGAGGACTTTACTACTCAATTGCCTTCTAAGTCCAAAGAAACAGCGATTGGCAAGAGTGATTCTTCGTTTGATTTCAGCGCTGGCGTTGTTGTCTGAGTTGATAGCGGATCCTAGGTAGACAAAGTCTTTAACTACCTAAAAGTTAAATCTGTCTATGTTGACGTTTGCTCCAAGACGTCAATGTTGGTTAGTCCTTTCTTGTTGACAGCATTAACTTGGTCTTGCCCTCGTTAACCGTTCTGGCTTCCGTCTCAAAACTCACGAACGCTCCACTGACATCACGTTGTGTTCTTCCAATTATGTCAATGTCGTCTGCGTATCTTAGTAGCTGGACGGACTTTAGAAAGATAGATATGATAGATATCGATTTGAAGTTCCTGGATCTTCTCCAAGATCTACCGTGGGATGAATATTTGATCGATGGTGGACTGCAAACAGAAATCCACTGATTGTGGTTAATCGACATAGATATAAGCTTCCTATCAATTTTAAACAAATTCAGATGCTGAAATAAAAATTAATTGCATTACTATAGACGGTTTACATAAAGTATCGTATTTGTGAAAATTGTCAATTCAAGATCCACACACTTAGGACAGAAGAAAAGGCCCATTTCGGTACCATATGAATAGAGGAATTACTTCTTACTAATCGAGCTTTTTATAAAGTGGAGAAGATATTTAATATCCGTGTTAGCTTCTTCTTCACTGGAATTATCGTTGAAAAAATTTCCCAGGTGAAGTTTGCAGGGCGTTTGCAGAGAAGGTGAGAGATTGGTTCCTTTTCTTTTTCGTCCACACACCTCCTGCAGAAGTCATTTGAGGTCACACCTAGTCGTATTGCGTGTCTGCCAATAAGACAGTGTTCCATGAGGACGCCTATTAGGGAGCCAATATGCATTCTGCTTTCAGATAACAAGTCAAGTGACGGCCATATGAGTTTTGTGGCTGCGCATATTCGTAAATTATACCACCTATTGGTAGGGCTTAAAACACACCGAATCAGACAAGACGTCTTTTTGTCTTTCGACAAAAAAAAAAGTGTCTGTGTGTCCATTGCTCTTGAAAAAGACAGGACACGATTAAAAGTCTTGTCCCCTCGTCGGTTGCAGT
The DNA here is from genome assembly GCA_920937365.1 of Sphaerophoria rueppellii. Classification (NCBI taxonomy): domain Eukaryota; kingdom Metazoa; phylum Arthropoda; class Insecta; order Diptera; family Syrphidae; genus Sphaerophoria; species Sphaerophoria rueppellii. Next base: position 68,963,624 of record CAKKXW010000002.1, on the reverse strand, counting down.
CAATGTATGTGGTTGTATAGGAACAAAACACACCGAAGAAGACTAAAAGTCCGGGACAAAATGTCAGCACCTATGTAAAACTATATACAGCGTTTTATGAAGTAACGGCCACCACAGTGAACAAGACAAACAAACAAAAATCGACAAAAAAACGTGTCAGTTGCATTATGGCCATATTTCGAAAAATGGCCATAATGACACATCGTGAAAGTGTCATATGGCCATATTCGAACATATGACCCTTTGTCACTTTTCTAAACCGTCATTTGGCCATATTTACTTGCAACATTTGCCAAGATGCCAACCATATGAATCCAAACTTCTAATTTCTACAGTTACTGTACCTGCACACCCAAATCTGCAAGCCGTTTAGTCATTCTGCGCTTTTTTTCAAAATTTGAGAGAATTGCCAAACAAAAGTGTCTGTATATTATTTGTTGGCCCAACAATTCCACCTACTATAAAGTAATCTTCGTGGAATTCCGAAAAATATAAAAACAAAATGGTTTTATCTTTGTTCCCATTAATTCAAACGGTAGGTTCTTGCGAAGCTATAGATTTCGAAAACAAGAACGGTAGTGCCTTTACCATGTTTTTTTTTTTTGCGATAAGAAACACATTATAAATGATTGGAGATAAATAAATATTCAGTTTCAGTTAAAGATCTTCGATAAGTAGTCTATTCTAGCAATCTTACATGTACCTCGTTTACGGGAACTCAAAATAAAACGCAATCTATTTTCCTCTTATTTATACGTAGGTATGTTGTTAACAACAAAACGTTGTTACTGATATAATCACAACGCTGCTGTATTGAAGAATTAAATTTTTTTCGCAACATATTTCACAGACACATGAAAACGTTGATTCATTGACTCAAAATATTTAGTGTCACAAATCACAATATCGTTTAGAACATGAGTATTTAGCTTAGAAAAACTAACAAAATACTTATTTACCACATTAAACTGCTGCGATCCAGGAAATACGATGGATAGGATCTGGGGACAATGACAGAAACAATTGCTACACACGAGTTTATTACAGCTGTCATCATGGACTGGTTATATTATTAGGATATACTTCCGAAACTGTAAGCACGGGTTGCAAACAAGGAGTGAACGACTAGCTGTAACCATCAAGGCCACCTGCAAAACATGGAGTAAATGCGGATGTGACAACAACCCCTCCCGATAAAGCTAAGGAGTCTAGCAAGGAGAGATTTTAGACCTCGGATAATGAGCCACGCGCCTGTCATGGTACGACAAAATCGGACACGAAATGCAAAAATCGGAAGGAGACATTTATAGCGGTTAGTATGAAAGCACTTACACTCCACGGTGCAACTCAATAACGCTTCGACTATCGACTTGCTGCAGCTCGCATACGTGATAAGTAGGTCAGACAAAGATCTACACAGCAACCTGGCGATCTCCGGATGGTCGAACCACCAACCAAATCGACCGTGTGCTAATCGGCGCAAGGCACGCATCCAACATCTTGAACGTGCCCACTTTCCGAGGAGCAAATGTCGACTCTGCCACTTTCTGGTAGTGGCAAAGTTTAGAGCTCGACTATCAAACGACAAAAAAACACCGTGCGGCCCCAAGGAAGAAGTTCAACATCGGTTGCCTTGGCACTCCGGATAATGCGAGAGACTACAGTGAGCGCCTGAGTGAGCGACTCTCCGCTGTCTTCCCAAATACCATAGATGTCAACACCCTGTGGAACCAATATCGCGAAATAATAAAAAATGTAACCGAGACCACCATAGGTTACCAGCCACCCCCGAAAAAGTATACGTGGTATGATGATCAATGCGCGTTATTTAAAAGAGAGACGGAAAATGCACGTTTGCAGATGCTGCTGCAACGGAAAACAAGAGCAGCAAGAGAAGAGTACCGAAAAAAAGGAGAAATGAGAAAAAACCCTGCGAAGGGAGAAAAGAGCATCCTCAGTTTCTCAGTGCAAAATCTAGAAGAGACTCGGGCCAAGAACAACACCCGGCGTTTCTTTAGAAGGTCGAAGCAATCAGCTTCTGGTTTCAGAACCGGAACACAGGCTCTTCGAAACAGTCAAGGAAACCTAGTCTTGAAGCACAGGGAATTGTTGGTAGATGTTTTCAAGCAGCACTCCAACAGCTGCTGAATGCGCAAAATGTCGAGCGAGTTAATGACGAAAAAGAAGCAAGACCAGCCAATGAATCCCCAGTCCCAGACCCCAGCACATCAGAAGAAGTAGAAAGACCCATCCAAAAGCTAAAAAATAACAAGTCCGTCAGGTCGGATGGCATACCTGCGGAACTCTTTAAATATGTAGGAGGTGTTTTCATGAACCGCATGCACCAGGTCATCAACAAAGTGTGGGTGGAAGAATGCCCACTGACTGGTCGATAAGCTCCATATGCCCCATCTACAAAAAAAGACGATCATGTGTCATGCAAAAACTACCGCGGCATATCTCTGCATAATGTTGCATACAAAATCCTATCCAACGTACTGTGTGACCGTCTTTAACCGTTCTGCAACACAAGTATCGGCACGTACCAGTGTGGCTTTAGGCCAGGCAGAACAACGATAGACCAAATATTCACACTGAGGCATATCCTGGAAAAGACCAACGAATTTCAAGTCGAAACCCATCATCTTTTCATCGACTTCAAAGCTGCTTATGATAGCATCCACCGCCAAGAGCTTATGATGGCGATGTCTGAATTCGGGATCCCGAACAAACTGATCCAGCTTTGCCGCATGACGCTTAACAATACGCAGTGCAGTGTGCAAATGGGTAACAGCTCATCCGAGTTGTTTCAAACATGCGCAGGGCTTTAGACAAGGAGATGCGCTGTCATGTGACTTATTTAACATAGTCCTGGAGCAGATAATGCGCAAGGCAGGTGTGAGAACGGAAAACACTATCTTCAGCAAGTCCACCCAGCTCCTAGGCTATGCGGACGACATTGACATCATCGGTCGATCCAAGAGAGCTGTGCTTGAGGCCTTCACAGCGATTGAAGAACAGGCAAAACTCGTTGGTCTTGAAGTGAATGAGGACAAAACAAAGTACATGCTATCAACAAACAAAGCAACATCTGTCCACCGCCTAGGACAAAACGTCACTGTTGGTAGCAGCAATTTCCTACCTACCTTGGAACAAGCGTCAACCCAACAAATGACAACATAGTGGAGATCCGAAGAAGAATTACCCTAGCGAACCACTGCTGCTTCGGTTTGCCAAAACAACTGGGTTCAAAACCCCTCACTCGAAAGACAAAGTGTCTGCTATACAAAACTTTGACTTTACGAGTCCTACCCTACGGCAGCGTCGAGTTCTGGACGACAAGTAAAAAAGGGGAATTGATACTGGGCACTTTCAAAAGAAAAATTCTTCGACGGATATTCGGTCCCGTATGCGACAATGGCGAATGGAGAAGAAGGTTCAACCAAGAACTGTTCAAACTGTACCAAGATGTGGATATAGTCCAAGTAGGTCAAGAAAAGGCGACTACATTGGCTCGGCCACATGGAGCCAATGGACGACAACGCTCCAGCCAAGAAATTCTTCTCATCCCAGCCCCCAGGTTCGAGACGACAAGGAAGACCGAACCTACGGTACAAGGACCAAGAGACTGCGTATGCCAGAGCGCTTGGTTTCGGCGACTGGAGAGTGCATGCGAGGGACCGATCACGATGGAAGGCTGCAATATCTTATTCTGAGATCTTTCATGGATTGTGAGCCACCCCCACCCCACTACCCCACTTTCTTAATAAAAATTGGTAAAGAACAACTACTGCATTTTAACAAAAAATTACTAATTATTTGGACGAAGAATTTCTTCTCGTTCTCCATGATTCTCATCATTTCCAGTACTAAATTTTGAGCCTAATAGTGTCGTTTGAAAAAAAAAAAACTAACTAAACGAAACGTAAGATCTTCACATTTTTGTTCCCTCTTGAAGACTCTTATTTTTTGAGTCCAATAGCCAAACTCAAGTTTCTATTGAATTTAATTCTAATAAATAACCAATTGAGATGTAATCAAAGCTAGAGGGCTACCGACGAACCACGAAACCGAAATGCCGAAATATAAACATTTCTCCGTTGGTTGATCAACCAAGCAATGTTGTTAGGGAATTTGTGGGTGATTTCCAACGACGATTAACAACATCTGTGTTTTCATACATTTTAACCTCTGTTGCTTGGTTTTCCTCACAGATATTAACCAATAAAAAAAAAGTTATCACCCCTTGAGTCATCCTCATCACTAACCAGGACAACAGGATAATACTATGCATAGCCATCAAGCTTTTTCAGGTATGAGGAAGTGAGCCCTATAGTGATCGCCCCCGGTTAGTTTTTCACTTTAAATAGTATCTATAACATTTCATAAAACTAAGTGTAGCATAATAAATCCTGTGTGTAATTTGTTTGAGTATATCTTCGTCTTCCAGCATTCAACTCTATATGAACCCCTTGTTTAGATGAACCTTTGAGGCAACCATTAAAGCCAACGAACAAGCACGAGCAACTGTCAAGAGGATATAATTTAATAAACTACGCCGTGGGGTACTTTTTTTTTTGAAGAAATACAACAACAACCAAAATAAAAGTTGAAAACCAACCCCTGTGGTGGAACTTAAATAAAAACAAATACCCGTACGGGTATCCTTGTTTTCTATACCGACTGTGGCTATATGACAGGCAAAGGACTTATATTTTATGCTTCAGATCGTCAAGGGGAGTGAATGTTTACATTTCATAAAAGAATGTCTGGTCCTTGGACAGGTACTTTTCTATTATATCAAATAAAATATAGTCATAAATTTGTATGTACTTTATATTTGCTTGTTTTATTTTGAAGGTATTTTGAAAGATAGGCACTCATAGAGGTACAAGGCAACAATATGTCATATTTACTTGTTTGTATTTGCTTATTTACTCGTTCAAAGAAAGGAATTGGTTCGTCTGTAAAAGTGAAAGTCATTTTAACTTTTCTTTTGAAAGTTTTATAAACTCATTAATTAAAAGAAATCAAGAGTAGCTAAACAACTTCTAAGGTTTGTTTTTGTTTTGTTTTCAAACCAAGGGTGTGAACAATTGAGTGTTTGAGCTGTTTTTTTTTTATATCAACAATCAGGAAATAAATATTATCAATGCAAAAAAGATATTGGGCCTTACTAATAATCAAATTTAGTAAATAGTTAAATGAAAATCTCCAGATTTCAGAAACATCACATACCAATAACGAATTTAGTCTCCAGTTTAGTCACTAGCAAAACGTCAAAATTTAATACACGGAAATCCATCTCTAAGCTGTGCACTAAAATCACATCTGAAGGCAAGTGTTTCTGTGGTGCTATTTTATGGTACACAAATAAGTATTAAATGTACTGAAATTGTTCATAGTATTTTTTCGATTTCTATTGGTATTTTCATTACGTCTCACTTTTTTTGGTTCAAAAGAAGTAAAAATTGTATTTATTTATTTTTTAATGGATTTGTGCCGGCCGTTTGTTAAATTTGGCATAAGCCGTACTTATCTATGTGGTTCATTAAAAAATGAATTACAATAACTACACGAGATCCTCCTATTTATCGGTAATACTTTTAATGACCCAAAAACTAGTTTTTACTCTGGCGGGCAGGAGGATCTCTCATAACCGAAAAAGAGAAAGTAGTGTAAGGAAAAGATACATATGCACGAGACACAAAAATAAGCAAGATAGGGAAGGTCAGATCATAAAGGGACAATTAGACACGTCTAATGTTTAATATTGGAATATGTTATTAAGTTATATTTTCAAATGAAATCAGCAAGAAAAACATTCAAAATTCAATTCAAACATTCAAAATTCAATTTCTTTATTGTTAAAATTGTTGTTGTATTTCACATAGAAATTATATCTTAGCAGAGATAGAACCGAAGATAAAGCACAAAAACACGGCTATTAAAAAATGAAGAAATGAAAAAAGCTTTTCAACACTTTAAATCAATTGATGTACTATAGGTGCTGACAATAAAGTAGTGTTGAAAAACTATACGGCAATACTTAACAAGAAGTAAGGTAGCACTGATCAGTTATAACAAGATTGGAAACCTACCCACGTTTTACCCTCCAAACACCACAAAACTTATTTTTTTCATACACATACTCTTGCAGCAAACTTGCTTCTTATTATGCAGGCAACTGTATCATTATTAGAATAAAACGCATACTCTTGCAGCTAACCTGCTTGAACTCAGCTCGTGAAAAAATATTTGTCACTCATTTGACATTTATTTGACAATTACTTGATGGAAATTGTAGTAGACTTAAAGAAAATGTGAAGATTTGTTAACGAGAAGGTTAAATAGTTTATTGGTAGGATTCTGTTTAAGCTCTACACTTTATTTTAACTTTACGTTTTACTAATAGTCGACTTTAGTGTCTGATTATTAGTAAGGCCCATTGAGTTTTTAAGTCAAACTGTCCGGAGACTCCATTTAAGATCGTCCGGAGACTAGAGCAATTGTCCGGAGTCTCCAGAAAATCGCCCTATTTTAGAATTCATCCTATTAAATCAATGTTAAAAGTAACTTTCAATTAATTCGTACACCAAACTACTGAGAAATATCTATATTCTTAGCAAAATAAAGGGTTTTTCAATAGGGACGCTACCGATAGGGACAGTAAACGACGCCTTTTGACATTTCTCTTCAGTAAGGTTTGCCATTTCATCATGGAAAGGAATACGATCCAACAACGAGTCGAAATTATTAAAATTTACTACCGAAATTCGGAGTCAGTGGTCAACACTTTAAGA
>CAKKXW010000002.1:68829447-68956321 GCA_920937365.1 Sphaerophoria rueppellii | reverse complement strand
AGCTACACATTTCGGACTATGTTGAGATTTAAAGGAAATGGAGAGTTATTACAACTCTTTAAAAATATAATCACCGATTTAAAAGGAACAAACTGTTTTTAAAACAGCAAAATGGGTACCGGCTATTTAAATATGTGAAAACAAAAACGTAAAATATGACCAGTGGGCTATTGCATCACCTTACAATTTTGTGAACTACAAACTTTCTTACCACATATTTGTAATAAAAAGACAAGTTTTGTGTTTTGTAAAATTCTGTAGTCTACAAAATTGTTATTGTGATTCACAAAATATATGAAACTTTCTTTCGAACCGTGCTATAGGTACAAGTTGTGTTTGACGGGTTCAAGTCAAAATAAATGCCTCAGGGCTCAGTTTTGTCTCCGACCCTCTTTCTCATTTTCATTAATGATCTCTTGTCTGTTACTTCTAATCCAATTGATTGTTTCGCTGACGATAGTATCCTTAGCTTTTCATATCCGTTAACAGACTCATATCCTTCATCTTCGGATGTGGAAATGCAACGACAAAATATGAAAAGCTCATTAAACTCTGACTTAAACAGCATTGTACAATGGGGAATTAAAAACCGTGAAGAGTTTAATGCTTCGAAAACTCAATGCTGTCTTGTATCGTTGAAGCAAGATATACCCCCTTGCCACTGTCCATGAGTGGCACTTGCATTAATGAGACCGAACATCTCGAGATTCTCGGTAGGTGCATCACTGACCACCTCTTGTGGACTGAGCACATATGCGATGTCGCCAAAAATGCCGCAAGATGTTTGGGTTTCTTAAGACGGTGCAAGAAATTTGTCTCCCCGTCTGATCTGGCTATTACCTATAAAACCTATATCCGTCCAAAACTTGAGTACAATTCACATCTCTGGGCTGGTGCTCCAGCTTCTTACTTAAGCCTCTTGGAAAAGAGCTGTAAGAATGATTGCTGATAGAGATATCACTGACTCATTCACTCCTTAAGACCACCGTGCTTCGTAACGTAGCGTGTCTCTCCTTGTTCTATATCGCTACTTTAACGGTAATTGCTTTAGTGAAATAGCCAGTTGCATTGCTCCCCTCAAACAATTTGCCCGTAATACTCGCGGTTATAGGAATGCCCATCAGTTTACCCTCCAGCCCAACTTCAGACGTACTCTCAAGTATAAGGAATCATTTTTTAGCCGTACTACGCGAATGTGGAACTTTCTTCCACACTCTGTCTTTCCCAGTTATTGAAATGTTCAAGAATTAAAGACGTACACCGACCGGAGAACTCGTAGATTTTCTTTCTTCCTCGTCCCGATATGACAGTTCCACTTGCACGAAGTGCTACCTCGCCCCATTGAATAATGAATTAGAAGTACAGGAACGGCTATTATGAAAAAGAAGTGAAGTACTTTCCAAAGCAGTGAGAGTTTCACAATCACAAATGCATTACAAAAGGGCTGGTATGCAGTGCTTCATTTTATTTTTCGGTTACATGGTGTTTTAACGCTCAAGCTGCACACGCACGATTTTTATTGTTTTTTTTTTATTCTTTAGTACATTTCGTCATTTTTCATCCGTATTGTGCCTTTTTGGGTCGAGTTTAAGAGCGCATTCTATGAACAACTTGATCAAGTGTTAAAAAGCTGAAGAAATTGTGCTAAATTAACTTGAACTTTACAGTTTTGTTTTACATTTATCAACGAAAACCTCAAAAGCACAAAAGCTCGGCAAAATGATAGCACAGGTCAAGATTTGACTGTACAGACATTTTTGGTGCTTCACTCACGTACACTGTACATGTTGCTTACTAACCGCTTCCCGTAGATACTTCTTATTCAATGCCTCTCCCGTTATCATGTGAAAGAAATGTCAAAATCAACGAATTATTTATTTATTTATTCAATACCTTAAATTCTAACGGTTACATTAAGAAAAACTTACGAACTAATTTAAAAATAACAAGAAAAAACAAGTTTAAATTAAGTTCTCAATTTTCTGAATTATCAATATAAAATCTTGATTTGAAATTGAAAGTTCTTACATTATCATCGTTTGAATCAATTAAGTCATAGTTTTTATTATAAAAATTAATAAGAAGATTAACAGGGCTATTCAATCCGTAGTTTGACCTACTAAATGAGTTACAAAGTGGTAACTGTCTTCTTAGAGAATAGTTACTAAGTTGAAATTTAAATGAGAAAGAATCATTGAAGCTGAAATTAAACCATTTATAACACCAACAGTAAAACAAAATTGCAACTAATGCGTATTCTAGAAAAGAGCTTACAAACGAGACATATAGGGATTTTAGAACATATGGGTCATGAAATTCACGTCCAAATCTTTTAATGAAGCCAAGAGTCATGTAAGCCTTATTAATTACATAGTCAAAGTGGTTACTGAAAGAAAATATAGAGTCTAATACTAAACCAAGATCAGAAATACAAGAAACTGTACAAAGAGTAGACAAATTTAATAAATAAGAATAGTCAATAATATTTTTCTTACGAGTACGACACATAGCTTTACATTTACATCAATATTTAAGACAAGACCGTTATTATTGCACCATTCCCCAAATCTATTGAGATGTGAGATCATCTTGTAGAAGATCAAAGCCATTTACTGAAGTAATTTTTCGAAAAATGTTCACGTCATCAGCATAAATAAGAGACATAGAATTTACCAACACAGAAGGAAGATAATTAATAAATAACACAAATAATAGAGGACCAAGATGGCTACCTTGCGGAACACCAGAGTTAACCTTGAAAATTTTAGAGCGTTCATTTTTAAACATAACACTATACAGCATATCATGATGATAAGAGGAAAGCCATTTGATAAATCGCTCATTAAGACCACACTTCAGCATCTACAGAGACGAACTGTATAAAGCTATGTCTAGTTTTGACATCCCTGCCAAGCTCGTTCGCTTGTGAAAATGACGATGGAGAACTCACGCTGCTCCATCAACGAGCTTACGGAATCTTTCGTCGTCAAAAGAGGATTCAGTCAAGGCGATGCACTGTCATGCGATTTCTTTAACATCGTTCTTGAGAAGATAGTGCAGAACTCCAACGTCAACACCAGAGGCACTATCTTCCAAAAATCTGTTCAACTTCTCGCGTACGCCGATGATATTGATATTATGAGAAGAAAACAACAATGGCGCCTTTGTGAGAATTGAGACAGAAGCGGCAAAAATGAGTTTACCGGTAAATGAGGGAAAAACGAAGTATATGCTGTCTTCGAGGAAGGACACCCAACACCGTGCGTCGGCTCGAACAGAACGTCACAATAGACGCATACAACTTCGAGGTAGTAGAGGAGTTTGTCTACCTAGGCTCCGCTATAAACACACGCAATAACACCAGAATAACAATTGATTCAAATAATTTTGGTATGGAGAACAGTTTGGCTACAGGCCTATAATTAGTCACTTGATTTTTCATACTTTTCTTAAAAATGTATGAACTCTTCCAAAGTGTTGAGAATACAGAACAGCTAAGGGATTTGTTAAAAACCACAATCAATGGATATGATATTGGTAGTTTTCCTTTAGCTGTAAAATTATAATTTAAATTATTTGTAACTTACAAGTTTCAAACATAAATGGTGCAACGGTAAATTGTAAATTTAATTTACAATTTTTAACTCTCATTACAAATATGTGATCCCACTTATTTGTATTGGTTGCAAGGCAAATTCATATACAAAATTTGAGGTTGTGGATTACATGTCCAAAATTTTAGTTGTGATTTGTAAACTGGTGCTATGGTGCGCAGTCCTTGTTATTGTATGATATGCAGGTATTCAACTTTATAGAGGCTGCATCACAGGTGATACCAATCAAACAGGTTTACAAAATTTACACCTAAAAGGTTGAAAGATCTCTTAGAGGTGGGCGATATATCAAAAACCGTCACCAATAACCTGTTATTCGTGAATAACTGCTATAACTAGCAGTTATTCGGTAACAGTTACACAGAATAACCGTTACTCAGAATATCTAGGTATTGAAGGAACAGTTACTCAGAATAACTAGTTACTGAAGGAACAAATTACTCAAAATAAATGTTAAGTAAGCAGCAGTTGCCAAAACACAACCTACAGGATCCGTACAGTCAAGGGCTGTTGTTGAAGTGCAGCGATATTTAGCAGAAAATGTAATTGCGAGGAAAGAAGACGGCCTTAATTGGTGGATGGAAAATAGATATGACTTTCCTTTCTAGCAAGTTGGCTAGAAATAGATTATGTCCACAAGCGTCCTCGGTACAGGTCTTATATTAACAGAGTCGCCTGTCCCAGGTAAAAGTTTAACAATTACTTTTTTTAAATATAAATTCTTGTAACTCTTAATTTTTAAATATGTTTTTTTATTAATTTACTCTCTTAAACATGATAGTTTTTTTTATTTTATGGTTCTGTTTTTCTTGAAATTCTTTTTTATGTTCTTAGATTTCCATAAATAAAATTTTGTTCATTTTAAAATATTTTTTTGTTCCGTATAAGTATATGGATAACCGTTACTGCTTAGAATAACAGTTATTCTGAAATAACTGTAACTGTTATAACGGTTGCTCAAAAATAACTGCTAAAGCCATCACTAGTAGAGATTGTTTTTGATACTTTGAATAAAGCAATAAGATAATAATGGCTAATACTAAAATTTTTTATTAAAAGAAAAAAACTCTAATAACAAAAACAATTTGTTTAAATTAATAGTTTATATCATTACATCAAAAAATATATGTAGAATAAACAAATTGTTGAATTATTCTGATATTTGTGTTACTTGTTAGATCTTTGCTAAATAAATTTGTTTGTAACGTGCCAAATACCAATCACGAAAATAACAAATATCACAAAAACAAGCTCCTTTAATTATTGCTTAAGCTTCCTTGGCATTTTCAACTCTTGAACTGCATGAACGTGTTAATATCGACGGTATTACGTTAAGAATTTAAACATTTTATACGGGTACTCATTTAATTATTCACTGTTAGATAGTATTGGTTGAATTGATTTATTTAAAAATAATTTAAAATTTATTTATTTTGTTTACTAATTTGATTTCCTATTAGTTTATGCCTATGACAAGACTTATATCCGTCCAAAGCTTGAGTACAATTCCCATCTTTGGGCTGGTGCTCCAGGAACATACTTAAGCCTCTTGGACGGTATATAAAAAACAGCAGTAAGAATGATTGGCGACAGAATACAGACACATCACTAACTCATTCAACTCATTTGAACACCGTCGTAACGTTTCGTGTCTCTCTTTGTTTTACCGTTACTTCTAAGGTAATTGCTCTAGTGAGATAGCCAGTTGCATTCCACTACTTAAACAATTCAACCGTAATACCCGCGCTTCTAGGAATGCCCATCATTTTACCCTCGAGCCCAATTTCGGTCGTACGCTTAATTATAGAGAATCGTTCTTTAGCCGTACTACGCGAATGTGGAACTCTCTTCCACACTCTATTTTTTCCCGATCATTGTAATGTTCAGCGGCACCTCCTCTCTAACCCCTTCCATAGATCCATTGATGCATTTAACCTTACTGTGAAATTAGTTTTAAATTCATCTTTAGCAAAATCATTTTTATATAATAACTATTGCTTTTTTCTTTATATGAAGGATTTATCAGTTTTTTCTATCAATTGAATTATTCTCTTAAGCTGTAAGATTTTAGTCGTGTTTTTCTCACTATCAATAGCACAGCAACTATTCCCTTGGCAAACAACAACAACTTGGATTGCCTTTGCCGTCGAAAAAAGGCCGTACAAAAATAACAGTTGTGCTGGCGATAAAACTTTCAATTAAAGAAATGAAGACAGCGCTGATGGTGTTAAGAAGAATTATTTGGCTACGCGAATCTAATGAGCTGAGGTTGAAGTATTTGCTAATTTTTATGTAACCGAGACGCAATCCTCAGGTCCATTTTGCGATGTTTTATGTAACAACTGCGATACAAATTGAATATGACAGATAAAGTGATATGAAGGGTTTTATTCGCACTTGATTACTTGATTGAAAAAAAAACACGGCCATTATTATAAGTTTGTATGTATATATTGTTATGCTGTTAGTAAATTCTTGACTATCTTGACTAATTTTGTTAGTAAATCTAAATCTATATCTATACTTCTATACTAATATATAAAACTGAAGAGTTTGTTCGTTTTTGTTGGATAGTCCATTAACTGAGGAAGGCTTTAGGCTACTTAACATTAAGCTGCGAGCAATAGGAGCAAAGAATCAGTGGAAAATGTGGAAAAAACTGCAAAAAATGTTAATTTTTCTGCGTTTTAACGCGCTTATCTCAGGAACTGCTTAATCAAATTGAACAATTCTTTTAATGTTGAATGGTCCGAAGCGAATGGAGCGAAGCGTCAGTAAAAAATGTGGAACAAATGTCAAAAGATGTTCGTTTTTGAAGGCTTCTGTTGTCTGCTTGAACGTGTTGATCTCAGGAACTACTAAATCAAATCGAACCGAACAAGTCGAAGACGCACCTCTGGCCGGTGGATAAGGTAGAGGCGGACGAAGTCGCGGGCAACTGCTAGTGTTAAAAACCAAAAAATATTTAAACTTATAAATACTGGGTTGTTTAAATTAATAAATAAAGCAACTTTAACTAAGAAACTTGTAAAAGTGTAAGCCCATCACCGGGTTTAATTAAAATAATAACATTTATGTTCATTTATGCATACATTACTTATATTAAATTCTAATATAAACACACTTCTAATATTTGAACTTCATGAAAAATATTTACCCGTTTGCGAATTACATCTGTATATGGATCCTTTACTTTCTGAAAAAATATAAAACTTTTTTTGTTCAGAAAAAGGTGAACATTATTTTAATAAAAAACAACACACATAAACTACCTCGCCACGGTCGTGCACGGGTGCTACAAAATCACACCTATTCCTTTTTCAAATTTCAAATGTGAAATGTTTACTCGTTAGCAGAAGAACAAAAAGTGGGAACACTAGGAGCATTTAAAGAGACTTATCACAAAAAATCAGGATTAAGTTTGGAAGCACGTACGTTCATAGAAACACCTACAGCTTTCCATGAAGCAACACTTTTAGCATTATACCTCCTCTGTGACTTTTAGTAAGCGCAGTGATTGTCGATATATAAGCTTTAACTTTAAGGGTTAGTATGTGTTTGCTTTAAGGGAGCTTTTGAGAGCATAAGCTTTTGTTCATTCGTATGCTTTATACTTTTTTTGTTTGTTAAACTAGCTGATACTGGGTGCGTTGTTTCAAGAAAATATCACTCAAGAAAATTATTTTCCTTTGGAATTTGCGGAGAGAACCTTTGGTATGAAGAAACTTTTTTCGAAAAAAACGAAATTAAGTTTCTTAACTTATATATTGAGCATATTTTTTTCAATTAATTTAATATTGGCTTTGTCTTACTTTTGCTCAGGCTTTCACGAATGTATATCCTTAATTCTATATAGTATTCCACTTTTATTAAGAAAAATACTTAATTCAAGCAAAAAGGTAAATTGAACAAGCAAAGAATCTGTTTGAAACCAAATTTAATACGAATTAAAAACGAATTAAGTAATTTTCAAACCTAAGGAAAGACTTTTAAAATGATATCATTAAGAAAAGTCGTCGGTCAGTAATTTCCAAACTTAATTAGAACAGGGTGGGTTGAGACAATCATTAAAAAGAAAGTAGACTGTTGTACATTGTTTACGCAGAAGGGAACATTTTCTAGAAAAAAATTAAGTGATTAAGCAATTTCACTAGATTTTCGCAAATCTGATCAACATCTATTAGTTTTGTAAAGGAAAGATTCTTTTTCATTTTGAAAAGCATTCCGTGACTCAAATGAATTGTATAACAAAACTCAGTATCTTGAAGCAAACGCGAAGTACAAAGTTACTATGTGAACAAAAAAAAAAGAGAAACATTACGAAGCAGAAGCCAGACGATTAGGAAATTGCAGGAATGGAGCAGATTTTTGGACTTTAGTGAGGAAACTTAATGGGAAGTCTTACGTAATCTATCAAGAGCTAAAACCAAATGTACTGCTAACACATTTCAAAAAGCTACTGGACGCTTCGGGAAGTACTATTTCAATTCTGTACTCTGCACCAGACATTGATAATGAGGTCCTTGATGCAATGTTCACATTAGATGAGGTAAAAGACGCGTTGAAAAGGTTAAAAGATAAAAAACCAGCAGGATCGGATGGAATTCAGGATCTTATTAATAATCTTGTTAAAATCATCAATAAGATAATGGAAGATGGGTGTATTCCTCGACAATTTACAGAATCCTTGATCTTTCCTATATCCTATCTACAAAAAAGGTAGTACAACAGATCCGGCAAATTATGGAGGCATATCATTTTTGAACGCTTCTTATAAGATTCTTACAACTTTCCTGCAGCATAGTCTCAATGTATGGACAGGCACAATAACCTAATTGGGGAGTGTCAAGCTGGTTTCAGACCGGGCTATTCCACAATTGGAAACGCCCAAGTTTAAAAAACAATTAAGAACTAGAGTAAAAACAATGTGAGCGCGTTCTTGTTTCTCGATTTTTCACGTCATCATAACAGCAACCTAATTTGTATACAAAAATTCAGCGCACTAGGAATTTTTCCGCAGACAAAACCCATTATGATAGCTATACTTTTAATGTCAAGAGGACAAGGCGATGCGTTGTATGCGATTTCTTCAACATCATTCTTGAAAAGATTGTGCAAGGCTCCAACGTCAACACCAGAGGCACAATCTTTCAAAAGTCCATCCAGCAACTAGGATACGCAGACGACATTGACATAATTGGAAGAACACAGCGTGATGTCAGTGGAGCGTTTGTGAGTCTTGAGACGGAGGCCAGAAAGATGAGTCTAGCGGTTAACGAGGGCAAGACCAAGTTAATGCTGTCGACAAGAAAGGACTACCAACATCGACGTCTTGAAGCAAACGTCAACATAGACAGATTTAACTTCGAGGTAGTTAAGGACTTTGTCTACCTGGGATCCGCTATCAACTCAGACAGACCAGCGCTGAAATCAAACGAAGAATCCCTCTTGCCAATCGCTGATTCTTTGGACTTAGAAGGCAATTGAGTAGTAAAGTCCTCTCCCGAGCAAGTAAAGTGACACTACAAAACTCTCATCATCCCGGGCCTCATGACAACATCTGATGAAAACGCTTTGGGCTGTTTTGAGAGAAAAATATTTCAAGTGATTTTTGGTCCTGTCTGCATTTATGGAGAATGGAGACGAAAATTCAACCAAGAACTGTACGAGCTGTACAGCAACACTGACCCAGCCAGAAAGTTAAAGGCCCAACGGAAAATAAAGTTCCGGCTCGTAGAGTCTTCGAATCCAACCCGGAAGGACGTCGCAGAAGAGGAAGACCGCAACTCAGGTGGAACACACAGGTGGTTGAGGACCTGAACCAACTTGGCGTGCGAAACTGGAGACAACTATAGCTAGGGACCGAGCTGGCTGGAGAAGTTTGTTGTCTGAGGCCCTGGTCCGACCTGTACTGTAGCGCCACCAGAAGTAAGTAGGTAAGGCTTCCTATAAAACAAACTCGTAATTAGTATACATTTTTTATTATCTATATATATAAAAGAACAGCCTAATTTTTGTGTTCGTTCGCTAACCGGGCACACTGTTTGACCGATTTTCCTAATTTTTTCTCTAAATGCAAGAGGTTTTAGGGTAGAAGGTTTAGCAAAAATAAAATGTATACTTTTCAAATCACAAATGGTTCAATTATTAACAAATGTTAAAAATTTTATATTTCGCACTACAAAAAGAAACTGATCGATATACGAACACTCAATTTAGTTTGAAAATTTTGTCAAATATTTTTTTTTCAATAAAAAAATCAAAAAAAATGTCAGTGAAAAAAAAAATGTTTGACAAATATAATTTTTCTTCGACAAAATAAAAGTCAGTGAACCTAGGAAATTATATTTGAACTAGGTGACCCGGCAAACGTTATTTTGATATATGAGATTTCTAGAGTATGAAAATACGTTTGTATATCTTATTTATTTTTAGTGGGTACGTATTTGTTAATTATATTGTTATTTGTTACTTATAAGTTATAACGTTTTGAATGTTGATGGAATGTGTCATTAATAAAATTTAATTAAGACTAACGAACTGGAGGTGTTCCACGTATAATAATTGTCTGAACGAAAAACATGGTGTGCTCAAATTTAAGCCACAAACAGACATTATTTAGCTTTGAGTCAATAGTCATTGCAAATGCCAATCTGATGGGGAATTGAATGCTTTCAAACTGAAATGTGCCAGTTGCTTACGAAAAACCCGTTTTGCGAATAAAGCATTGCCACAATTGAATTGGTTGCTCAACAACAATACTACGTTAAGGACAATAATTAAATTGCATTGGATTCAGAATATTTGCGCAAACTATTGAGCCGAAGTTAAACGATCAACAGAAGTATCGATGTGTATGACACCATTAGATATGCAAGGTGTGATCAGTCTGAGTGGTGGTATATATTTTTGTGATGCACCCGGTGGAATGGGGAAATCATTTTTGTTATAATTAATTTTAGCATCAATATGATCTGAAATTAAAAAAAGAGTTGACCCTTTCTTCTTCTGGAGTTGTGAGCACATTATTAGACATAAAACTGACATTACAATATTTCAAAAAAGTTGATAATGGCCGAATATTTGTGTGGGATGACAGCACAATGTCGCACAAAAATTTACTTGAAGCCTTTAATTGCAACTTGAAAAATTTGGAGCTCTGAATCTTTTTGTTGCTGAGGACAAACTTTGTCGATTATACCACGGTCAACTGCTGCAGACGAATGGAGTCGTTTAAAAACTTCTATTTCAGGAAACTTACATTGGCCAATTATTTGACATTAAAGAGAGAGTGGCGCGACAGATCTTGAAGAGCCAAGGCCTAAGTGGCTTACTCTCATCAATAATTCTCTGGGTGCGTGTGAAGAATTTAGAGCACCTACAATTTAACGCCGATTCCGAACGGCAAAGTTGAGAACCACTTTTTCATACTCTTGATACTCTTGGA
Organism: Sphaerophoria rueppellii; assembly: GCA_920937365.1. NCBI lineage: Eukaryota > Metazoa > Arthropoda > Insecta > Diptera > Syrphidae > Sphaerophoria > Sphaerophoria rueppellii. The sequence continues at coordinate 68,945,260 of CAKKXW010000002.1, read as the reverse complement.
AGTTTTGTCAGTTCTTTGCAAAAAGCAATGCCCGAGAAAGATGAAATAAAAAACTTTGGGCAGGAGTAGGTCTCGAACCCACGACGTTCTGCTTAGCAGCCAACGCACCTAACCACTAAGCCACGGCCACGATTGGACATTGGAAATGGAATAATTTCACTTGATTCTGAAGGCCGAATTTCACTTCCAAACAATTTTTATTGTAATGCAAACCCACGGAATGAGTTGATTCAAGATGTCTTTCCAAGCATTGAAGCATTGAGTTGAAGTGCAATAATGGCTGGTACAGATTAAAGTCTTTCTAAAATCGATGCAACAATTTATTTTGAACTAGACAAATAAATGCATATTTTTTTGCCCACAAGTCGTTTGAGTGGTTTGACACAATTACAAATGAAAACGATGTAAATTTTACAACGAGGAGTTTTTGAATTTTTTGCATATATGCATTTATGTACCAGGACTGCCTCCACATTTTTTAACTCTGATGGTATGAACATTACTATGTTTCGGGATATCAATCAACTTAAACCTTACAGTACTACAAGACTAGCCGTGAAGAAGTCAATGGCATACGTCTTTAGTTTCCTGTTCGACTTTAATTCCCTGAAAAATAAACAAGACGCAAGACGTTTTGATTTCGAAATTTCTGTTTTTCCTCATGGTCAACTATACAGGGTATCCTGTATTTTGTCTGCCACATACTTTGGGATGTGATTCTTGGTCATATTCTTAGAAAATAATCCTTCTAAGACAAAGTTATTTTTTCCTCACTTTTTGACGATAAAAAAGGCTTACTTTGTATTTAAGTGGTGTTCAATTTTTCTTGCCCGAGCAAAGCGTTGACCTTAAGATATTTTTTTTTTTTTAAAAACATACTTATGCCTATATACCTGGCTTGCTGTCAAAATCCTAATTACCTTACCTCTTCTCAGGGAGCTAAATTTGGAGAAGATATGTTTAATGGGTTAATTAACTAAAAAAAATTATGTAAAAGAATTGAAAAACGAATAGATTATTCATCAGATTAGCAAATACAGGCATGATTTTTCTAAGAATATTGTTCATTTCTGCCTATCCATCGATTACCGTATTCTTCATCCTGCCAATCTCTAATTTCCGAACGGTTGCGTTGTGGGCCGAAGCCCTGCGAAGCGGGCAGGGGTTTTGCTAGTTATTTATATTTTATTAACATCCTTTTTATTTAAAAGTCACCCTGTTACTTAATTGCCTTCAAAATAACTCTTAAAAGCAGTTCACAAACTCCACACTGAACTCTGAATCTGTGTAGCCTGAGCCTTTAAATTTGAACGTGCTTTAAGCACTAGTTAAATCAATTTGTGACTTGCGTATCCACCATCCCCACATACCGCCTGGTCATCCTCAGTCCCACAACTCCTCCATCACCTATCAACTTCATAGAATAAATCCAAACATTCTTGTCATTCCCTCCTTCTCGCCCACAATCACAAAAGCATAAATAAATCAAAGTCATCATTCCAAGCACTTGTTGAACTCAACATCAAAATTCTACCCCATCCCCTTCCATCGACCATTAACCAAGCAAGACTTCAACTTATCACTTTAGCTAAGCGAAGAGCACCCTCAGAGTTATCAATATCTATCTACTTACCTACGTAGATGCATAAATACATAAATTGTGTGCTAAAGACATTTCGAAAATGTATTGTGTGACGTGATTGTGAGCGGTGTTGTTGGATTCTGCCATTCTGGTGCTTTTTGGGTGAGTAACCAGAGGGGTTTTCCCTACATCAAGCATCAACATCAAAAGAGAAGCCTACATATCTACAGGTTTTTGTTTTTAGTAGGAATTCCCTCAACTCTCTCAATTGAGTAGCTTTGTTTTTTGTCAAGCTAAAGCCAACACCCTGTATGGCCTGTCTGTATGCTGTTGTTATTGTTGCTGCTACTGCTGCTGCTGCTGGTACTACTTCTGTCGTATATGAAGTTCAAATTGAGCAAAAAAAGATACACACCAAAGTGAATTACAATTTAAAAGCTTCGAATATACATTTTATTGGCACAGTTAGTGTTTGAACGTCTTGTTGGCCGTATCGCTGAATCGCTCTCTCGGTCTCGTACTCGTACCTCTGCCAAAAAATCGCAAAAAATCTTTACCTAATTGATTCGACAGGGCAAAAAGATTTAAAAACTTGTGAAACAATCAAGTAGTGTGTTGATTTTATTAATTGACTTTGAATTTCTGTTTTAGTTTTTATTTGAAACATTTTTAATAATTGTAAGTTGAAAAAGTTTTTTTTTAATTTTGATGGTGCAAGAAGTTATAATATTTTTAAATCTATTTTTCCTTTAATGCTTGTAATTTTAGTGGGGGCTTGTTTAATGTGCTTTTTGTGGTTTTTTAAAATTTAAATTTAATTTTGCAAGGGTAACCCCGGACAAAACCTGTTGCATTCCTTCTAAGAATTTTTGTGACAAATTTGGTGGATACAATATTCAATATATGTAACAACTTTACTGAGTCAATTAGCTTAGGATTGGTATGCCGTTTGCAAAAATATATACATTTACAGCTTTGATAGTTTTCAAATCAATTTTAACTGATTGATAAATGAATTTTAATCATTAACTGTGGCAATTCTGCTTTTGCTAATCATCCATCGCTTAACTATGCATTTTTTTGGTTTTGAATTTCGATAGTTAATATAAACAAATATTGAAAGAGATAATTAAGTTTGTTAATGACACAGATACACTTAAAGGAGTTTCAAGTTTCATTTTTATAACTGCATTGGTTATTAAACTGGGGCTTCAAAACCAATTAGAAATACATTTTTGTTAAGTGCCAAATATTGGTGCAAGAAAAAATGTCTATTAAGAAGTAGATACCTACACACAATTGTCCATGACAAAGTATCTACCTGCATTCTATGGGTTTATATGTTTTGTCATAAAGATAAACTTTGCACGTACCTAGTGTAAGACGGAGTTTAATTCATAGTAGTTTGTCGGATAAGTATTCAGTCTTTATTTGGACAAGGTTGTGAAATATACTGAGGTACGTTGTGCAGACTGCATTTTTCTCTAAATCTTAGTTCATTTTGAAATTGTTAAATTTATTTATTTAAATGATATACTTTCGGAATTGATTTACCTATAACAGCACACCTGTTGATATTGTTATGCAAAAAAAAGAAATATTTTATATCTTTATGTAAATTAAATCGTGAATAGTGATCACCAAGTTCAAGAAAAACCTCTTTCTTTAATCGAACCATAGCAAAGCAAATACTTTTCATTCAAAGCACTCTTGAAAACGTCCTTTCACATTCACATGAGAGGTTAGATCAAAAGTTATAGATATTAGATACATATTGCTTTAACAAAGGATGCTTTTTAGATTGAGTCCTTTTAGATTTTGCTTTTTCCATTTCGTTCTTATGGATTCAAAGTTTCTTAAGAGTTTCTTTTCATGAAAGTATTGATAGTTCCTTAAGAGTTGAAAAAAAAAACAATTGAGATCCTTTTATTTACTTACACCCCAAATATATTTGTATTTAATGTTGAGTGAACAGTGAGATAGCCTTAAGTTGTATTTTCGATGAAATGAATTGGTTCATTAAATGAAGAAAAAGAGTTTATTTTATTGACATCTACATACAGGTGGATTCAATCAAAGTTAGGATATTTCAATGTGTATCAAATATGCCAGAGGAACACCCCAAGGAGGTGTACTGTCTCCTCTTTTATGGCTCCTGTTCATGAACAACATTCTTGTGAAACAAAAGAGTAATGGAGTGAAAGCGGAAAGTAAGCATCTGGGTTGCGAGCTGTGGACTAGGTGTTAACAACAACAAAACCAAGTTGATGCTCTTTTCACCACCAAACTCAAAGTACCATTCTTCAGGTTATCAGGGAAAAAGAAGTAAAGTTCCGGTGTTTTAGAGCCAACCCCACTGAGGAAAACCGGAACAAGTTTACACAAGCCAGGAAGGCCTGCAATGCGCATATTCGGCGGACCAAATTTTTACATGACCAAAAATTAAGGCAAAAAATACTGCAATGTCCTAAAGGCAGTAAGAATTTTTGGTCATTTGTAAAAAATATGAAGAATTCTTCTTCTTCCTCGGTCCCTACGCTCGTTGACAATGACACTCCAGTTGTTAGCTCGCTCGCGAAAGCGAACCTTTTTGCATTTCGCCGCAAACTCTTCGCTGTCAGAGAGTATCATGGTACAGCAATGAAAAGAGGCCCTCAAGGAACTCGATTTGAGCGTCACTCTAATCTGGATACCGAACCATAGGGGCTATGAGCGAAATGAGAAGGAGATGAGCTGGCTAGGCAAGGATCAGCCTTTCACAACTCACTGGCAGTGATAGTATATGCTCCCCTTGGAGTTGTGAAGGGCTACATCCTTACCAAATTCACATCAGAAGCAAATCATAGGTGGAAAAGTTTAACGAGTTGAGTTATATCTAGGAAAATCTGGTCCGCCTATAACCAACCAAAATCAATCAATTTAATTTCCAAACCTAGACATGACATAGCCAAGATCGTTGCTACCAGCACAGGGCATTGGCCCATAGGGGAGCATGCATGTGGGTTTATCACATAACTTCTTCTGCCGTAGCTGTGAGGACCAGAATGAAAAGGAAACGGTCCCACACTTTCTCTGCCATTGCCCGGCGTTGGCTGGGAGAAGAGCACTCCACTTAGACAAAGATTTCTTCAACGGTATTGAGTAACTCTCAGAATTTAAGATCAAAGACTTGATCTCATACCTCAATAACACAAACTGCCTTAGGGCCCCCCTTATCTCTCCTAAACTAGATGGCACTATGAGACAATAAGCTGTAGTGTAGTTAGATTAATACTACATTATGTATAGGAAATACGTGCGAAATATACATCCTTCCTTACCCATCCAATTTTTTTTTAGAATCTCATGAGGTATGGTGTCAAAACGGCGGACTCAGCGCTAATTGTGTCCCACACGGAAGTAAGACAGCCATTTCTTCCTACCTACCATTGACATCTACATTCGCCACCCTTCAATCAGATAAAAAATGAATTAAAAATTTAAAATAAAACTGTAATTGAACCACCACAGTTAAAATATTATTGAAAGCAATATATTATAGACAAATTCCGATATTTCATGATTGCCTATACAATAAAAAACAGACAAATTTCTTGTTCTTATCCATCACTATTCTTATTAAGTAAAGCACTAAATGTATATATGTTTTCGCTCCTTCAAATATCTTTTATTCAACATTGAACTGTAAAGTATTGACATTTGAAACAAAATGTTACTCCTATCACTTCGTTTGGTAAGTGGTATGTTCTTTTCCTCTTTATGGTTAGCAATCGTTGTTGTGCCAAACAGAATGGTTCATGAGGTATTCAGAGATTGTTGGAGCCTTATGAAAGTTGTTCCAAAAATAAAAAAAATGTATCTACATCTTTTTATAATAACATTTTAGTTTTGAAATTGTCGGACACTTACTGAAGAGTCGAGACCCTCTGCGTATCAGTCAACAATTGTGCCAATGCAACTTTTATGTAGTGCACATCAGATTTGAAACTGGTTGGGCTAACGGTACCAGTCTCTTTATTTCTAAATATTTTGCTAATAGATAATAGAAAGTAACCTTAAACATTGATTTAAATGGAATTCTAAAAAAGGGCAACTTTTCTATGTCTCCGAGTGATAGTTTAGTCTCTGGATGATCTTAAATTCAACCTCCGGACAGTTCCACTTAAAAATTCAATATATTTTTTTTCTTAAGTGTTGAGTAAAGAGCAATTCATTTCTGCATTGATAATTATTTTCTGATTGCAAAATCGGGACCAGTCTTCGGACGATCAAATCAAAACAGAGTGTCCGGATGACTTTGAACATACTTCATACTTAATTGCTGCTTCGACAAGGAAATTTAGGTTTTTAATAAGAATTTGAACATACGAAAAAATAAATAAAACCTTGGAGCTGTCCGGAGACTAGTTTTTTGCTTTTTTGGTACCATTGTCCCCTACATTTAAAAAAACCGAAACTCAATTTTTTTCTTTAATTATTGGAAGTTCATTATATCTTCATTGTAACTAATCCCTTTTTATAACAAAATCTGACAAAATCAACTATTCTCGGTACATTTTTCCAAGGTCTGCCACTATTTGTTTGCTAAAAACAAAACAACAGAACAGCAGCGGATAACGCTTAACCACCCATAACTTTTCCATTATGCATTCGATTGGGTTGAAACTTCATACGTGTTTGTGAATAATACTACTCATTCTGTATTTTGTTGTTTTCTTTTTTTTGCAGATTCTATGATTAGTTTCTCTTTTATTTACGCTAATAAACTATCACAATAACAATATAAATGCTGGTTTACCCCAGGGCTCCGTTTTGTCTCCGACCTTCTTTTTCATTTTCATTAATGATCTCTTGTCTGTTACTTCTAATCCAAAAATTGTTTCGCTGACGATAGTACCCTTAAGCTTCTCACTCACATCCCTCCTCTTTGGAGATGGAACTGCAACGGCAAAATATGATAAGCTCATTAAACTCTGACTTAAAAAGCATTGTACAATGGTGAATTAAAAACCAAGCAAATGTTAATGCTTCGAAAACTCAATACTGTCTTGTATCGTTGAAGCGAGATATACCCCCCTTGCCACTTTTTTTTTTTTTTTTTATAATCTGCACACATACTCAAGGGGTTTCTGTACCCTTATTATGCCATAGACACAGTGAGTGCTTTAGGAAAGCGGGAAAGGGTTGGAGAGGAGGTGCCGGTGTACATTGGTTTTAAATTCCTGAACACTGCAATGATCGGGAAAGACAGAGTGTGGAAGAGAGTTCCACATTCGCGTAGTACGGCTAAAGAACGATTCTCTATACTTGAGCGTACGACCGAAGTTGGGCTCGAGGGTAAACTGATGGGCATTCCTGGAAGCGCGGGTATTACGGTTGAATTGTTTAAGGGGTGGAATGCAACTGGCTATTTCACTAGAGCAGTTACCGTAGAAGTAACGATAAAACAAGGAGAGACACGAAACGTTACGACGGTGTTCCAATGAAGTGAATGAGTTAGTGATCTCTCTATCACCAATCATTCTTACAGCTCTTTTTTGTATTCCATCCAATAGGCTTAAGTAAGTAGCTGGAGCACCAGCCCAAAGATGGGAATTGTACTCAAGCTTTGGACGGATATAAGTCTTGTAGATAATAGCCAGATCAGACGGGGAGAAAAATTTCTTGCACCGTCTTAAGAAACCCAAACATCTTGCGGCATTTTTAGCGACATCGCGTATGTGCTCGGACCACAGGAGGTGGTCAGTGATGCTCATACCGAGAATCTCGAGATGTTCGGTCTCATTGATGCAAGTGCCACTCATGGACAGTGGCAAGGGGGGTATATCTCGCTTTAACGATACAAGACAGCATTGAGTTTTCGAAGCATTAAACTCTACACGGTTTTTAAATCCCCATTGTACAATGCTGTTTAAGTCAGAGTTTAATGAGCTTATCATATTTTGCCGTTGCAGTTCAACATCCGAAGAGGAGGGATGTGAATCTGGAAACGAATATGAGAAGCTAAGGGTACTATCGTCAGCGAAACAATTTATTGGATTAGAAGTAACAGACAGGAGATCATTAATAAAAATGAGAAAGAGGGTCGGAGACAAAACGGAGCCCTGGGGCACACCAGCATTTATATTGTGGGTTTCAGACTTGAATCCGTCCAATACAACTTGTATTGAACGATTCGAAAGAAAGTTTCTAATCCAACGAAGTAGGGATTCATCGATTCCGAAGGCACGCATTTTCGATAAGAGAGCAAGATGCCAGACTTTATCAAATGCCTTTGAAATATCAAGTGCAACAATCTTACTTTCTCCAAAACGATGTAAAGATTTGTTCCACTGTTCGGTGAGATAAACCATCAAATCACCAGTGGACCTGTTGCTGCGAAAGCCGTACTGCCGGTCATTAAGAAGCTTTCGGTCTTCGAGATATTTCTTAAGCTGATAGTTTATCAGCGTTTCCATGACCTTAGAAAGAAGGGACGTAAGTGCAATCGGACGATAATTGGAGGGAGAAGAAGATTCGCCTTTTTTTGGAATAGGCTGGACAAATGCTGTTTTCCAACTACTCGGAACGAGCCCAGAAGAATAGGATAGATGGAAAAGCTTACGCAACGGTTTTGCCAGCGTGGAAGAACACCTCTTCAGAATAATAGCGGGGATACCATCCGGACCAGCGGATTTATGTATGTTGAGATCCTTTAATACTCTCGCCACAGCACGAGTGCGGAAGAAGATTTGTCCCATGGAATCATTGACGCGCTCAAGAACTGGAGGAGTCATGACACTCTCTGGCAGCGAAGAATTGGCGGCGAACTGCCTAGCAAAAAGGTTAGCTTTCGCAAGCGAGCTAACAACTGGAGTGTCATTGTCAACGAGCGTAGGGACCGAGGAAGAAGAAGAATTCTTCATGTTTTTTACAAATGACCAAAAATTCTTACTGCCTTTGGGACATTGCAGTATTTTTTGCCTTAATTTTTGGTCATGTAAAAATTTGGTCCGTCGAATATGGGCATTGCAGGCCTTCCTGGCTTGTTTAAACTTGTTCCGGTTTTCCTCAGTTGGGTTGGCTCTAAAACACCGGAACTTTACTTCTTTTTCCCTGATAACCTCTTTACAGCTTGAATCAAACCATGACTTTTCCTTGGGTTTGATGCTTTTAACCCTATTCGGGATAAAAGTTTTCATTCCCAAAACAATCATATTAGTTATCATATCTGCGCTGGAGTCTACTATCCTTGAGTGGCACTTGCATCAGTGAAGCCTAACATCTCGAAACTCTCGGTATGTGCATCACCGCCCACCTCTTGTGGGACGATCACATACGCGATGTCGCCAAAAATGCCGCAAGATGTTAAGGTTTTCTAAAATGATACAAGACATTTTTTCCCCTTCTGATCTGGCTACCATCTATAAAACATATATACATCCAAAGCTTGAGTACAACTCCCACGTTTGGGCTGGTGCTCTAGCAACGTATACTTAAGCCTTTTGGACAGTATTCAAAACAGAGCGTTCAAGATGATTGGTGAACATACCATCGTTGAGACATTTACGTCACTTGAAAATCCACGTAATGTCTCATGCCTCACCCTCTTTTACCGTTATTTCAACGGTTTATGCTCTAGTGAAATAGCCAACTGCATTCCTCCCCTTAAGATATTCAACAGTAATACCCGCGCCTCTAGGAATGCCCATCAGTTCACCTTCAAGCCCAACTTCGGACGTACAGTCATGTTCAGGGAATCATTCCCTAGCCGTAATACGCGAATGTGGAAGTCAGTTCCACATTCTGTGTTCCCCAGTCGTTGCAATGTTTCAGAATTCAATCCATCCTAAACTCTCTTCATCTATCCTACTTTTCCTAACGCCCGCACTGTGCCTTGGCATAAAAAGGGAATAGAAACCCCTTGCGTGCGTGCAAAATCGTCCGGACACAGGGGTCTGTATGGACTGTTATTATTATTATTATTATTCCGGACTGTTACCCTACTTTAACTCTCTTTTGTCAAACTCTATTGACTGTTTTAATTTTTTAACACCAAAACGAACGGTTGATGAAAAAAATTGTTTTATTTATTTTAATTTTGTGATGTTTTGGCTTGATTTTAATTTTTTTAATAACACACCCTTCTGTTATTGCAATATAACCGGTTATTGAAAATAAATTATTTTGTCTATTTCTTATCGCTCAGCTGGATACTAATTTTAATAAATTCTTAATCTAAAACTAACAAAAGTAATACATTTTAATCATGAACAAAACCGCACTAACTGATAAGGCTTGTCGTGACACTGATATTGCTGTCGAATGTAAAAACAGCCTTGAAAGTGTAAGCGAACTTTTGTAACCTTCATTAAGTGTTCATGAAACAAGATTATATTTAAATTATTAATTTATTAGTTCCAATTCAGTTCCATTTTACTAACACCACCTGTTACTTTAAATAAATCGTGATTCATGAATCTAACACCTCCGATTGACAAAAATCTCGTGACATTTTTTTTTTTAATCTTTCAATATTAAATTTTGTAGATCGACATGGAAGTTGCAGAGTTTAAGGATTTCGCTAAATCAATGATTGATTACATCGGTGAATATCTGGAGAATATCAGAGACAGGTGAGTTCACATATGAAACTTCATTGCAAGGGTACGAGTACCTCTACAAAAACATTGAATTTGTTTATTCTTGATTTTGTTGCAAGTTGGTTGATTTTATCGTAAACCAGTTTATAAACTAGGTTTGTTTACTATCTTAACTGATTCCACGTGCTTAGCTCAAAAAGTTGTTTTTATTTATTAGTCGGAAAGACCAATTCAATGGCTAGCCTGTTTCTGTCTGTGCATGTTGTAGGTATCGCTTTTTGTACAGAAATGTCTATGAAGCTCAGTAATAATGTATACCGTTTTTTTCGTTTTCTGGAATTCGCATTTAAATTGTATATTGGCGGAAAATATTGTTAGAAACCTATGTTTATTGCATACCAGTCTATCGGAAGCTTTTAAAATTTATTAAGCGCATTTCAAAGCCTTAATTATTCCGGAATGTAGGGTTTCCTTTACAATAATAGGTGCAAAACCCAGACCTTTACCCAAGGTGACAACTTTCGTAGTTCACTTCTCAAACGGAAATTAACTGTTGCAATTTTTGCTGCCTTTCAAATTCAATCACTTAGAACGGATCCACATAAACTTACCACTTCATTAATTTTCGTGTGAACAGAACACCAATGCAATAACTTGCTAACCCGGTTTAAATTTAAACATTTTTAATGAGTGTAAGGGAATTCTGAAACTGAACAGCTCGATGGTGATTCATCCATGGAGGTTAACTAACTTTTACTTTCAGTCTAACCTCCTTGACATAGAAGTAACAGACAGAATCATTTTTTTGTTTTTGTTTTGTTTTGGTTAGAGTTAGAGTGTATAAAATTAAAGAGCTTTTTGTTAACCTTTTTTTAATTGAAGGTAATTTTTTACACTGATTCAGTAGTTTTTTTTAGTAATAATACTTGCCTTAAGGCATGTTAATCTTCATGTGTACTTGAATTTGATATCAATACAAAATAAATAAAAGATTTTTTTGTTAGATCTTTTGAAAGATTAAGATTGACCTTTTAGTGAACTTCAGGTAATAAATTGTGCCCAGTTGATTTCATGAACATAAATTGAAGACTTTAATAAGAGAAAAATATTATTTTTAATTTTATACTCAACTCATTTTTTTTTTAATTTAAGGATTTCAATTCAGAAATCTTATATTTATTTTCGAACCGGAAATGGCAGGTGTTTTGTCAAAATCAGACATTTAAAAGAAAAGTTAATAACCTTTGTTTGTGTGTAAAAAAAATGATAACCGATATCAATTGAAAGGCAATTTTTTATCGAACACTTAGCGTCTGTTTCACAATATACAAGTAAAGTTCTGATTAGTTAACCAGCACTTAAATTAGCTGGCAGTTAAATCCCCCTGTTAGTGAGCTTTACGTTTCACATTCATCCTTCTGATAAATTTATGTTTTCGGTAGCTAATTGCCAGTTGTTCAAATTTTCCACTTGGACAGGTTTTGACAAATTGAAAAAACTGTAGGTTCTTGGTTTTGCTTAATCGAATATGGGAAATATTAGAGAACAAAATGAGTTTGTATGGAACTACTATGACAACGAAAAAATAAAGAAATATAAAAAGGATATTTGTTGTTGTTTCGGAAATTACTTCGGACAGTTTTTTATAGGTTTTGCTCTCAAATTATGACATGTGTGAACCACTACTAACTTTTGTGGGCGCTCGGAAATCAAAAGTAATTCATATACGGAAACGAAGAGGCTTACGGCCTAATAGCGTTCAATGAATAGATACCAGCCTTTGAAAGTTATAATTCTTTGTTTGACTTGTCGTGATTGTTGGCCAAACCTATTATCAATCAATATACAGGGTGATTATCAATCGACTCATATTTGGTATTGCAGAATGTAATCCATCGAACCATGCACTATTTTTGAATAAACCCGAAAATATTCCGAATATTTCTAATTTGGGAATTCTATGATGTCCAAGGTTTCCATGAATTACGCTCTTATTCGGAATACGCGGTTTCGTGGTGGCTCAACAACGCGAAAAAAAACTCATAAAATTTATCTTCCTGTTAGTGTTCACAATACGGCTAGCAGTCCTGAGAAGTCACCGGCTACATGAGAAAGCAATCAGTTGCGTAATACCTTAGAGTCATCGGATTTATGGCGTTATTTTTATTATAATAAAGTGGATGTGACTTTACTTCTTCAAATTTTCAGTTATGTTAAACTTAACGTAGAAATTTCATGTATTATTAACGAAAGTACACAACACACCGCTTCTTTCTTTAACCGAAAACGCGTTCGAAAGTCAACCTCGTCCAAATATTCCAAAAAATCCGTTCTAACTTGGAAGACACGGTTTCGTGGTGGCTCCATAACGCGAAAAAAAACTCAACAAACTCGTCATTTAACGTGTCGAGAAGAATATTCATTTTATTGAAAAAAAATGACAATTATTTACAAATCCTTGCTTTTCAGGAATTGAATTCTTTTTTAATTGAATAAAATGACAAATCTTGTTAGTTTCAGACTTTTAATTCTATTAACTACCAGTTAACTACTTTATAGGGCACTTCATCCTCCCTATAAGTTACTTGACACTTTAACTACTAGTTAGCTCTTCTCAGATATTGTGAAACGCTATTTTGAATTTTAACTGCTAGTTAGCTTCCAAGTAGCTTAACTGGAACTTTACTTGTATATTGTGAAACAGACGCTTAGTAATACAATTTATTTTTTAAAAGTTGAAACCCGTTCGAAGGTTTAATTCAACCTTTGACAGTTAATATTGAGTGATTGTTTGGTATTGTTATACTTATTCATAAGGAAGGGTTTTCCAATAAGACATTGACATTGACATTGACATTGACATTTTACAGTACTTCGCAAATGAATATAACGAACTACGGACACACAGCAACACTGGTGACTGAGGCCATCGGCTGGGACAAAACAAGCCATTAATACAGGGTGGGCCAGAAGGAACTCTCTAATTTTAAACACTCGGGCAAAAAAAAACTAAACGAGTTACAAATTTGGCAACACTGCGGGGTGATTCTCCAGACTATGCTATTTCGTCAGATATTAAGGCAAAAAATACTGCAATGTCCCAAAGGTAGTAAGAATTTTTGGTCATTTGTAAAATATATGAAGAATTCTTCTTCTTCCTCGGTCCCTACGCTCGTTGACAATGACACTCCAGTTGTTAGCTCGCTCTCGAAAGCTAACCTTTTGCTGCCAACTCTTCGCTGCCTGAGAGTGTAATGACTCCGCCTTCTCTTGAGCGCGTCAATGATTCCATGTGAAAAATCTTCTTTCGCACTTGTGCTGTGGCGAGAGTCCTTAAGAATCTCAACATACATAAATCCGCTGGTCCGGATGGTATCCCCGCTATTATTCTTCCACGCTGGCAAAACCCTTGCGTAAGCTTTTCTATCTGTCCTACTCTTCTGGGCTCGATCCGAGCAGTTGGAAAACAGCATTTGTACAGCCTATCCCAAAAAACGGCGAATCGTCTTCTCCCTACAAATATCGTCCGATTGCACTTACGTCCCTTCTTTCTAAGGTCATGGAACCGCTGATAACCTACCAGCTTAAAAAATATCTTGAAAACCGAAAGCATTTAATGACCGGCAATACGGCTTTCGCAGTAACAGGTCCACTGGTGATTTGTTGGTTTATCTCACCGAACAGTGGAACGCATCTTTACATCGTTTTGGAGAAAGTAAGATTGTTGCACTCGATATTTCAAAGGCATTTGATAGAGTTTGACACCAGGCTCTCTTATCGAAAATGCGTGCTTTCAGTATTTATGAGTCCCTCCTTCATTGGATTAGAAGCTCTCTTTCGAACCGTTCTATAGGTACAAGTTGTATTGGACGGGTTCAAGTCTGATACCCACAAAATAAATGCTGGTGTGCTCCAGGGCTGCGTCGGAGACAAAACCCTCTTTCTCATTTTTATACATGATCTCTTGTCCAATCCAATTCATTGTTTCGCTGACGTAGTACCCTTAGCTTCTCATATTCGTTCCCAGATTCAGATCCATTCTCTTCGAATGTGGAACTGCTGCTAAATATGATAAGCTCATTAAACTCTGACTTAAACAACATTGTACAATGGGGAATAAAAACCCGAGTGGAGTTTAATGCTTCGAAAACTCAATGCTGTCTTGTATCGTTGAAGCGAGATATACCACTATCCATGAGTGGCACTTGCATCAGTGAAACCGAACATCTCGAGATTCTCGCCGACCACCTCTTGTGGAATGATCACTTATGTGATGTCGCCAAAAATGCCACAAGATCTGTAGGCTTTTTAAGACGATACAAGAATTTTGTTTCGCCTTCTGATCTGGCTACCATCCATAAAATATATGTATGTGTAAAGCTTGAGTACAACTCCCACGTTTGGGCTGGTGCTCCAGTGACGTAACAGAGCAGAGCATTTAAGATGATTGGTGACCGTATGGCATCATTGGGACTTCTACGTCACTCGAACATCGACGTTATATCTCATGCCTCACCTTCTTCGACAATTATTTCAATGGGTTATGCTCTATAGAAATAGCCAGTTGCATTCCTCCCTTTAAGATATTCAACCGTAATACGCCCATCAGTTCACCCTCAAGCCCAACTTCGGGCGTACGGTCATGTTCAGAAAATCGTTCCTTAGTACAACGCGAATGTGGAACTTTCTTCCACACTCTGTCTTCCCCAGTCACTGCAATATTCAAGAATTCACCTCATCCTTAACCCTCTCCGTCTATCCCACTTTCTCTAACGCTCGCACCTGTGCTTTGGCATAAAAAGGGAATATGAACCCCTTGAGCACGCATCATTATATAAAAAAAAAAAACTTCGTTCGAGCGCTACTCTTATTGCGTGTGTGGGAGTGTTCTTGTTTAAATTTCTTTAAAACATTTGAGAGCACTTACTACCTACTCGCTTCCTGTCAAGTTCGAAGAAGAAGTGTTTGAAAAAGTTAATTCTTAAGTTTAATTTCTGCTCCTGGTGTTGCTATTTGAAGTTAAAGCGGTGTCTATAGGAAGAAAATGTCATTAGCTGATTTAATTACTCGCTGTACTTGCTGTTTTCATGTCACTTAATTAGTTAAATACCTGTTGAAAGTCGACCCTCTGTTATGAAGACAAAATGAGAAACTCAATTTGATGAGGTGAGAAAGAGTAAAATGCTATCAGTTGCTTTTTTCTTTCAGCTTAAGAAAACACTTTTCAAACACTAAACCCGCATATTCTATCTTCACTTGTTCTCAGTTCTATTTCAATTAATTCATTCAATCAAGTTTTGATAGGTGTATGTTTTAATTCATAGATTTAAAACAAACAAACATCAGTTCACTGTGGCGTATGAGCGCTATCTTATATATTTAATTCTCCTGTGCGTTTGTTTGTGACCCTACTCCTCCCAAAGTGCTGGACAGATTTTTCTAAAATTTGGTGGGTGTGATAAGGTCCATCCGAGACAGGTTTTGTTTCATAATTTGACCCGGTAGGTAGCGCTGCTCTCAAGTTTTAGACAAATTCCATGTCTCATATTCATATTCTAATAACGGGATAGCGTCTAGAGGGTAGGGGGTAGCGAGTTGTAAGTAGCGATTACCGGTTAAGCGGGTAGCGTGTGTAAGTATTGGGTAGTGAGTAGCGGGGTAGCGGGTAACATGGTAACTGGGTATTACGGGATAGCAGGTGGACGGTAGTGGAGAAGCGGGAGAGAGTAACGGGTGGTATTGAAGCGGGCTACAAAAGTCTAGGTCTTTTTTATATTGATTGAGGCAGTACGAAGTCTGCGGGGTCAGCTAGTTATTTATTAATTATCAAAGAATTACTAAAAATGTTGGAAGGAAAAGGAACTTACAAGGAATATAACAAGCTTATATGTCATGATTGTCTTTATTACTAATTGCTTTCTAAAATACTAACTGAAAAAAAACTACAAACTTTCTTCTTTTCCAACAGACGTGTCCTTCCTGAAGTGAAGCCAGGTTATCTGAGACCTTTAATCCCAGAAACCGCTCCACTAAAACCCGACAGCTGGCAAGATGTTATGTCAGACATTGAGCGAGTTATTATGCCAGGTGTTACTCATTGGCACAGTCCGAAATTCCACGCATACTTCCCAACAGCAAACTCATATCCGGCAATTGTTGCCGATATGCTTAGTGGGGCGATTGCTTGCATCGGTTTTACTTGGGTAAGATTGCCAATTGCTAATCGAACTTTGAAAATTGTAAATTTTGTCTTCCCACCAGATTGCTAGCCCAGCTTGTACAGAACTTGAAGTCGTAATGATGGATTGGTTGGGTAAAATGCTTGACCTTCCGTCTGAATTCCTAGCCTGTTCCGGTGGCAAAGGAGGTGGTGTCATTCAAGGCACTGCAAGTGAAGCCACTTTGGTGGCTCTATTGGGTGCCAAAGCTAAGAAAATTTTGGAAGTTAAGGCCAAACACCCAGACTGGGATGACAATACCATTATTTCCAAATTGGTTGCTTACAGCTCGGCTCAAGCCCATTCGTCTGTAGAGCGTGCTGGACTCTTGGGCGGAGTCATACTTAAATCTATTCCAGCTGACGAGAATAATTCGTTGCGAGGTGCTGCTTTAGAAAAAGCTATCAAAAAAGATGAGGAAGATGGTCTTATTCCGTTTTATGTAAATTAAACATGACGTACAATTTTGAACCATTTATGAGCCCAGTTTATTTTTCAGGCTGTAGTTACACTTGGAACAACGAACTCTTGTGCATTCGATAATCTGGCTGAGTGCGGACCAGTTGGAAACAAACACAATGTCTGGATTCATGTTGATGCTGCGTACGCAGGTTCTGCATTCATCTGTCCAGAATACCGATACTTGATGAAAGGCATCGAAACCGCCGATTCATTTAACTTCAATCCACACAAATGGATGCTCGTTAACTTCGATTGCAGTGCTATGTGGCTGAAGGATCCAACTTGGTTGGTTAATGCATTCAATGTTGATCCACTATACCTGAAACATGATATGCAAGGTTCGGCTCCTGATTATCGTCATTGGCAGATCCCATTGGGTCGTCGTTTTAGGGCCCTCAAGATTTGGTTTGTTTTGCGTCTATATGGAGTTGAAAATATTCAGACACACATTAGACGCCATTGTGGATTCGCTAAGCACTTCGAGAAGCTCTGCCTCGAGGATCCTCGTTTCGAAATTGTTGGTAAAGTTAATATGGGTTTGGTGTGCTTCAGATTGAAGGGCAAAAATGCAACCAACGAAGAACTTTTGAAGAAAATTAATGGACGCGGTAATGTGCATATGGTACCATCGAAAATCGGTGATGTGTATTTCCTCCGGATGGCGGTTTGTTCGCGTTTCACGAAGACTGAGGATATTGAGTATACTTGGAAGGAGGTGGCTGCTTCAGCTGATGAACTTTTGAAGAATTAGGAATATTTAAAGCGAGATTAAGAATAATATGAATGCTACTATTGGGACCAAACTAACGAAACATTGACATCACTTATATAAATATATTTCATGACATACTTTTGTGTATTTATGTATTGTTAAACCATGCTATAAACATTTACTCTCATTAATAATAATTGCGTTAAGAATAAAGCTACGAAAGTTGTTAAATATACAAACACTTACTGTTAAATTAAAATATAAATCTTTGTTCGTTATTTCTTTCATAGATTTCATTATTTCTAATTTAATCAAAAAAACGGCGTAGTTGCTGAGATAGTTGTATCTAAAAACATTCTTTCGAGGGAATTCCTTAGAGTTGAGGACAAAAATCAAGCAACTACGGTTCTGGACCTGGTTACCATACCTCAAACCTGACATGGTTTTGGTTTTCACTAGTGGGTAGATGGCAAATCTGCGGCACACGAAACCTCATATACTTAGCAAACAAATATCTGCTAGTTCTGCTATTCGGCTGGAAGTCTTTACATTAGACTAACAATAACATTTGCCACTCGTTATTCTTAATTATCTAGAATCAATCCCAAAGCACACAGATTACCACCATTCCCCAACTGCAGTTCGATAGAAACTTCCAGATCCCTCTGAGAAAATAGAACATCCCTGCAAGACGAGGCAATGCACTTTTATACTTACTTACTTAAGCTGGCGCTACAGTCCGTTGTGCACTTGGGCCTCAATCAAGAGTCTCCGCCAGCCAGCTCGGTCCTTAGCTAGCTGTCTCTAGTTTTGCACCCCAAGTTGATTGAGGTCCTCTTCCACTTGAGTGCGCCATCTGAGTCGCGGTCTTCCTCTCCTCCTACACCCCTCGGGAATAGTGTCGAAGGCTTTCCGGGCCGGAGTTTTCGTGTCCATCCGCTCTAAATGACCGAGCCATCTGAGTCTCTGGACCTTGACCCTTCTGGCTAGGTCCATGTCGTTGTACAACCCGTAAAGTTCGCTGTTATATCTTCGCCATTCCCCTTCTATGCACACGGGGCCAAAGATGACCCGAAGAACTTTCCTCTCGAAACAGCCTAAGGCACTTTCATCCGATTTTGTCAAAGTCAAAGCTTCTGTACCGTACAGCAGGACTGGGATAATGAGTGTGTTGAACAGTTTTACCTTAGTTGCTCGAGAGAGGGCTTTTCCACTCAATTGCTTTCTTAGCCCAAAGAAATAGCGATTAACAAGAGTTATTCTTCGTCTGATCTCGGCGCTGGTGTTATTGCCCGTGTTTATAGCGGATCCTAGGTAGACAATCTCCTCTTCTATCTCGAAGTTGTATGCGTCTATTGTGACGTTCTGTCTGAGCCGTTGTAGAAATTATTTTGTTTAGCAAAAATCGAGTTACGAGGAAAAATAAAAAGAAGAAAAATTAATACAAAATATTGTTGAGCACACGCGAAAGAGACAGCAATTGAAATGCCAAATGCTACTTATGTATATGCACCTTTGCAGAAGTTCATATCTCAGATGTGCGAGCATAGAGAATATATAATACCTAGAGTCGCGACCTTTTCCTCCCTTGCCGAAAACACCCTCAAAATTTGTCTGCGGTGAACTCTCACAATCCTCTCTTTTTTTCGTTTCCGTGAATCTGTGTAAGAGGTGAACTTTCACAATCCTCTCTTTTTTTCGTGTCCGTGAACCTGTGTAAGAGTATAACGTAATTATTTTTCATATTACATCCAATTTTGTGTGTTTAAGTTTTTTTTTGAAAATGCTGAGCTCAACGGAATCTTATTTTCGAAATCTGAGCCCATGAAACCCACCTCGACTCCAACCTGAGCATTGTATCTAACTCAGTGCGAATGTATGGGTGCAGTTTCTCATTTAAAAAGCATTGGAAAACTAACACATTCTCATTGGGTTAGTACAAACCGACCAAATTGCTCCTTGTAGGCAAAAAGAGAGCGAACACCCGAAGTCGTGACTCTAGGTATTATATATTCTCCATGTGTGCGAGTAAGATCGGTAGAAGAGTGGGAAAACGACGATGTAATGTAGGCAGTTTGGTTCCAAAGTTGTGTGGACTCTGAAGCTCGTAGGAAATCGGAAAATAGGGGAAACGGACAATCCAAAAAGTTGAGCAAAAGCTCATTTTCGTAAATTTAAGAGAGCGAGGAAGTTTATTGAACTTGGAAAGTTATTATATAAAAAAAAAAGACGGTAGAACATCATCCGAGGTTGGGTCGGATCATGCTTCATGTTAGAAGTTAGAAGCTTGTTCGAAGGTAAAATTTTGAATATACCGTCATTCGTATAGCTATACTTCGTCCAAAACAAATCTGCAGTACAGGGATAGATAGAACATTCATCTCTCACTCTATCTATAGAGGAATTCCATTACGTTGTGTGAAAGAAAAAATTGGCAAGGGTTACCGTAGGTTATATACTAAAACTGTAAAAAGCTCTCCGAAAAATCGAAAGAGTTGCCTTCTATATTTTATTTGCATTGTCTTAAACAAAGATTTTCATTCAGAAAAAATATTTAATACGAATATGAAATAAATTTGAATTTCGTAATTCAAACAAAAAAAATTAAATCGCACTAAACTTCAAATTAATAAATATTTCTCTGCATTGAATAAGCCTACTCTTCTTTTAACAGATTTTAAGTTTTTATTGCAAAAAAAAAAACAAAAAATGGGCTGGCAATGTTTACCTAAGAAAAAGCTACGATTCTTGAAAGCTCCCTTACAGAATCGAAATAAAAGTAAGCAATATTATTTCCTGGCAACGCTGATTTATATGTTTGTTTTGTCAAACAGAAAGAGCTTTGCAAAAACGAATACAAAATCAGTATGGCGTTAGCCGTGCGAATAGCAGGTCATAGGGGGATGTACGCTTGCTTTTCAAAATAAATAAAAACAAATTGTATGAGAAAACAGTGTTGTAGTATATTTTTTTTAAGGGGATTTCAGAATTTTTTCCTGGACAGGCACCCTTTGGAGTAAAAAAGCTCTCCCATAAGTCCTGTACTGCAGATTTGTTTTGGACGAAGTATACCTTCAATTAAATCGTTGATCGAACTCAAAAGAATTAAAGCTTACTTAGAGATTTACGAGAGTTTTCGTTATTAGTGTCAAGAAAATAATAATCCTAAGAAAAACTAGGTGGATTCAAATTTCATCAACAATATTAAAATCATAAGAATCACCTTGAGAAAAAAAAGGAAGAAAAGAAAGGAAAAGGTAGGTGTTTGCGGGATTTTGGTAAGAGGTAGTGAGGAACTATAGTGTTTATCTTCCATAGTGGGCGGAGAATTTGACTCCACATCCTCACCTGGGAAAGTACTTGCGGCACCAATTGGGGTCGCAGAACGAATTTGCACACAGGCAGCAATCCTGGACCTCAAATTCTCACAGTAGAAAAAATAACGATAAGAAAAAGGAGCAAGAGCTGATGATCGACGGCAGCGATCACGTGGACCAAAGGTCTCAGCCAGTTGGCCAAGTGTCAAATTGAGTCGGGCGAATCAATTTCAATTGTGTCAAAATCAATAGCTTTCAAATTAATAACAATTTTTACTTTTACATAAAATTTGTATTAGACGGTAATATTCGAAAAACTACAAAATTTAGATTTTTGAGTGCCTTTAGTGTTCAAATTAAGCTTTTTTTGGTGTTATTTCAAATAAATAATCCAACGCAAACATAAATAAAAAAAAGACATCACTTCGACGGATCGTACATGCTGTGGCCACAACATCTTCGAAACGAGATGAGTGATTAGTTGTAGAAGTTAATAATTAGAATAAGCTATATATATGTTAGCCAAATTACCTAAAAGAAGGCTTTGCGACTTTTAAAGGTAATAAAAATACATTTTGACGAACGCGATTACCGATATACAGTGCCTTGCATAAGTATAACCGCACCCGAAAAAATGCATTTAAAAGAAAAGCTACAATAGGAGTGACTCCTTACTATTTTTTTATTGAGTTGGATCACTGATCAAGCAAATTGAGAAGAAAATAAAGTACCGTTATTTCCTCTCCTGGTGTTTAAAAATTAAAAACAGATTTTGATGTATTGCAAAAATATAACCGCACAATGCAAATCTCTTTGAAGCTGCATTCAGTCAAGTGCTTTCAAATAAAAAACAACAATGCCACGTGGTACGCATTTAAGCGAAATTGAAAAAGGCAAAATCTTGGCTTTTCGGTCAAGCGGCCTCAGTCTTAGGGCTATTGGAAGACGAATTTCACGATCGGATCGTGTCGTTCGAATTTTTTTAAAACAGCCAGAATCTAATGGGACAAAAATAAGACCCGGGCGTCCGCAGAAGCTGACACGTCGCGACAAGAGGCGTTTAATCAATGCTGCATCCAATTCGGTGCATTCTTGGTCGGAATTTCGTAACGAATTGGGTTTAGGAGTTTCGGTTTCAACCGTTTCTCGTGCTTTAAAGAGCAGTGGAGTGATTGTTCGGGAAAAATGGTGCCATCTCCAAATTAACAGCAGCCCACAAACAAAAAAGATTGGAATTTGCCCGCCAAAACATAAAACGGGATTGGAAAACCGTAAGTGACTTTCTATTAATCTACACTAAAATCTCGTTATTCCAAATGGCAAACTGAAATGAATGTTTTTTATTAGGTTATTTTTAGTAATGAAAAAATGTTTAATCTCGATGGACTAGATGGTTTTAGCGGATATTGGCCCGATTTGAGGAAAGAGAAAAAGTTTTTTTCCAAGAGGAACTTTGGTGGTGGCAACTTTATGGTTTGGGGGCCTTCTGCGAGCGTGGTAAGGTTGCACTTGCCTTCACCTCTACCAGAATGCATAGTTCTGACTACACTTCGGTCCTTGAGGAGAATTTGGTACCTTATTTAAGACGATTTCGCCGAGTTGAGCATGTCTTCCAGCAAGATAATGCCCCAATTCATGTAAGTCTTCAAAGTTTGGGTTGGTTCGAATCGAAAAAAACATTAATTTGATGGAGTGGCCGTCACATTCTCCAGATTGCAACCCCATCAAAAATCTTTGGGGAATTTTAACTCGCAAAATTTATACCCATAATAAGCAATTTGCTAGTGTTGCTGAGCTGCGAGAGGCAGTTGTGACAGAATGGAACGCATTAGACGACTCCATATTGAAAATCTAGTTAATACTATGCCAAAAAGAATTCTTAGATTGGTGGAAAATAGAGGCACCAAATTGCATATTAATCTTTTGTTAAAGATGAACTTAAAACAAAGAAAAAATAAAAAAACAATAAATGCGGTTATATTTTTGCAATACATTAAAATCTGTTTCTAATTTTTAAACACCAGGAGAGGAAATAACGGTACTTTATTTTCTTCTCAATTTGCTTGATCAGTGATGCAACTCAATAAAAAAAAAGTAAGGAGTCACTTCTATTGTAGGTTTTCTTTTAAATGCATTTTTCCGGGTGCGGTTATACTTATGCAAGGCACTATATATATCTGAATTTTTTTAATAGAATTTACCGTTAAGTAATTGTTGAAATTTGAAATATTTTGTATAGACACAATCTTAAAGTAATTTAACTTAAAACATAAAATAATAAAATGTACATTGAACTTTGTTGAAATTAACGATTTTGTGATGAAGTTTAAAGGAAAGGTAATATGAAAGGTGAGTCAGATCCATGAATGTAATGTAGGAAGATGCCATACAAAGGGGTTGCTCTGGTGAGAGAGGCAACCAGAGGTAAGGGAGGGTTGAGGCAACATGCTCGCGCGTCTTCAACAACTTTGACGCCCAAGATTGACGTGGAACTTGCTACGGGTCGTAGAGTCAAAGAACCACCCCACCGACGAGCTACTGAGGGTTCAAGCACGTCAGCCAGGACTCTAGGGACAAAAACCACCCGTAACACCGTGTCGGTGTTGGGTGTCCTTCGAAGACAGCATATATTTCGTTTTTCCCTCATTTACTGCTTAACCCATTTTTGCCGCTTCTGTCTCAACTCTCACAAAGGCGCCGTTGACATCACGCTGTGTTCTTCCCATTATATCAATATCATCGGCGTACGCCAGAAGTTGAACAGATTTTTGGAAGATAGTGCCTCTGGTGTTGACGGTGGATTTCTGCACTATCTTCTCAAGAACGATGTTAAAGAAATCGCATGACAGTGCCTCGCCTTGTCTGAATCCTTTTTAACATCGAAAGATTCCGTAAGCTCGTTGCCAACCTTGATGGAGCACCGTGAGTTCTCCATCGTCATTTTGCAAAAGCGAATGAGCTTGGCAGGGATGCCAAAACTAGACAGTTCGTTTCTGTAGATGCTGTCATACGCGGCCTTAAAATCGATGAAAAGGGGTATCGATTTGGAGTTCAAAGGTCTTTTCCAGGATCTGCCGCAACGTGAAAATTTGGTCGATGGTTGACTTTCCTGGCCTGAAGCCACATTGATAAGGACTAATCAGATTGTTGACGAAAGGCTTCAGACGTTCACATATTACGGCAGAGAGGATCTTGTAGTCGATGTTAAGTATAGACTTTCCTCTGGGGCCTAATTATGGGATTCGCGGCGAATGGTTTTGCTAGTGAGTTTGACTATTTCAATTATTGCTTTTGCTTTCGCCTTCACCTTCTTCGTTTTAAATTCGATCAATTAACAAATTCGAATTCGAAAGCGAATTTGAAATGCCATAAAGTTTGCTGGCGAGTCGAAAGAGTGTTTATTATTTTTAACTGGAATATTGCAAGAAATTGTGAAATCAAAAGTGTTAAATCACTGGAGTATTGGAAGACTGTTTCGCTCCGCCGCGAATTCTTTAACAAGGAAATACGAAGCGAGTCGAATTTGAAAGGTCGAATTGAAAACGATTCGCCGCGAATCCCATAATCAGGTGCCTGTAGTTGGCGCTGTTTAGAGGATCTCCCTTTTTCAGAATTGGGCAAACAATGCTGAAGTTCCATTCATTGGGCATGCATTGATCTGACCATATCTTACAGATGATTTGGTGCATGCTCCTATCTAGCTCGTTGCCTGCTGCTTTGAACAACTCAGCAGCTAGCCCATCTGCTCCAGCGGCTTTGTTGGATTTCAGCCGTGACATTGTTTATATGTTTTCAGTTCTTCTAGGTCGGGTTAACGGAATTGTTGGCTATCATCGTGCCCGATGAAAGGCTCCTGTCTGACGGCGGTGTTTTGTTTGTCCACAACGGACTGTAAGTAAGTAAGTAAGTAATAACAGAAATTCTGTAAATAATGAATTTATTTTAAGTTTAAAAAAATACAAAAGGACTCCATTTATCGTTTAAAATATATTTTAGACCAAGGTGAACACATTTAAGTCGCTACATCTTTCATTCTATGTAATTATAATTTTCGTTTTTGTTTTCTTTGTTTGGAAATAGATTCACATCATCATAGCTTATTTAAAAATGCACAGACAACTAGATTTAATTCAGTTTATTATTCTTGTCCAAATATACATCTTCTCTTTTCTGTGTCCTCTGTTTTGTACAAAGCATGAAGTCTTCCGACTCTTGATATTAAATCTGTACACAAATGAAGGAAGGACTCTTTTTTTATATTTTAAAGGAAGGAGAAAACCTCCATAAATATAACTCAATGTTTTTATTATAAAAAAAAAAAGAAAAACCATAAGCTTCAAGGTTGCACATTATAATTATTAATTCATTTTTATCCTTTTTATCGTTTCGATCTGAATGGAAAAATAAATGTAATTAAATTAATTTTGTTATAATTTAAAAAAAAAATATTGTTTGCTTCTTTGTAGCACAGCGAGAAGCCAGACATATTACAAGTAATAAAGTTTCTTCTCTAAAGCATTCGACGGAACTTGGAATATATTCTGGGACACAAGTGTAGCCAATTTCTTGGCATACTGACAAACAGCCGGTACACGAGTTGTACCAGACCAATTATAATACAAATGGGTCATTTTGTACGTTAGAACTTGTAGTTGATCGGGGGTTAGCTTAATATTACTGTAGACTACATTGTAGCAAGTTGGAGAAACTGTTCCCTGTCGAACTGATTGCGAAACAAGATAGAAATCATAACGTTCGGGCAGGGTAATGACATCGTCTACAACTGTTCCCGGTGGGGGATTCCGGCCTCTGTTAAAGAATCGAGTATTGATTTGTTTTGAGACCACAATGTAGGCAAACATAAGCGGTTTGTCGGATTGCTCTTGGTAGATTTTTTCAAGTTTTGAGACCAATTCTTTGACTTCATGCTCGACCAGTTGATTGAGTGATCCTTCACCAACTCCATCGCGATACATTAGAATACGGGCTGGCAGTTTGTCGTGTTCTCTTTGATATTGCTTAAGGGCTTTCATAACACTGATGGTAAGTTCGTTTGACAGGGAATCAGCACTGTGACAGGGGGATATTGTGCTGTAGAATGTAGCATTTGTCTTCATGTCCATGGAAGCAACGAGTGCACCATAGGCTTTGCTTTTGTCTCTAGTTGCGCGGGCAATATCATAACCAATGGTCATGAGACCACTGAGCGGAAGTTCAATCATCCAGGGAGCGTATCCGAGTTTGCAGTTGATTTGAATAGCGACTTTGGTGGCGACCGACATTAATCCGCGCTGATTTGTGGCAGTTTTGTGGGTAATAACCTGAGTTGGGATGGCTCGCTCTACGCAACTTTTCTTTTTAATTGATCCGTACCTATGGAGATTAAATTTGTTTTAAAGAAAGTTCTAAGAGTCGTTTTGTTGTCTCTACCTGTCAGCATTATTGTTCGGCACCAAGCACAGAATTAGCTGGGGATCGTCATTAGCACAATCTTCAATGGCTTTGACATATGAATGATTTCGATCATCATAAATCATCATTCTATAAAGAGACGAGTTAATTTTAACACAACTTGGTTCTGGAATAAAATACTTACTCTCTCGGTCGACGAATTTGGAATTGCATTCCTGATGCCGCTCGAATTAAGCTCTCAACGAAATTTCGAACATCGCGTGAACTGCGATTCGGGCTAATGACGGCCCAACGATCGAGACCACGCGATGGTGTGGTGAACATAGCATTATCCCGGAACGATCGTGTCCAATCGGCCTGTTCTCCAGCTGAGATCCTTAAATTAAATAAAATTAAGTTTTTCCAGTATTCATTTACGCTTGCTTTTAACTTACTTCCTCTTATCGAAGAAAACAATATTCTGAGGTTCCAAAATGCGACCTTTGACTTCGACCATATTTCGGTCCAATTTCATATTCCAATCGTTAAGAACCTTGACACTTGATTCGGTTTCGAGTAGACGGCGATTGAATACACGCAAACGTTCAATACGTCGGTCTGGATTCATTCGAGTGTGATCGGCCATGGCTCTCATCAATCTAAATTCAAGGCAGAGGAAGTTAAGGGTTTTCTTTTTTTTTTTTTTAAATAAAACTAAACTTACTGGAAGTTTGAACGCATGTTGTCTGTTAGGCCGGTTGCTCTGCAAAGCTCGGGAATAAGTATCACAAACTCATCACCGCCAGTGCGAATTTGACGGTCTTTCGACTTTGATATTAGAAGCGGTTGTTTGGGATCTCTGATGCGAATTTTGTATTTCTGGAAAATAAATTAATATGACAATTATTTTATTTTGCCCACTTTGCTTGGAAATTATTCTTTAAATGCAATCTCATGAGGACCCAAACATCCTCAACAATCTCTGTCTACCAAGTCCTACTCTCACCTCCACGTGGTGACCACCGAGTGTCTCGTACCTCAACTGGAGATAGGGTGAAAACCCCTATGGAAGGCTTTGGCTACAGCTAACGAGAGAGGCCGGGAGAGTGTTCCCACTGAGGCACGACTCCTTTTTCCAGGCGGCAGCGGAGGAATTCCCAGGATGGAGTCGGTGGCGTCTCCAGTTCCAGTTAGGCCGAACTACTTGGTGAACACCTTATACGGGCTACTTCGACAGCAAGTCCTAAGCTTCGGAGCTGTAAACGAGCGCCTCACGACAATCCGCATAAAGGCTGAATTCGGCAACATAAGCCTTATATGCGCTCATGCCCCCACAGAAGAGAAAGATGACGACACCAAAGACAAGTTCTACGAGCTCCTCGACAAGACATGCTAGCAATGCCCTAGCTTCGACGTTAAAAGCTGTTTTCCAACTGCTCGGAACGAGCCCAGAAGAAGAGGATAGATGGAAAAGCTTACGCAAGGGTTTTGCCAGCGTGGAAGAACACCTCTTCAGAACAATAGCGGGGATACCATCCGGACCAACGGATTTATGTATGTTGAGATCCTTTAAGACTCTCGCCACAATACCAATGTGGAAGAAGATTTGCCCCATGGAATCATTGACGCGCTCAAGAACTGGAGGAGTCATTACACTCTCTGGCAGCGAAGAGTTGGCGGCGAACTGCTTAGCAAAAAGGTTAGCTTTCGCGAGAGAGCCAACAACTGGAGTGTCATTGTCAACGAGCGTTGGGACCGAGGAAGAAGAAGAATTCTTCATATTTTTTTACAAATGACCAAAAATTCTTACTGCCTTTGGGACATTGCAGTATTTTTTGCCTTAATTTTTGGTCATGTAAACATTTGGTCCGCCGAATATGGGCATTGCAGGCCTACCTGGCTTTTTTAAACTTGTTCCGGTTTTCCTCAGTTGGGTTGGCTCTAAAACACCGGAACTTTACTTCTTTTTCCCTGATAACCTCTTTTTTGGGTTTGATGCTTTTAACCCTATCCGGGATAAAAGTTTTCATTCCCAAAATAATCATATTAGTAATCATATCTGCGCTGTAGTCTACGTCACTATCGAGGAAGCATAGTGACCAGTTAAAAATCCGGACAAATTTGTTGAGACCGTCCCAGTTGGCTTTCTGACAATACGAGAAAGCCAACACGGTTCTCTTCGGAGCTCTTTCTCTAACTGGATTAGCTTGACACGAGAAATTTGCAGATATAATACTATGGTCTGATCTGCCTAGAGGGTCAGACGTAAGAAACAAGTCAAGAGTATTTTCCGCTTGGCCATTAATATCCGATATTCGAGTGGGCTCGGTGACAAGCTGAGTAAGGTGGTTAAACTCAGCAAAGACATCAGCACACATTCCTTCGGGTGTTGTCTGGCCCGAATGGAGAAGCCCGTAGTAACGGAGAACGACGATTCGGAAAAAAAGAGTGCGAATGTAAAGTAGGAGAGCTCTACATAAATCAACTAATTTGTTATTAATCGGTCCATTACGTAATTGAAATTGTCTCTTTCATCAAATAAAACTGTGCTGTTTTTGTAATCAAATTGAACAATAATTAGACTCGTATTTGAAGTGTAAAAAAAAAAAAAAAAACATTAATTCAGTATGCAGAACAACAAACGCAACGAGCAACTAAGAAAACTCCGCTCATCTGAAAAACAGTCCTCCTCTCCCTCTTACACAAGCTCCCCTGCATCTTCACAAAACAATTCTTTTATGTGGAGCAAAATCGAATCTCGATTCGAAGTGCTGACAAAAATCTTAACAGACACTATTCTTAATCAATTGAAATCTGAATTAAGTGCAATGTGTGAAAATCTGTCCGAACGAATTAACCAAATTGAACATGATTTCGACCTTAAACTTAAAAAACTTGAAAATTCGTTTAACGAACGGTTGTGCTCTTTCAACCATTCAATGTTTACTTCTGGTTCTCGTTTGGACGCACTGGAGCAACAGGGAAGAAGGATAGACTCCCAAGAAGATGAGATATCTTACATAAAGGCTCAGTTGATGGAGAAGGACAACACATCGCTTGAAATGCAAATTGATGCACTGGCGCGAAAAAACATCTCCAGTGATCTTGTACTCCATGGAATACCAACAACAGACAACGAAAACCTTGACAACATCTTTCAACGATTCTGTGAATTGATAAGCCTGCCACCAATCAATCCAATTCAAATCATTCGTTCTAAGCCAAGAAATAAATCTGCATCAAGTGCTATCATTATCAAGCTGCCGCACATGAAAGATAAAGTGAATGTACTAAAATGTGCAAAAGCTTTCTACACACAAAAAAAGAGAGCTGTCTCTTTGAGTGATCTTGGTTTCATCGGTAATAAGTTTGTAAGAGTATACGAAAGCTTGACTAAAAGAAACCATGCTATTTTTAAAAGAGCTAATGATCTCAGAAAAAAGGGCTTTTGCATATTGTGTTCACAAGACGAGGCCGCGTATATGTCCGTCAGCACAATCAAACGGATAAAATGCCAATCTGCATTAAGAATTTGAACTCTCTTGAAGTTTTCCGTCCTACTGTTGATTTCGCCGCAAATGATGCTGCTGGAAGTTCTTATGGGGATGTTAGTGTCAACATGAATTGTGCTGATGTTTCTGATGTTGCTGCTGAGAGTGCATAATTGGTGTCGATGTTGCTGTAAGCTGAGTTGATGTTGCTGATAACTGGGTTGATGCAAAGATAAGAGCAATTTAATCTTAAATGTTAATTATTTTGTTTTTTTTTTTTTATGTTGATATAAATAGAGCAATACTTGAATATGTATGTTTTAATAGCAAACAAAAAAATGTTTTTCTATACATTGTATGTGTTGATTGTCACTTGGATTGGAGTCAGACAGAGCGTCAAATTCACGAGAAGTTGAAGCCCTGTCCAAATTTGGGCTTCGATAAAGAAAACAATAGTGAATGATGTGCTTATTTATGCTGAACTTAAACCACATAAAATTGAAAACAGGGTTGGAGCAGCGTCCATATTGTGAAAGGAATTGATTAGCGACATCATTCCTAATGTAAACGGCGAGACCAAGGTGGAGGAAGAATAATGGCACTAAGCTATACCCATGAGTGAGAAATTCAGTAGGATCGGATTTCTCACCTACTTGGGTTTCACTCAGCGCCAAAACAGCTGGCCTGTTAGAAACAGTGGGGATGTATGTAGCAAGAAAATTCGTTCGTAGCCCACGAACATTACAATAGTCAACTATGAAATTTTCGATCATTGCAATATATAAACAAATTTAAAACCAAAACAGACGAAATCTAACAGAAGCTGCCAAATAACAGGTTTCTTTTCGATCTGGCGATCTCTTGCGATTATAGCCGTCCGACATCGAATTTTCTTGCAGCATTTGCTTGTTTTTGCCGTTGTCGGGATATTCGCACTACCTTGGTTACGACGAGGTAGTGTTTCGAGTCGATGTTAGCTCCTCGGAAAGTTCGACCATCTTAAATGCTGGACATTTCGCCCCGCAGCAAAATCGATCAGCCTGAATCCGTTGTCGGAAGTGGTGTCGTGCTGCCTGTGCTTTCCGACTGTTCCTTTGCGTTAAAATCGCCGAGGACAATTTTAATGTCATAGCTAGAACATTGCTCATACGTTTTGTCAAGGAGCTCGTAGAACTCGTCTTTGGTATCGTCCTTTTTCTCTTCTGTGGGGGCATGCGCACATATTAGGCTAATGTTGCCGAATTTAGCCTTGATTCGGATTGTCGTGATGCGTTCCTCCTTTTGCCCGGTCCATCCCATCGCATTTCCTGGATAGCGGTTATATCTGCTTTGTAGCAGTTGAGGGTCTCTGCTAACTATTCGGCAGCACGCGGTCTATTAAGGGACCTAACATTCCACGTGCATATCCGAAAATCGTTGTCCTTTGTACATTTGCTTGGGTCGTCATCCGTCCGTGTATCCGTCCGTTTCCGAGGCCTGTAACTAAATTTTTTCTACGTGGTCGGGAAGTCACCCCAACGCACAACCCCCAACCTGGAGTACCAGGCACTTGATGTGACTCCAAGTGCAAGAGCCGGAAAAACCGCTCCTTTTACGGCCTGGGCTTCAAATAAGTCTAAGTAGCCTGTAAAGGTGTTCACCAAGTAGTTCGGCCTAACTGGAACTGGAGACGCCACCGTTGACTCCAAAGAAGAAATTCATTCGCTGCCGTCCCTCGGTGGGATAGCCTTGGTGGGAACACTCCTTAGTTGTGGGGTAATTGGTAGTAACAGCCTACTCCGCTTCGACCTGTCAACCATGGGAGGCCCTTCTGCGAAAACAAGTTTCGCGATCGCATAGCTCTAAAGTTCATAGTAGTAGTTACGGTAAGCCGCTCCGCCACGTCAAGGCTTACCCCGTGGTGAAACGTCATTATCGAACAAAAAATGTCAGTATGTGTCAATGAACCCTTACCTGATAGTAGTAATCGATGAAAGACATATCTTTGTCCTTACACTTGAAAGTCTTCTTTGGGTTTGCAACGAAGTCAATATCGTTAATTCTGTAGGTTTTATTGTTATAATCAGTCAACACAGTAAGACCTATCAAAAACAGTTACAAAATTAAACAGAAATATAAATAAAAACATTTCGAACTTCATACCCAAAACATGTTTCTTGAAATTCTCTTGATAATCGCGAGATTCTTGTGTACATTTCATCAAGATATCGTAGACAGTCTCTGTTCGCATTACTTTGTGTGTAATTTCAGTACACAATAAGATGTCTTGCTCGTGCTGCCTGATGGACGTCTGATAACCAGGCCAGAGCTGCATTCGATGTTCACGTAAATCAATCTTCAGAAAAGAAAAGAAAACACATTTCGATCATAAAAGAATAAAAATCAAACAGAAATCGTACTTTTGCAATAGCATCAAAGAAGTTCCTTCCGACCAATTGCAATTTAAGACCCTCCATGGCTCGACGGAGAATCAAATTGAGAATCTGCAGCGACTGCCATTCTTTCATCGAAATAACCCCGACATATTTGACCGTAATTGTGTATACTTCTCCAGATTTGCTCTTTGTTTCCAATTTCATCAAATCGTCGCGTAATTTGGTTGTACTAAACATTTTCATACCGTCGTAAATGTAGCCACCAAATAAGGCTTTGTGCTCGGAAAGGACACCGCCACGCACACGACGCAATTCGATCTCCGGAGAAAAATCAACATGGTATTGATAAATGCGCCAAGTCGGAGTTGTTAGCAAGCGAAAGTAATTTGCTTGCAGGCTGACGGGAGCGCCTGATCGTCCGCATTTAGAGTCAATTTCTTGTGGACGAGTATGGACGATCTCGTAGCGATTGCGACGGTCTTGTTGTCTTCCTCCTTCTGGGCGTCCTCCAGGAGCTCCTGAATCTCGTGAACCTTCAAATAAATACAAATATTAATTATTAAATATATTAAATATTAGCGTATTAATACAATTAAAAAACGCTATATTTTGGATAGTAGGTAACACAACTTACCACTTTGAGAAGCCAACGATCCCGAACGTTGTTCCGATCTTTCAGATTGTTCGCTGCGTTCACGACGTTCTGATTTTTCGGGGCGATCACGGCGTTCGCGATCACGCTCACGATCACGGTCACGGTCGCGTTCGGATCTGTCGGATTGTTCGCTACGATCGCGGCGATCGTGACGGTCACTGCCTTCATGACTTCTTACCGATGATGTTGAGGGTCCTTCTGGAGGCGAAGAGTGTTTTGGAACTTTCCGACGCTGTAAAAATAATTGGGTACTTTGTTAGCTTAAATAAGAAATAATTAACTTATTTGTTTTGCCTCCTCTAAAGAGTATCAAGTGATCCGAATTTCCTTTGAGTCTCTAAATATTCTTCACCGTCTCCAAATTCGTTGACAAAACAGTGTCTTGAAGAACTAACTATTTGTTTCAACTAAAATAGAGTGGCGTGACAGCTCTTGAAGAGCCTAAGCCTAAGGGGCTTACTCTCATCAACAATTCTCAACGTGCGTGTAAAGAATTGAGGGGACCTACAATTTAACGGCGATTCCGAACGGCAAAGCTG
This sequence comes from Sphaerophoria rueppellii, assembly GCA_920937365.1. NCBI lineage: Eukaryota > Metazoa > Arthropoda > Insecta > Diptera > Syrphidae > Sphaerophoria > Sphaerophoria rueppellii. Next base: position 68,911,936 of record CAKKXW010000002.1, on the reverse strand, counting down.
AGAAGCACTTTTCATGACAAATGATAACCTTGGAAGTTTTGCCAGTTCTTCGCAAGATGCAGTGCCCGTGAAAGATGAAATAAAAACTATGGACACGAGTAGGACTCGAACCCACGACGTTCTGCTTAGCAACCAACGCACCTAACCACTAAGCTACGGACACTACTAGTTTCAACTAGTGCAGTAATTTTCGCTGTTTCTATTGCAAGGAGACATTGTCAAGAATTTCACCGAAACGCGCCTTCTTGTCATTTCTGAAGTTTTTATTTATCTTTTGTGATTTCGGTCGATAATGCGCCAACTACAGAGGAATTAGTCTACTTAACATCGCCTGCAAGATCCTCTCTGTCGTAATATGTGAACGTCTGAAGCCTTTCGTCAACAATCTGATTGGTCCTTATCAATGTGGCTTCAGGCCAGGAAAGTCAACCATCGACCAAATTTTCACGTTGCGGCAGATCCTGGAAAAGACCTATGAACTCCAAATCGATACCCACCTCCTTTTCATCGATTTTGGCATCCCTGCCAAGCTCGTTCGCTTGTACAAAATGACGATGGAGAACTCACGGTGCTCCATCAAGGTTGGCAACGAGCTTACGGAATCTCTCGACGTCAGAGCGATGCACTGTCGTGCGATTTCTTTAACATCGTTCTTGAGAAAATAGTGCAAAACTCCACCGTCAACACCAGAGGCACTATCTTCCAAAAATCTGTTGAACTTCTCGCGTACGCCGATGATAAGGATATAATGGGAAGAACGCAGCGCGATCTCAATGGCGCCTTTGTGGATAAGGAAGCGGCAAAAATGGATTTTGCGGTAAATGAGGGAAAAACGAAGTATATGCTGTCTTTAAGGAAGGACGCCCAACACCAACGGTTCCGACAAAACGTAACAATAGACGCATACAACTTCGAGGTAGTAGAGGAGTTTGTCTACCTAGGCTCCGCTATAAACACGGGCAACTAAGGTAAAATTGTACAACATTCTTCATCTCAGTCCTGCTGTATGGTGCGGAAGCATGGACCTTGACAAAATCGGATGAAAGTGTCTTAGGCTGGTTCGAGAGGAAAGTTCTCCGGGTCATCTTTGGCCCCGTGTGCATTGAAGGGGAATGGCGAAGAAGATATAACAGCGAACTTTACGGGTTGTACAACGACAGGGACCTAGCCAGAGGGGTCAAGGTCCAGAGACTCAGATGGCTCGGTCATTTAGAGCGGATGGACACCAATGCTCCGGTTCGGAAAGCCTTCGACACTATTCGCGAGGGACGTAGGAGGAGAGGAAGGCGGCGACTCAGGTGGCGCACTCAAGTGGAAGAGGACCTCAATCGACTTGGAATGCAAAACTGGAGACAGGTAGTAAGGGCTTGCTGGCGGAGACTGTTGATTGAGGCCCAAGTCCACAACGGACTGTAGCGCTATCTTAAGTAAGTAAATAAGTCATGCGGTCCTATCGAGGTAACCGTCGGAGCGGAATTTATTTCGGTTTCCTCCGAATCGGAGTCATTTCGCTTTTCGGAGAACTAACCTGAAGCAAAATTCGGGGAAATCGAAGAAAATTCCACTCTGACGGTTACCTCGATAGGGCCGATGATGTTGTCAACGAGCCATCATTCTCATTCCACCATTCGCTGCTTCTTTGAGCCTTGAAGGCAATTGAATAGTAAGGTCCTCGTCGCGTAAATATGATAGTATCAATTCATTAAACCTCCTAGCGAAGTTATGCATAAGCGGTGACACTGATCTAGTCGCAAGTCAGGTTGAACACACTGGTATAGGAGGACCTCAACCAACTTAGGGTCCAAAACTGGAGACTATGTAGGTTAGGTTAGGTTACAGGGCTGACAGTTGATGTCGTTACCGTCACACTTAGATCAATACAGATCCATTGTGATACCCGTGAGTATTGCTACTCAAGCTAATAAGAAAAACCTTTGTGTTCAGTTAATCAAGCCATTTAGAGGCTTTGACGAAGTTCAGAATGTTAGTACCTGGTGTACTAGGGAGTTCTTCTAAATCCCCGATGAAATGGTTGACAAGCAATTTCTTCCTTTTGTGGCAGAATGCTGGACAGTGACGCAGAAAGTGCGAAGTGTCTTCATGAACCTCCTCGTCACCGCATCCTCTGCATTGAAGACTATGTAGGATGAGGCTCTCTTTCGAGTGACTTCAATGCCAGTTTAAGTAAGAATGGAAGTTGAATGAATTTCAAATTTTGTCTGCAAAATACCTTCCGAAGATTGTGTAAGAACAAATCTTTATCTTTCACTTGGCATTCATCTTGATTAGATCAATGACACCAAATGATGAAAAGAGTAATTTAGTGGAGCATAATACTCAAATCTCATTGATAGTAGGTTTGTTCGATGTATCCAACCCCGGGGCTGTCAAAAAACTTAAAAATTTCTCTGGGTTCGTTTTCACCATCGAACGAATTAGTAGTGCTCTGTGATTCAGAGTGCTCCCGGTACTGAATACACATCGAACGAGGTGGGAATGCACCGGGGCAAAATAAGAGCGACATCGAACAGCTCAGTGCGAAATCGAAGCGCCACAGAGCGCACATCGAACAAACTTAATGATAAAAGAATTAATTCCACTTTACAAATCAGTGACGTCCCTGACTGAATCGGACCCAAAACAATGTTCGTATAAGACAAGAACTGAAATCTTATTGAGATTTTGTCAGGTTGAACTGCCTTATTTATAATGAGAACATTTTTGTTGCAACTTGCAACAGGTATGGCATCAACTAAGCAAGTCTCATATAGTGAAGCCGCTCTACATTAGCATCGTTTTTCTAAAGCACTGGTAAAAATATGAATACATACCGCCTAGCCAAAAATTGCCATAACCACTTCTAAAACCATAAACATATAATTGGGAATCGGGAAATTTTGGTTTTACGATAGCTGTACTCAAATTCTATGCTTCTAAGAAACCCAAGTCATTCAACACACAACAAAAGTGGCTCTTTGGAATGTGATACATTGAAGAGCACGGAGCACCACATTTTTCGTTTATGTTGCACATTGCTAGCAACCACCAACAGCAATAAGCACACAAATGTACACACATTTGTAACATAGCAGGTCGAAAAATTTCGTACGCAGCATAAAACCCACAAGCCATGTTAAGTGGATACATATATTTTTTGAATGTGAGGATATGGCAATTGTTTTATTTTTTTTTTTAATTCTTGTTCAATAATTTCGTTATCAATGCCCCATCGCACGTGTTGATTTTATGAAATTACGGAGTTTAGCTTTCATTAAGGCCGCCATTAAAATATCGGTACTTTGAAAAGAAAATATTTGCAGATTGAATTGCAGTGTAAAATTTCTTACCGGTTCTTCTGGAACTGGAGATGTTGTAGATCGGGCACGACGCGATCCTCCAGCATATTCTCTGTCCCTGCTTTCTTCACTCGAGGTTCTGCGACCTCTGCTTTGGCTATCGGACATGATGGGTAGTAAATTTTACGCAAAATTACTTTACTAAAGAAAGAATTAACTTTTTAATTTATAATAAGAAATAAATTTATAAGAAAAAGCAACTAACCTTCTTGTTTACCAATTTCTGTTCTCTCAAAAATACGTTTCAAACCAACGCGAATCGAATGGGTAATAAAATAAAACAATCTATCTGTCTCCAAAATAAAAAGAAAACTATAGAAGACGGAAAATATGTCTCCAAACAAAATTTCCCTTAAACCAATGCAAGATGTCTACACTACGCCATCGTTATGGAATTCGGTTTCTTCGTTTTTGTATATTCATGTGACTGGTACCATCGAGAAGGCATTTATTGCTAGCGCCATCTAATTACAAGGTAATATAGCCATTTTTTCATGGCATCAAATTATGAAAAGAAAACTGCGTCTCTGCAATGTTATAAGATGATTGTATATGGGACAACAAGTACTACAAAGATTGGTTCTCTGCTTGGTTTGACAGATCTTCTGTCAGTGTATCCGCTGTTGATTCCCAACTAAACTCTTTTCTACGTAGTCGGTAAGTCACCCGACGTACAACCCCCAACCTGGAGTACCAGACACTTGATGTGACAAGAGCCGGAAAAACCGCTCCTTTTACGACCTGGGCTTCAAATAAGTCGAAGTAGCCCGTAAAGGTGTTCACCAAGTAGTTTGGCCTAACTGGAACTGAAGACGCCACCGTTGATTCCGAAAAAAGAAATTCATTCGCTGCCGTCTCTCGATGAGAGTGCCTTGGTGGGAACACTCCTTCGTTATGGCATAATTAGTAGTAACAGCCTAATCTGCTTCGTATAGTGGACATGGGTGTCGACACAAAGTTCCCCAAAGTCGACCGATCCACAAGACCTGTTTTGTAGTGGCCATCAACGAAGAACCACAAGAAAGAAACAGTTGAAAATTAAATTGGTTAAATTGTTTATTTGTTGTAATTTTAATTACAGCCAGAAATTCGTTTCGTCGATTTTCCGCTTTCTGTGATGAGAAATTAGGTAGTCGGAAAACTACAGAACACCATGTTCCCACTGTAGGCGTCCACTCGTCGATCTTGTCCAGACTCCCGGCAGTTCCTTCTTTGAGCCCGCATATTGAATCGGCTTGGGCAGTGCTCTAGCACTCGTTGGTTGGTTTAAATCCTGCAAAGAGGGAAGTATTGAAGTGAACAACGGTTCCCCAAATGAGCGTTAAACGGTGGGAGACCAATCATGTTTTGAAGTTCTCTGGGTTATAGCATGTAATGTCGCCAATCGATTTCTGATGGTAAGGATCATCTCTATGGCATGAATAAAAATGTAATAGGTTAGTTTCCTAGGTTTGCGGACAAGATCCCACAACTCCGGCGATTTCGAGCCGAGCAATAGCAAGTATGCCGGTCCGCAGACCTAGTGAAAACTGTGCTTCACTCACCAACTCAGCCAACACTAGCCTATTATATTCGAACTGTCAACCAGGGGATGCCCTTCTGCCAAAACAAGTTTCGCGATCGCATAGCTCTAAGCTTCATTGTAGTAGTTACCGTAAGCCGCTCCGCCACGTCAGGGCTTACCCCATGGAGGGATATATAAGATTGCTATTGGGATTTTGTTTTCTTGGTTTTGATGTAGCATACAAAATTGAAAACACCATTCTTGATAATACTAGCTGATTTTATGATTTTATATACAATGCCTGTATCCAGATAGCTGTCAAAACGTCAATGGAAAAAAAGCAACAAGTCAAACGCTTGAGAACCTTACCTTATGGAGGGATATATAAGATTGGATATTGGGATTTTTGTTTTCTTGGTTTTGAGTGCACACAATAATGGAAAAACACCATTCTTTATTATACTAGCTGATTTATGATTTTATTATACAATGCCTGTATCCAGGTAGCTGTCAAAACGTCTATCGGAAAAAAAGTACAAGTCAAACGCGCTTGTAGGAACAGGGGTAAAATTGGTTATCGGAGTTATCTATGTGTTAACAAGTATTGTTAAAAATCACATCGATAGTCATTTGGTTTATATTTCTTTCAATTATCTATTAATTTTAAAAGCTGATAAAATAGCTTGCCAAACAGTCCAAAACAAAAAGTCATGTGTTGATCAGCTCGGATACTCGGATAACCAAAGCCATGAGCGAATTGTATGAATATGATTAAAAATACTGTCATATTTTATCTTGCTCCGCAGCAAGTCTTTTAACACATTTTATTCAATGCGAAGTGTCAAACTTAAACCAAACGTGAATATTTAACTACTTTTTAACTCAATTCGCAAACGGCCCAAAAATTCTCAGATACCTTTGGATTTCTTTTTGACAGAGAATGGTTTGTGTATTTGCTATTTTTACTATGGTAAACAACAACAAAAACCCATGTTTGCTCAATACTAATGTCGTTTTCCATTGGTCTTTTATTGACGTTTCTTCTTCTACCTCCAATGGAACGGGTTATGGTGTATGTGTCATTCTTCGAACGCTTCTTTTCAAACAGAGAGATCTGCACTTCTCAGTAGCAGTGTCAGTCTGTCAAGTCAGTCCAATGGAATTAGTTTCCAGGAAGTTGATTATATCTGGCAATTTTGATAGTTTTCCCTTTATTTTTGTAATACGAAAAATACGCTGGAAAGTTAACCATGGTCTGTTGAAAAAAAATGTAATCCATTGGAAGTTTCCAATTCAGTAGGTTATTGCACACTGGAAATTTAATTGCTTGTTATAAACATTTTTTGGGAATCTCTTCTACAATCTTCCCAACCGAATCTGTCAGTTTTCATATTGTGCATTGTGCTATAATTGCTGTCTATTTGGTAGAAAAATAAGTAAGTTTCCATCCATTTTAATATTATTTCTTGATTATTAATTTTTTTTTATTTCAAACAAACGAACACAATTTGTAGCAAATATAAAATGGCCAGTGTCGTGTCTAAGAGCTCCGGCTTGGTCAACAGTAAGTCAATCTTTACCTTTTGCTCTCATAGGGGTTATGTAATATTCATGTACCATTTTTTTTTTATTGCAGAGCTTATGGTACAAGCAAGGCCCCACTTGGACGTTTTCATGAAATACGCCAAAGTTGAACTTACACCACCAACTCCCGCTGATATCCCAGCTATCCGTCAAGGTATTAGCCGATTGATTAGCGGTGCCCGCACTGGTGCATGGAAAAACGTCACAGTTCGCGAAGGATGGCTAAATACTTTGGTTACAATGGAGGTGTGCTTTTGGTTCTATGTCGGTGAATGCATTGGAAAGCGTCACATTGTTGGTTACGATGTTTAAATATGTCTTGTATAAGCCGATTCCATTTATAATTTGTTATATGCAACATCTCTGAGGAAAATCGATTCCATCAAAGGAAACAATAAAAACGAAAACCGAACAAATAATTTGAAGGTTAAACTAAATTTTATCCATAATGTTCCAATCAGATCATGTCTACTCGAATGGAATCGTGCTGTATGTTTTGATTTTATCTTCCACGCACTAGCCATTGCAAAACTTCCAAGAGGTGATTAAAAACTAAGCCTTTTTGAAACAGCAGACAATTTTAGCCCCCTACCACCACACGAACTCGGAATTGTGGATTAGTGCAAGCCACTTAAGCCTTGTCTTACCCTCACTTCTTACTTACTTATGGTGGCGCTACAGTCCAGGTAGGACCAGAGCCTCACCCAACAAACTTCTTCAGCCAGCTCCGTCCCTGGCTAACTGTCTCCAGTTTCGCACGCCAAGTTGGTTCAGGCCCTCTACCACCTATGTGCTCCACCCGAGTCGCGGTCTTTTTCTTCTGCAACGTCCTTCCGGGTTGGATTCGAAGACTACGAGCCGGAGTATTGTTTTCCATTCGCTCAACATGACCCAACCATCTTAGTCGTTGGACCTTAACTTTTCTGGCTAGGTCAGTGTCGCTGTACAGCTCGTACAGTTCTTGGTTGAATATTCGTGTCCATTCTCCATTTATGCAGACTGAACCAAAAATCACTCGACGATTTTTTCTCCCAAAGCGTTTTCATCAGATGTTGTCATGGTCCGTGTCTCTGCACCATAAATGAGGAGCGGGATGATGAGGGTTTTGTAGAGTGTCACTAGTCTGAAGGACTTTACTACTCAATTGCCTTCTAAGTCCAAAGAAGCAGCGATTGGCAAGAATGATTCTTCGCTTGATTTCAGCGCTGGTGTAGTTGTCTGAGATAGCGGATCCCAAGTAGACAAAGTCCTTAACTAAATCGAAGTTATATCTGTCTATGTTGACGTTTGGTCCAAGATGTCGATATTGGCAGTCCTTTCTTGTCGACAGCATTAACTTGGTTTTGCCCTCGTTAACCGCTAGACCCATCTTTCTGGCCACCGTCTCACTGCTCACAAGCCCTCCACTGACATCACGCTGTGCTCTTCCACTTATGTCAATGTCGTCTGCGTACCCTAGTAGCTGTACGGACTTTTGAAAGATTGTGCCTCTGGTGTTGACGTTGGAGCTTTGCACAATCTTTTCAAGAGTGATGTTGAAGAAATCGCATGACAATGCATCGCCTTGTCTAAAACCTTTTTTGACATCAAAAGCGTCCGTTAGGTTTTTTCCGACCATGATGGAACAGCGTGAATATTCTATTGTCATCTTACACAGACGGCCGTGAAATCGATGAAAAGGTGGAAGTATCGATTTGAAGTTCCTGGGTCTTCTCCAAGATCTGCCGTAGGGTGAATTTTTGATCGATGGTGGACTTTCCAGGTCTGAAGCTACACTGATAAGGACCTATCTGGTTGTTGACGAAGGGCTTCAAACGTTCACACTGCACGGCAGACAAGATCCCTTAGGCGATGTTAAGAAGACTTATACCTCTGTATTTGGTGCTGTTCACAGGATTGGGAATACGATGCTGAGGTTCCATTCATCGGGCATGCTTACTAATCAAATCATCTCTAGCTGCTTTGTATAGTTCGGCGGCTAGCCCGTCCCCGTCTGCATCAGCAGCTTTGTTCGACTTAAGTTTAGATATCGCTATCTTCACTTCGTTCGTGTCGGGTGGGTGGAATTGTTGGCGCTCTCACCCAAATTGAATGGTTCTGTACTGCTGACAGAGTTTTGCTCGTCATCGCCATTATACAGCTTGGAAAAGAGATCTTTCCATATCCTCAGCACTGACTAAAATATTTTTGTTATATGTTTCCCGCTTCTTGCGAAATTCTGACAAAGCTTCCGTGAGTATCTTTTGTCACGGAAAAGTGCTTCTCAACTCAGCTGGTCGAAATGAACTTGATTGTTGGTTCCTCATTTCCTTACACGCACTCAAAGAATTTTTGAAGAGTGGAAGCCTTTTAAGCCTTAATTCTGTGGAGCTGACATAGCACTCTACTATTATTATTCCTTATCCGTTAATAATTTAGAACATTTTTCGTATTTGTGGTTAATTACAGTCATTTGCTTCTTTTAACTTAAAAAAAAAAAAATGAACCGTTAAACGCAAATTATAGTTCGTAGCAAGTAGTACCCAAACATACCTACAATGACATTTGATAAAACTTGATTACTGGAAATAATTTCTTCCTTCCAGTGATTTTTGTTTGGAAAGTTTGATGTTTCTTTTGCTCGACAAAAGCAAATTACGTGGACCTCACGGATAATTCATCTGTAAATTAATTTAACAACCAAGTTTTTCTTCAAACAATAAATTAGTCAATAAAACGAAAATGCTCGAAATCAAAAACGTTCTGGGAAAATTCACCTCCGACTATGTTAATCACACGTCGAAAAAACTCAAAATGATTGACGCCTACCTGCTGTACATATTTTTTACCGGCGTTATACAGTTTGCTTACTGCTGCCTGGTTGGAACTTTTCCCTTCAATTCATTCCTCTCTGGATTTATATCGAGTGTGAGCTGCTTCATCTTGGGAGTTTGTCTGCGACTCCAAGCAAATCCCGAGAATAAGACTATTTTCTGCAAAATATCACCGGAAAGAGGATTCGTCGACTTCATATTCGCCCATGTTGTATTGCACTTGGTTGTAGCCAACTTCATTGGATAAATCAAAGTACTAATATTTCGCAGAATAGAAGAAAACTTACTCGGAAATTAAATAAAAGAATTGCCTATTCCATTTTTTAAAGATATTTATTTGTGTTTTATTATTAAAAATACTAAACAGACTGTTGGACTGCTTTCCCAAGCTTCAGAAGGGTTGGAATTGGTTCTTTTGTTTGTAAAGATTGTGGTTCTAATCACCACCCTCTTTTTTCTCTTTTATCGCTTCCTTAAAACGTTCCTCAAACAACGACAACTCGGCTAATAGATCTGTAATTGCGTTCATGAATGCTTCTTGGGGAGAGTAATCTGGTGTTGTTTGAATTCTGATAACGAATTTGTGTTCCAATGGGTGAGGTACTTTGTAGCCGGCAAATAAAACATTAGGATCCTTGAGCAGTTGGCTAAAAATAATCCATGAATTAATATAATCCCGATATCAATGTTGAATTAACTTTACTTTCTGATCATGTTTCCAAGAGTGTGGTCTTCTTTGTTGACAGTAAAAATAGCGGCATTGGTTACCTTCGTGTCGAGTTCCTTTACGATTCTGAGAAAGAAATGTTCTATTTAATGTATTCATGGTTAATTTGGATAAATTTACTTTTTTTCGCCTTCGTAAAGAAGAAAGGATTCAAAAGTTGGAGGAGCATTCATGGTTAATTGTTTAAATTATTTTCACAGTATTTACGAGGCGCTTTCGATTCGGATGACAGATTACAACAAATTTCAAAAGAAAAGAAGTATTCATAGATTCAAAAAAAAGGAGAGTTCAAAGTTAAGCTGTCAAATAATTTTATTTTTTAATTTCTTGTTTACATGCAACGATTTTGTTTAACATGTTTGTTTTACTGGCTGAGTACAACCGTGTAGCTGTGGTCGTAGTTTGCAGCTGAGCCTGCAGCTTTTAGCTTGAAGTGTAGTATAAGTTGATCGAACTTCAACTTTTTGGGCTTCAAATTTAACAGTTCATCAGAAAGCTGCATCAACATTGCAATAAATGCAACCACTACTGTCATATTTTGACCTGCAGCTAGTCTAGTTTTAACACGTTTTATTCAATGCGAAGTGTCAAAATTTAACCAAACGTCAAGTGTTAACCATTTTTTAACCCAATTCGCACACGGCCTTGCATCTAGTCAAGTTTGGCAAATCAGCTGATTCGGTCGCTTTGGAAACCTGCAAAGCACTCCGTATTACTGAGTGAGGAAGATAGAAAATCAAAAATGCATTTGATATTACGACAGTGACACATGGTATACACATGCGGACGGTTCCTTATGTTTGTCCATTTTTACCTCCATTTAAAAACGCAGCCATACACAAATTTGCATGCATTGAACACGTCTGTCAATACAAAATTCTGACATTCGTACTGAATGCAATCATTCTTCATCACTTTTGTGAAATGTGTTGTTTTATTCCTGTTATTCAATTTTGTTATAAATAAATTTGTTTGTTTAAAATTTACTCTCGCTTGTTGTTGACTTAATTCTGTTCTTAAATTAATAAAAAAAAAAACTACAAACTTAAGAAAATAGTAAACAAATACAAATATTTTTTTGTAACTTCGTCAAACCAATAGATAATCGTTTGCTAACACCTAATTAATTATTAAAGTGAATGTGCCAATTACGTCTTTAGATTTTGTTAAATTCACTTTTTTGTTAAATATTTAAACCTTTAATATGAGTGATAATAAACCCGATTCGAGTTTGCCAACAAAAATTGGGTCCAGAGATCAACCCAGCCAACTTAAACGACCGACCTTGACCAAGATTGGCAGCTATGCTGGTGCTAAAGTCAATCCAGACAGTAGTCGTCCCGACTCTTCTTCTCGATCATCGACATCTTCCAGAGGTAATTCTAATAATACATACATAATCATATTGTACTGAAATCTTCCAAAACAAACATGAATCAAGAGATGACCTCATGAACCTGATATTTTAATTTATTCTCAGATCAATATTACTAAAATTTTATTTCAAAGATTGAAAACAACATTGCCACGTTTGATTGGCATAAAGTCTACTTCTATCTATCTATCTATAACTCAGCGATTTACATTTTTAATGACAACAAATTACTAATCTTATTCTGCAAGTCATACGTAGAGTCGGTGTGCGGCATCGTTTATGGACAGTTGTAGTAGGTGTTTGTTATTCGATCATGTTGGAAAACCACCTGCATTTACACCCACATGTTGGCGTTAAATGTGTGAACACTAAAAATGCATTGAGCTAGATTTGTATAGTTGATCGTTTCAATATTGATCATACCGCCCTCATCCAATGAAGGTGACTAAACGTCCGCTGCGTCGCTTTATTAGAATATAGAGCTGCATTTGCCGACCAAATATAGTGACGGAATCAGAATTGAGTTTGCGTTTACATAATATTTGTTGCCTTTGCATGACCAATTAACCGCAAGACTTATATTATTCCGTTTTGAAGTGATGCAATATCAATTTTGTTGGGCTTTTAAATAAAAAACGCATTGCAAGATAAGAGCTTGAATAAGGAAAAAATCTTTGGTGTAGACAAAAAATTCTTTTGGAATTAGTGTAGATTCAAATTTGAAAAACGTTATTTACTCAGTTTGTTAGTCTCTTACTTACTTACTTATCCGGCTCACAAGCCTGAGATACTGCAGCCTTCCATCGTGAACGGTCCATCGCATGCACCCTCAAGTCGCCGAAACCAAGCGCTATGGCATCCGCAGTCACTTGGTCCTTGTACCGTAGGTTCGGTCTTCCTTGTCGAACATGGGCGCTGGAATGAGAAGACTTTCTTGGCTGGAGCGTTGTCGTCCATTCGCTGGATGTGGCCCAGCCAATGTAGGTCTTTTCACATTGCGAGGTGCCAACATCGACTCGGACCACTACCTTGTTGTAGCCAAGGTACGAATGCGGATATCCCGATCAAGGCCAACACGCGAAAATGCTAGGAGGAAATTCGACGTCAAAAGGCTACAATCGTAAGAGATTGCTATATCCTTTTCCGATCGCGTCTCCGAAAATCTCCTCAGAAGTCCTTTGCTGCCAGCACAAAATATAAAGGACCAGTGGCAACACTGCCAAGCACCCATCCTAGATGCCGCATCTGAAGTGCTAGGGTTTACACGGCCACCACAACGAAACCCCTGTTTTGACGATGAGTGCCGGCGAGCACATGCAGCTAAACAAGAGACATACAAGGCGGCGCTGCAAAGAAGGACACGAGCTCGTGAGCTCTACGAGCAGAAAAGGAGAGTCCTCTCTAAACTTCTCAGAAAGAAAAAAAGGGAGCATGAGAAGCGCGATCGAGAAGATAGAGGGATGTCACAACAGGAACGAGGTTCGAAATTCTTACAAAAAAGTAAAACAAACCTCCAGGGCTCATACACCCCGAACTGAAGCCGTAGACCATCATGGGAACATCGTAGTAGAACCGCAGTCAGTGCTGAGGATATGGAAAGACCACTTTTCCAAGCTGTATAATGGCGACGACGAGCAAAACTCCGTCAGCAATACAGAACCATTCAATTTTGGTACAGAAGGCCAACAATTCCACCCACCCGATATGACGAAGTGAAGAAAGCGATATTTAAACTTAAGTGGAACAAAGCCGGTGGAGCAGACGGGCTAGCCGTCGAACTGTAAAAAGCAGCTGGAGATGATGATCCTTAACATCGCCTATAAGATCTTGTCTGCCGTGCTGTGTGAACGTTTGAAGCCCTTCGTCAACAACCTGGTAGGTCCTTATCAGTGTGGCTTCAGCCGAAAGTCCACTACCGATCAAATATTCACCCTACGGCAGATCTTGGAGAAGACCCATGAACTTCAAATCGATACCTACCACCTTTTCATCGATTTCAAGACCGCGTATGACAGCGTCTGTAGAGACCAATTATATAGAACATTAATGGCTAGTTTTGGCATACCAGAAAAACTCATCCGTCTGTGTAAGATGACAATGGAAAATTCACGCTGTTCCATCATGGTCGGAAAAAACCTAATGGACGCTTCTGATGTCAAAAAAGGTTTTAGACAAGGCGATGCGTTGTCATGCGATTTCTTCAACATCATTCTTGAAAAGATTGTGCAAAGCTCCAACGTCAACACCAGAGGCACAATCTTTCAAAAGTCCGTCCAGCTATTAGGATACGCAGACGACATTGACATAATTGGAAAAACACAGCGTGATGTCAGTGGAGCGTTCGTGAGTCTTGAGACGGTGGCCAGAAAGATGGGCCTATGGCAAGACCAAGTTAATGCTGTTGCCAAGAAAGGACAACCAACATCGACATCTTGGAGCAAACGTCAACATAGACAGATTTAACTTCGGGGTAGTTAAGGACTTTGTCTACCTGGGATCCGCTATCAACTCAGACAACAAGACCAGCGCTGAAATCAAACGAAGAATCACTCTTGCCAATCGCTGCTTCTTTGGACTTAGAAGGCAATTGAATAGTAAAGTCCTCTCCCGAGCAACTAAAGTGACACTCTACAATACCCTCATCATCCAGGTCCTCTAGTATGGTGCAGAGACAAGGACTATGACAACATCTAATGAAAACGCTTTGGGCTGCTTTGAGAGAAAAATTCTTCGAGTGATTTTTGGTCCTGTCTGCATTAATGGAGAATGGAGACGAAGATTCAACCAAGAACTGTACGAGCTGCACAGCGACACTGACCTAGCCAGAAAATTTAAGATCCAACGACTTAGATGGTTGGGTCATGTTGAGCGAATGGAAAATAATGCTCCGGCTCGTAGAGTCTTCCAATCCAACCGGGAAGGACGTCGCAGAAGAGGAAGACCGCGACTCGGGTGGAGCACACAGCTGGTAGAGGACCTGATCCAAACTTGGCGTGCGAAACTGGAGACAGCTAGCTAGGGACCGAGCTGGCTAGATAAGTTTGTTGGGTGAGGCCCTGGTCCGACCTGGTAAAACTCCCTACGTGAAACAGATTTTCGAAATCTCATTCAGAGGAGCAATCATGTTTGAACAACCCGACATGTGCAAGGGTGGTTCTGTGGGGGATGGAAATAAAAACACATTGAAATCATCTCTTAAAAATGGCTCCCAAAATGGTTTCTCGTGGCAACAGTCCATGTACAGTGACTCTTTCAATTCATTGCCAGTTAAGAGTCTGTATTTTATCTTAGTAAGCCACAAAACCACATACTCAAATTTTATAGAAACATTCACTCTGAAAGCATGTTATTGGTTGACAGTTTTTTCTGAAATTCCCTTCTTTTTTTTAATTTAAGATCATAGCACAATACTCACCGCCGACACGGAACAATTTATAATTGGTCAAAAGGTTTGGGTTGGTGGCATAAGTCCCGGTCAAATTGCGTACATTGGCGAAACACATTTCGCGCCCGGCGAATGGGCTGGTATTGTTTTAGATGAACCGAACGGTAAACATTTTTTTTTCGACTTATGGAACAGAAAATAAATTATGTTTCTTTGTTTTTAGGTAAAAATGACGGTTGTGTTGCTGGCAAGCGTTATTTCCAATGTGAAGCTAAAAAAGGCATATTTTCCCGTCTTACGAGACTCACACTCCAGCCTCTTGAAGGCGCTGCTTCCAGATCATCAGCAAATTATTCACCTGATCGATCTCGCACAGTTTCACCAACCCCTAGCACAACTCAGAGTGTTCTCAACAGATCTTTAGGCGGAAGTAAGTACAAAAATCAAATATAAATATATCTGCGACTCTGTATTGATAGTTCTTGCTATTTCCAGAACATGGTTTTACATTGGGTGATCGTGTGATTGTGTCATCGGGCTTTGGAAGTCGCCCGGGAACTCTTCGCTTCATTGGCGAGACAAAATTTGCTTCGGGTAATTGGTGTGGAATCGAATTGGATGAAGCAACTGGAAAAAATGATGGATCTGTCGATGGTGTTAAGTAAGACAACTCTAAACTTGTAATTTAATTTCTTCATAATCATTCAAAATGCAATTTCTTAAAGGTACTTTGAATGCAAACCGAAATATGGTATTTTTGTACCAATTGCAAAGGTTTCGCTTTCTCCATCGTCGAAGAAGTCTCGCTTGTCCAGAGCTGGCTCTAAAGAATCTCTAACTTCTGTTGGCACAATGAACAGCATTGCAACAACAAATACATCTAGACTAAGAATGCAGGTTAGCATTTAATAAAGATTTAAATAATAATTGTTTGTTCTTATTCATAATTGTTTTCAAAATGGAAATTCTAGCGCTATTCATTGTCTGTTAAACCACCAACGCCAAGTGCAGCGAAGAGTAGTTTTTCTATGCAGGTGAGTTGTTTCTGTGAACTTGTTTTGAATTTTCCCAAATGAAATAAATTGGTTTTTGTTAAAGGATCTTTTGCGGGAGAAACAAAACCATATCGAACAACTTATGATTGAAAGAGATATGGAGCAAGAGGATGCACAAAATCAGGCTTTACAGTTTCAAAAAATCATTCTCGAGGTAATTGTTTTATAAAAAGTTGTTTTCTTTTCTTGATTCAAAAGACACAATAACAATAATTCATGTAGTTTAATATTTTATCATCAACGTTTTCATATTTTCTTGCACTTTAAAAAAGAAGAAAAACATATTCATTCAATTTAAGACCAACACTTCATTGAGATGATCTTCAAAAGTTGTCTAGATCGGTCTATATACCTCAGCGATGGAGAGAAGTAAAGGTAGAATTCATCTCCAAGGCAGGCAAATGCTCGCATGTCAACCTAAAGATCTAAGACCTATTAGCCTTTCATCATTCATTCTCATCGATCGATCGATCGATATCCATGTACGTAATAGCATTGATAAGAGACTATCGATGTCTCAGCATGCTTACTGCAAAGGGAAATCGGTGTAGAAACAGCCTTGCATACTCTGGTAAGAACTATTAAATACTCCCTAGAACCAAAGGAATATACTATGGTTGCCTTCTTGGATATAGAGGGCGCTTTCAACAACGTTGACACATCTGCTGTCACTTCTGCTATGACCACCCTAAAGTCGAATACTGACTTTGTGAGTTTAATTAATCTAATGCTTAAAAGCAGTATCATCAACTCTATGTTGTTGTTCTATGTTCTATACCCTCTCCTGTGGAACATAGTAGTTAACGAAGTGCTAATATCCCTCGAGAAGGAAAGCTACAGAGTGATTGCATATACCGATGATGTTAACTAATTTTTACCAATGAAGTCAAATATCTTGGTCCGTTATTAGACTAAAAATTAAGTTGGAAACCTAATATTCAGGAAAGAGTTAAGAAAGCTACTGTAGCTCTTTGTATAACCTATTGGCTATATACATCGGTCATCCGACCAAAACTCATGTACGGGGTTGCAGTATGGTGGACTGTACTGGAAAAAGTCACTTACTACGACAAACCCAGCAGAGTCCAACGCACTGCATGTCCCTGCTCTGACGACCCTCGACATCTTCAGCAAACAAATAGCAGCGAGTACAGCTATAAGACTCAACGGCTCATCTCAATAGACCAACAATAATGTGGGAAATTCCATAATTTTGAACTTTTTTGGTTCTATGAAAGTACATAGACTACATCATTCCAAAACCCCAATTTGGGAAAAACTTCCAGGTATTCATTCCATCCAGAGATGAATGGGAAGACAATAAACTCCTGGATGACAAAAGCATCCATTTTTATACAGAGAGTTGGTAGTGGTGTGTACTCAGGAATGTTTAATCTAAGCCCTTCATTTCGCCTCCCTAATCATCGTAGCTTCTTCCAAGATGAAATTTTAGCTATCAAAGAGGTTCTCTCCTGGCTAAGAGAAAACGTGTTATTAACTTCGGATATCCGCATCTTCTCTGACAGTCAAGCTGCTATTAAATCTCTCGACGGTGTCTCAACCAAGTCTCAAACGGCCCTCGATTCTCGATAATCTCTTATGGAGATGGCGCAGCGATTTAATATTCACCTCTGCTGGGTGCCGGGCCATAGAGACATCACGAGAAATTGTAGAGCCGACGAACTCGCTAAAAATGGCACCGTCATACATATCTCACCTTAAAGGGAAAAGATAGGTATACCGATACAATTTGTACAATTTACCTACGTGCGCAGCCACAAAGCTCATATGGCCACTTGACCTGAAGCGCTCTAAAGACTTGTTATCTCAAAGCAGATTTCATATTAGCTCCCTAATAGGTGTCCTTACGGGACACTGTCTTATAGGAAGACACGCAATACGACTTGGCGTAGCCTCAAATGGCTTCTGCAAGAGTTGTATGGACGAAGAAGAAGAAACAACCTCTCACTTTCGCTGCACATGCCCTGTACTTTCCCTTACCCGCAAACTTCATCTGGGAGAATATTTTTACGATAATCCCAGTGAACTAACTAATAAGGATATCAAGTATCTTCTTCGCTTTATAAAAAGCTCAAAGCGGTTCGGCTAGTAGAAAGTTATTCTCTAGATTCATGTGGTAGCACAATGGGCCTGTTCTTTTGGCTTAAGTGTGGGGATTCTGTATCCACAGCCACTTTAACCTAACCTAACCTAACCTAAGGCCAATACTTAAAATAAGCTATTGTCAAAATATCAAGTATTTCAATTTGATGTTTTCATGCAAATTACTGTTTTCTTCATAACATTTAGAACATAACCATTTTTTATAAGGAATTGTTTGAAATTCGGTCGATATCCTGCTGGGTAGGATTCAAATATTTATTAACTACATCTATGATGACTGACCGGAAGTATCTACTTTAAGTCTCAACTAGCATTTCGTATCCATTCAGATTAAAACAATTGTACTTACTTATTTGCTTATTTAAGGTAGCGCTACAGTCCTGGGTGGACTTGGGCCTCTACCAACAAACCTCTCCAGCTAGCTCGTTCTCTAGCTAACTGTCTCCAGTTTCGTACGCCGAGTTGGTTGAGGTCGTCTTCAACTTGCACCCGACTTGGTCTTCCTCTACTGCGCCTACCCTCTGGGGTGGATTCGAAGACTTTACGGGCCTGAGTATTGGTGTACATCCTCTCCACGTGACCAAGCCACCTGAGTCTTTGGACTTTCACTCTTTTAGCTAGGTCAGTGTCGCTGTACAGCCCGTACAGTTTGTCGTTAAATCTTCTCCTCCATTCACCTTCTATGCAGACTGGACCATAGATCTTCCGTAGAAATTTTCTCTCGAATCGGCCTAGGGCACTCGCATTCGTTTTCGACAGGGTCCATGCTTCTGCACTACTTAGCAGGACGGGGATGATGAGGGTCTTAAAGAGCGTCACCTTAGTTGTTTAGGAGAGGGATTTACTACTCAATTGTTTTCTTAGCCCGAAAAAAAGCGATTAGCAAGAGTTATTCTTCGTCTGATCACGGCTGATGTCGTTGTCCGTGTTGATAGCAGAGCCAAGGTATACAAAGTCCCTAACTACCTCGAAATTATATGGGTCTATCGTGACGTTTTGTCCAAGACGTCGGTGTTGGGTGTGCTTTCTCGATGACAGCATATATGTACTTTGTTTTGCCCTCATTGACTGCTAAACCCATTTTTTCAGCCTCTGTCTGTGTACTCGCAAAAGCACTGCTGAGCTCACGCTTCTCCCAATGATATCAATGTCATCAGCGTACGGGAATAGTTGCACAGACTTCTGGAAGATAGCCTCTAGTGTTGACGTGGGAGTAATGCACTATTCGTTCAAATATGATGCTAAAGATGTCGCATGACAGTGCCTCACCTTGTTTAAAGCCTTTTTTGACATCGAAGGCGTCGGTAAGATCGTTCCCGACTTAATGGAACAGCGTGATTTCTCCATTTTCATTTTGTAGGAATGCCAGAACTGAACATGGCTTTATACAGTTCTTCTCTATAGATGCTGTCATACGCAGCCTTAAATCTAAAATCAATTTAAGGATAGTAGGTGTCGATTTGTAGTTCTTGAGTTTATTCCAGGATCTGCCGTAATGTAAATATTTGTATCGATGGTGGACTTTCCTGCAGAAAGGATCTTAAAGGCGATGTTTAGGAGTCTGATACCCCTGTAGTTGGTGCAGTTTAGAGGGTCTCCTTTCTTCAGGATCGGCAACCAATGCTGAGGTTCCATTCATCGAGCATGCTCTTTTCCGACCATATTCTGCAGATGAGTTGGTGCATGCTCCTTACCAAGTCATCGCCGGCTGCTTTGAAGAGTTTGGCAGTGATGCCGTCAGCTCCCGCGGCTTTTTTGTTTTTAAGCTTAGATATTGTTACCTTCACTTCTTCAAGGTCGGGTAGACGGAAATCTTGGCTTGCGTCGTCTTTATTGAAAGGTTCATTCTGCCTGACAGTGGAATTCGATTCATCATCACCGTTGTACAATCTGCAGAAGTGGTCCTTCCATATCCTCAGCATTGACTGTGACTCTACTATGATATTTCACTGTCGGTCTTTACAAGCTTCAGTTCGTGCTCGGTAACCTTAAGACATTCGTTTCACTTCTTGGTAAAACTTCCGATCCTCATTCCTGTTTTTAAGTCTCTCAACACCCTCGACCGATCGCTTTTCATGCTCTCTCTTCTTCTTTCTGAAAAGCTTGTGTTCTTCTCTCCTCTTCTGTTCGTAGAGCTCCCGTGCTGATCTCGTCCTGTGCAGCGCTGCTTTATATGCTTCTTGCTTGGCTGCTTGTACCTGCCTGCATTCATCATCAAACCAGGGGTATCGTTTTGGTGGCCACGTGAAACCCAACACATCAGAGGCACCATCCCTAATAGCTTCCTGGCAATTCTACCACTGGTTTTCAGTACTCGATGCTGGCTGTAGCGGACTCCTCATGAGGTTACTTGACACTCGATCAGAAAAGAATCTGGCGATCTCTTGCGATTGTAGCCGTCCGTTATACTTTCTCTTAGCACTTCCTGTTTATGGCTTTGGTCGAGATATCCGCTGCACTACCTTGGCTATAACGAAAAGTGTTCCGAGTCGATGTTGGCCTCTCGGAAGGTTTGAACATCAATAATGCTTGAAAAGTGTCTTGCGTCGATCGTAATATGATCAATCTGGTTGACAGTTGATTGATATGGAGACCTCCAGGGGACCTTGTGGATGTTGAGATGTGGGAAACGCTGCAAAATCGATAAGCCTGAATCCGTTATCGGATGTTTTGTCCCACCAAAGATGTCCTCTCTTCCTAGTTTGGCATTAAAATTTCCTAAGACGATTTAAACGTCGAAGCTAGGGCATTGCGTATGTATGTCTTGTCGAGGAGCTCGTAGAACTTGTCTTTGGTGTCGTCATCTTTCTCTTCTGTGGGGGCGTGAGCGCATATTAGGCTTATGTTGCCGAAGTAAGCCTTTATGCGGGATGTCGTGAGGCACTCGTTGACAGCTCTGAAGCTTAGAACATGCTGCCCAAGCCTGGCTCCAACGACAAAGTTACATCCAAACAGACGCTGTTGTTGTTCTCTGTAGCAGTCGCCGTAGTAAATATCGCAGTTTTTCATTCTCTTTTTGCCCGGGCAATCCCATCGCGTCTGTTAAGGGGCCTTACATTCCACGTACAGATCCAAATTTCGTTGTCCTTGTTTCATCATCAGTAAATCCGTCCGTATCCGAGGCTTGTTGTTGCTTCGCAACTAATTTTTCTTTATGTGATTGGGAAGTCACCCCAAAGCGCGACCCCCAACCTGGATGGCCAGGTCCTTATTTTAACTCCAAGAGCAAAGAGCCGGTTAAACCGCTCCTTATCGGCCTGAGCTCCAAATATGTCGAAGTAGCCCGTACAAGGTGTTTACTGAGTAGTTTAATCTAACTGGAACTGTAGACGCCACCGTTGACTCCATCCTGGGAATTCCTCCGCTCCGCCTGGAAAAAGGAGTCGTGCCAGTGGGTACACTCTCCCGCCCTCTCTCGTCATCTGTCATCAAAGCCTTCCATAGGGGTTTTCACCCTATACCCAGTTGAGGTACTAGACACCCGGTAGTCACCACGTGGAGGTGAGATTAGAACTTGGTAGACAAAGGTTGTTGAGGACTCTTGGGTTCTCATGAGTGCACTGTTGTCTACCATTTGACGCACCAACAATTGTACATTCGCTGTTTATTACAGTCATTTGCTAATCAGTGCTGCAAGAAAATGGTTAAAGATGTTTCCAGGATTTTTTCACTTCATAGATTACAATTGACATAGTTGCCGAATTCCATTCATAATTAACAATATCAGTCGCTTTCATTTTGATAATAAACACAAACAAAAAAAAATCCACACTTTTTGAGAAATGTAAAGGCAAGCCACTCAATTTCAATACAATATTACTCTAGACACACTGAAAATGGCGCCCAATGCATTTTCCCGATCGAGGCTTTAAAAACTCTATGACACGACCTTCACATAAATGGAAAAAACATCTAACCGCGCTAATGATTGAAACACAGAATTGTAAAAACGAAAATAAATTCATATTCAGACAACAGAAAAGACAAAAAAAAAGAAATTATTAATAAAAAACAAAAAACATAACGACACTGTAGAATGATGTTTAACGAGGATTTGGTACAAATTTTATATAATTTTATCTAATAAAGCAAGAATACAAAATTTTGTTTGTTGTTTTTTTTTGCAATTTTTTTTTTTTTTTTTAAACAAAAAACTCTATTTTCAGCTAAAATCGAAAATTGAAGCTTTGGAAAAGAATTTGGAAGATGAAAAAAGTAAAACCGAAGATTTACAGCTTTCAATTGAGGAAGCTAACTTTTGCGGCGATGAATTAAATGTAAGAATAATCTAAACTAAATATGCACGAACCTTTTTTGCTTATAACAGTATGTATGTAGATTCTATTCTTTGTTTATGTAGTTTGTTTGTGTGTGTCTTGTAAATTATTTGTCAAAAGTTACGTTCCTCATTCTCACTGTGAACTTCAATAACTCATAAGTCATAAATTTGACCCAAAGCATATATTTAAATACAGGGTGGGCCAGAATGAACTCCCTAATTTAATAAACGCTCGTAAAAAAAAGTATAAATGGTAGAAAGTTGAATAAAAAGAAAAATGAAGTACAAACTATGCCATTTCACATAAAATTTATTTTTTAAATAAAACTCCATTCAAATGCTTTCCCCGCCGCATTTTGCATTCTTCCAACCTTTTGCAAAAATTTGCCATTGTTTTTTCCAACATCTCGCGCGAAATTTGGTTGATATGGTTCGTAATCGCTGTTTTTAGGGCTGGGATGTCTCTTGGCTTCTCAGCATACACTTTATTTTTCAGATGGCCCCATAATTCTTAAACGCGCGACAAACTAGCACCATTTTTTCATTATAACGGATATACGCTTCAACGCAAAAAGCGCGATGTTTACTGTTCCAGCGAACCATATTGACTAACAAAAAATATCTGACGAAATAGCATAGTATGTAGAATCACCCCGCAGTGTTGCCACATTTGTAACTCGTTTAGTATTTTTTTTTGCCGAGCGTTTAAAATTAGGGAGTTCATTCTGGCCCACCCTGTAGTTAAAAAGTAGCCTTAAGTAGCCCCAAAGTCCCAAAGCTCCTCCATTTCGTCGGCTTAAAGTGCTAACTCCATTTCTATACATTTTAAAGGAGAAAGAAAAAACTTCTCAAAACTGGTTGTTTGGAAAAAATCCCAAACGTGATTTGTGTGTCCTATAGAGCTCTACTTCTATGTACATTAGGGTGGTCCTTAAGATAAAATTAATGAAGACATCCGTTCAATCGTCTCCAAATAAATTTATAAAAAAAATCCCTGTATCGGAGTGAAATTCTAATACTTGAGACTTTGCGGCTGATTTTTTTATTATTCCCGTATATTTTCATTTCGGCTTTACCGATTTTGTTAACATTTTGCACAACTATACTTAACATTATACTCAGTGATATTCCATTCCAAGATAGAATTTAAAATATATTCATCAACAACAAGAAAATCGGAAAAGAAATCCATTTTTGAAGTATCTTTTTGGGTTTATAACATTCTTTCTAAATTTCTTTAAAAACCGCTCAACTAATTTTTTGAAATTTCGTCAAAACTTTTATATGCAATGTCTTAATAATGTTGCATACCAAAAAACTTAATAAGTGTTTTAGTTTCCCTGATTCCCAAGGAAACTAGCTGACCCGACAGTACAAAGTCTGCCTCAATTAATATAAAAAAGACCTAGAATTTTGTAGCCCGCTTCAATACCACCCGTTACTCTCTCCCCGCTTATCCACTACCATCTACCCGCCATCCCGTTATAACCAGTTACCATGTTACCCGCTACCCACTACCCGCTACTTACTACCCAATACTTACACACGTTACCCGCTGCCCGCTATCCCGTTATAACCAGTTACCATGTTACCCGCTACCCACTACCCGCTACTTACTACCCAATACTTACACACGCTACCCGCTTAGCCGGTAATCGCTTCTTACTACCCGCTACCCCACTACCCTCTACTCGCTATCCCGTTATTCGAATATGAGCCATTTCGGGCACCAGACATGAAATCTGTCTAAAACTTGAGAACAGCGTAACCTATCGGGTCCAATTATGAAACAAAACCTGTCTCGGATGGATCTATATCACACCCACCAAATTTCAGAAAAAATCTGTCCAGTACTTTAGGAGGAGTAGGGTCACAAACAAACGCACAGGAGAATTATATATAGAAGATTAAAATTTTTTCGAATTTTATACCAATAAAATATTTAATAATTCAATGGATTGGCATCCCTGCTAAGCTCGTTCGCTTGTGCAAAATGACGATGGAGAACTCACGCTGCAGAACTCCACCGTCAACACCAGAGCTACTATCTTCCAAAAAATCTGTTCAACTTCTGGCGTATACCGATGATATTGATATAATGGGAAGTGATGTCAATGGCGCCTTTGGGAGAATTGAGACAGAAGCGGCAAAAATGGATTAAGCGGTAAATGAGGGAAAAAAGAAGTTTGTGCTGTTTTCGAGGTAGGACACCCAACACCGACGGCTCGGACAGAACGTCATAATAGACGCATACATCTTCGAAATAGTAGAGCAGTTTGTCTACCTAGGTTCTGCTATAAACATATGGGCATTAACACCTGCGCCGAGATCAGACTAAGTCTTGTTAATCGCTGTTTCTTTGGGCTCAGAAAGCAAATAAGGGGAAAAGCCCTCTCTCGAGCAACTAAGGTATAATTGTACAACACCCTCATCATCCCAGTCCTGCTGTATGGTGCAGAAGCATGGACCTTGACAAAATGGAAACACCTTATGCTGTTTCGAGAGGAAAGTTCTTCGGGTCATCTTTGGCCGTGTGCATTGATGGAGAAGGGCGAAGAAGATATAACAGCGAACTTTACGGGTTGTACAACGACATGGACCTAGCCAGAAGGGTCAAGGTCCAGAGACTCAGATGGGTCGGTCATTTAGAGCGGATGGACACCAATGCTCCGGCCCGGGAAGCCTTCGACACTATTCCCGAGGGACGTAGGAGGTAAGGGAAGAACGCGACTCAGGTGGCGCACTCAAGTGGAAGAGTACCTCAATCAACTTGGAGTGCAAAACTGCAAACATGATAGCTAGGGACCGAGCTGGCTGGCGGAGACTGTTGATTGAAGCCCAAGTACAGAACGGACTGTAGCGCCACCTTATGTAAGGAAGTAAGGATAAGCATAAAACATGTATCACAGTACTCAATCAATTGCAACTACTGTGATAGCGGTTGTTTTTTGGGTACCCTTTTCTTACATGGTACATTCCGAAGGCTTATCAGATCTCCTACCAAGATCCAAGGTAACATGCAGGTTTGAAGCGTACTTGGACTTTCAAGTTTCAACCAAGGGCGTACGCAGGATCTATACGTTTTAACGACATTTTGAAAGTATTTTGGAAATGCCTGGCCAAGCCCTTTCGTCGGTGAGGAGGGGGTAAACTTGAGTGTTTTTCATAGTCCTTTTTTGTTGGGTTTTCTTCAAAACCATTTGCCTTGAAAATATATCGTTATTTACATAATTACTGTAGTTTTTTTTCTTTTAGTTTTTACATATGGAACTATTTTCTGAAATTTTTTCGAAATTCCAGGCCCACCCTTTTCGGTGAGTAGGAGGGGGTAAAGTTTAGTTTTTTTGCATTTCGACCATTTTTGTTGTTTTCTTGAATAATTTCAAAATTATTTGTTTTAAAAATACAAAAATAAATATGTTTGTCATTGTGGGCAATTAAAGAATGATTGCACTTAATTTGAAGTCAATAGGGTTGCCACCTCTTCAAAAAAATGGTTTTAAAATTTAATGAAATTGGAAATCAGTATATTGAAAAATTTTCTATGTTACATAAATAACTGGGACTTCTGATTATTTGTCCGGTAATATTCATGTTATAGAGCTATAACTCATTTTTTTTTCATAATTTTAGGTCCAGTAGTTTCGGTGATTAGGGGGGGGGAAGATGCCCTATTTTTGACATATTTGCGTATTTTTCCATATTTTCTTAACTTCAAAACTATTTCTCTTAAAAATACAAAAAAAAGATATGATTGTATTTCTACTTAACACGTTGATGTATTGTCCAACTTTCAATTCAGTCGGTACAACAGTTTTGGAGGAAATAAGTTGTAAAGTTGAGTCAAAAATTAAAAAGTTACCCCAAATATTGAGTCATATCTGTGTCATATGTAACAGTACAGACTTCTCATTTTTTTCCTGTAATCAACAGGTTGAGACCTATTCTGAGTATTTTTTTTCATAATCTTAGCCCTGTGGAGTAAGCAGTTGAATTCGGCTTAAATATAGAGTTAGCAGTTTTGCTCATCACTCGTTTTGATCAACTTAAAAAGACGAATTAAATGTAAGTAATTGTATCAGTCGACGCGTATTGGCATAATGTATCGAACTGTATACTGATCTCAAATTTGACAAGAAGTGGAGTTAGCAGGTTTTCAATCTAAGCCGACGATTTGGCTTGTTTTTTTGGTTTTTATTACACAGCTTTACATTTTGTTTCTTATTGAATTTGTGTAGTTTGTGTTTGGTAAAATTGTATTTGCATTGAGTGTGTTCCTATTTAAGTAAATTCTTAAAGACTTTTTTCGTGTTGATGCATTGCACATACTTTTGACATTAGATTTATTTACTTCTGCTTTTTACGATAGCGAAATACATTGTACTAGTTATTCCAGAACCATCATTTCAGGCACAAACACAGGTTTACAAAGAAAAAATTACCGACCTAGAACAGAGACTGCGGGCAGTGACTTCAGGTAAATCGAATATATTTTTCCAAATATGTGCATATATTTATTTTTCGGCGGAACTTATCAGAGATTAGACTTTAAGGCCAATTACGTTAAAATGTGTATGAAAACTTGACGTTTGGTTAAAACTTGACACTAGCGTGGTGAATAAAATGGGTTAAAATTTATCCTGCTGTGGAGCAGGTTAAATGGGTTAAAATTTTGACGCGTCTTTTTTTTCTCATGAATGAAAGAAAAGTTTGCTCCTGTTTTGTTGTTTTGTTCTGTTCTTCTAGGTTTTATTTAGCTCTATGTAATAACTAATTAATAATTTTATTGCATTGATATTTCAAGAGATTAAAATAAGATACTTTAAATTCATCAATTTTAAAATCGAAAAACGAAATAGCTAATTGTTCTTTGTTTTGAGAATGATAACAGATATCAGCTGTGAAAACATGTTTTGCAGTGCTACCACTCGGAAGAATTAATCATGCAAAAAGGATAATTTTTTTTGAAGGTTTTTTTTTTTACTGTTGCTTCAAAATATCATATTAGCAATGCAAAATCTAGAAAATAAATAAAACATAATCAGCCTTATCACGAATAAATTTTCCCTGGAGTTTTTTTCCCAAATTGGGAACTTTGCTATCATAAATAATTTTCGAGAATGAGGAAAAAGCTTAATTTCGAAAAATACGTATCGCCAATAATTTTTTCCAGGGAACTTTTTCCTTATTTGGAACAGAATTTTCCCCAAGTTAGTTGTGAGGGAAAAACTTGCTGTGCATCACCATGAAGTGAAATGGAAGACTATTTCTTTTTTTCTTTGGTGGAGAGAGGGACAGGAGTCGTGGGGCTAAAGATCAACTCAGAAAAACTTAAAGGATCATCTGTAGAACTTAATCATCAATTTAAGTAAATATTTCTGGACAACTCTTTTAGATTGAGGACCAAGCCTCGATTGTAATGCTCCAATGTTGAATCCCTGCTGATTTACGGGAGCAGCACTTGGGAAGTCACAGACGCTGCCACAAGAATGCTTCAAACGTTCGTTAATAGATGTCTCAGAAACATTTTGATGATTTTTTGGCCCTATCGTATCTCAAATGCTGAACTCATGCGAGAACAGGTCAGGAGCTCATAGACTTTATCATACGAAGGGCAAAGTAGCTGTGGATTTCGCTTCGAAAAGGCGACTGCCATGCAGTGGAACCCGCTCACACGAGAAAGCAGAAGTGGGCCAGCAGGCAATGGACTTGGCGATGAAAGGGAATCAGCACGAAAATGGCTCATAGTAGCAGAGACTCTATGTCCCGTGAAGCAAGCATCACCGACGTAATAGGCCAATAGCTTAGGTAAAATGCGTTTAAACAACGAAATAACAAATATTGCCGTTAAAGATCACGAATTTCCCAGATAGCAAAAGCAAATGATACGCGAAAGTAAAGATCCATAAGCCCTCTATCAGCTACTGATAACCAAAAATATCTGCCAAGTCTGGTTACCGAGATATGACCTCAAATCCATTCCTCCTGGTTTTAGTTCTTAGCTTCTTGTAATGCCATATATATATCTTCTAATGCAAATTCCTCGGTAACCAGGGCTGGGAAATGAGTTTGGCTTTCAAAAATAAGCTCGGGATTATAATTACTATTAAAAAATATGTTCGTAAAATTTATCGAAATTGATTTTGTCTTGATGTGAAATCCCACAATTTAATTTATTTTTATTTGAATTTGACACAAACAAAATATTTTATTTTAATTTGAAGCTTTCAAAATAACTTCGAAAACATTAAAATATTTTAAGGTTGGTATAATTTCTTTCCGGGGAAATAAAATTTCTTGGGAGATTCTCGATGGAAAACTTCTGTTCCGGGGTAATTTTTGTTTCCCTGGGAAAAAAATTTCCCATAAAATTGGCGATAGGGGTGTATTGACTTCATGAAATTTGTTGCTTAAAGTTTGGTTTTCTACACAAAATTATTTTACCTTGAATAATAGGAACAATTTCTGTTGAGGGAAATTTCTTAAATCATGAGGGAAATTTCTTAGTACTACGCAGAAATGTTGGTTAAAAAATAAATTTTTAACGCAATTCAAACAGCAAATGACTAAATTTGTTCCCTTTTATAATAAATTTTAACCAAACGTCAAGTTTCAATACACATTTCAACGCAATTCACACACGGCCCAAATAATAATAAACAAAAAAAAAAAAAAACAGTATCAACATTGGCTTTGGCTCTACTAGAGCTGTCGCGCCACTCTATTTATTTATTTATTCGCGAGTCCGTACTAAAAGAAATGTCATATAAAAACAATAATTAACAAATTTAACTTGATTAATATAAACACTGAAACCAATACATTTTATGCAAATCAAAAGTTTGAAATACATATTTGTGATGGTAAGGTCGATCACCTTATTTAAGGGAAAAAGAAGCATCTCTTTCAATCAGCCCTCTCAATATGACCAAATAAGCAACACTTTGTTTAGTATTTCTATTTGTGTTATGTGTGTACGGATTGTAGACCGCTTTTTTTGATTTTTTAATAACCAGAATTCTAAACCGGTTTTCCGGTTTTTTGTTTGACATAAACCTAAGGCTTAAGTGAACTTAAGAGTGCTCCGGACTTAAACTGAAAATTCGAATTGCTTGAAGCGCCAACCAACTGCAGAGAAAATTTTTTAAACTAAATGCATCTTGCTATGAGAGAGAGAATCACCTTCTTATGAGAAACGTGTCTTCCGCCTAACTAATTTCAAATTTAGGTAGATTTTGATATCTTTTGATTTAAATCTATATATCTATATCTATATCAAGGGGCACTGTAGTGCCCAGCCAAGTTCTTTAGCAACTTTGGCACTACACCCTTATGCTTATTTACAGGAAACAACTCAGGGCATTTTCCACACCCCTCTAACTTCTATACCAAAGAGCAAAGAAGCCAAAAGTTTCAAACTCACATTATTTCTTAAGCTAGTCAAGAAGAAGCACCTCAGTAAATTTCAGATATTAAGCATAAGTAGTTTCTAAGATACAATGTTCCAAAAATCACGAAAACCGTAACTGACTGACTCACTCACTCACTGACGTGTTGACGTTGGAGCTTTGCACAATCTTTTCAAGAATGCTGTTGAAGAAATCGCATGACAGTGCATTGCCTTGTCTAAACCCTTTTTTGACATCAAAAGCGTCCGTTAGGTTTTTTCCAACCATGATGGAACAGCGTGAGGTTTCCATTGTCATTTTACACAGACGGACGAGTTTTACTGGGATGCCAAAAACTAGACATTGCTCTATATAGCTGGTCTCTATATACGCTGTCATACGCGGGCTTGAAATCGATGAAAAGGTGGTAGGTATCGATTTGAAGTTCTAGAGTCTTCTCCAAGATCTGCCGTAGGGTAATATTTGCACTTACCGTGTCTAAAGCCACACTGATAAAGACCTATCAGGTTGTTGATGAAGAGCTTCAAACGTTCACACAGATTTATACCTCTGAGTTGGTGCAGTTCAGGATATCTCCTTTTTTGAGGATCGGGCATACGATGCTGAGGTTCCATTTGTCGGGCATGCTTTCCTCCGACCAAATTTTGCAGATGAGCTGGTTCATGCTCCTAACCAAATCATCCCCAGCTGCTTTGTACAGTTCGGCGGCTAGCCCGTCTACCCCAGCGGCTTTATTCGACTTAAGTTTAGATATCGCTATCACTTCGTCCGTGTCGGGTGGGTGGAACTGTTGGCCTGCTGCACCCAAATTGAATGGTTCTGTATTGCTGACGGAGTTTTGCTCGTCATCGCCATTATACAGCTTGGAAAGTGGTCTTTCCATATCCCCAGCACTGACTGTGATGGTCTCTACAGGATTCCGTTCGGTTTGTTTGTTTCACCTTTTTGAAGAACTTTCGAACCTCGTTCCTGTTGTGACATCCCTCTATCTCCTCGATCGCGCGCTTCTCATGCTCCTTTTTTTCTGAGAAGTTTATGCTCTCTCTCCTTTTCTGCTCGTAGAAATCACGAGCTGCTCGTGCCCTTCTTTGCAGCGCCGCTTTGTATGCCTCTTGTTTAGCTGCATATGCTTTCCGGCACTCATCGTCAAACCAAGGGTTTCGTTGTGGTGGCCGTGTAAACCCTAGCACTTCAGAGGCGGCATCTCTGGATGCTTTGCAGTGTTGCCACTGGTCCTTTATATTTTGTGCTGGCAGCAAAGGACTTCTGAGGAGATTTTCGGAGACGCGATCGGAAAAGGATATAGCAATCTCTTACGATTGTAGCCTTTTGACGTCGAATTTCCTCCTAGCATTTTCGCGTGTTGGCCTTGATCGGGATATCCGCATTCGTACCTTGGCTACAACAAGGTAGTGGTCCGAGTCGATGTTGGCACTTCGGAATGTGCGCACATCTTGCATGTTAGAGAAGTGTCGTGCGTCGATCGCAATGTGATCAATCTGGTTGCCGGTTGATTGGGCAGGAGATTTCCATGTTGCCTTGTGGATATCGAGATGTGGCGTACTTGCTACCATTACGTCTCGCCTCGCAGTGAAGTCGATTAGCCTAAATCCGTTATCGGAGGTGGTGTCGTTTAGGCTATGTCTTCCGATTATTCCACCAAAGGTTTCTTCTCTACCCAGCTTAGCATTAAAATCGATTTTAATGTCATAGCTAGGGCATTGCTCATAGGTCTTGTCCAGGAGCTCGTAGAACCTGTCTTTGGTGTCTTCATCCTTTTCCTCAGTGCGTGAGCGCAGATGAGGCTGATGTTTGTGAGTCCAGTCCCAACTACAAATCCACATCGAAATAGACACTGATTTTGTTCCCGTTAGCCGTCGCCGTAGTAAATATCGCAGTTATTCATTTTACGTAGGCCCAGACCATCCCATATCATTTCTTGGATGGCAGTTATATCTGCTTCATGACAGTCAAGGGCTTCCGCTTGTTGTTCGGCTGCACGTGGCCTGTTAAGGGACCTAACATTCCAAACCGAAATTAGTTGTCCTTAAATCGTTTGCGTGGGTCGTCATCATTAATTCCGTCCGTATCCGAGGCTTGTTGGTGGTTCGGAACTATAGTTTCTTTATGTGGCCGGGGAGTGACCCCGACGCACGACCCCCAACTTGGAGGGCCAGGTCTTTAGTTTAACTCTAAGACGAAGAGCCGGCCAATCCGCTCCTTATAGGCCTTGGCTGCGAATATAAGGTTTTCACTAAGTAGTTCATCCTGACTGGAATTGTAGACGCCACCATTGATTCCATCTTGGGAGTTCTTCCGCTGCCGCCTGTTGAAAAGGAGGCATGCCTTAGCATACTTCCTCCCCCTCTCCCTCTTTGCTGCCGCCAACAACTTCCCACTGGGGTTGGAACCAAATCTTCGGTTGAAGGTACTGGTACACCCGATGTTCGTCTATCCTTCGAACATCCTTCTTCTTGACTAGCTTAACAAATAATGTGAGTTTGAAACTTTTGGCTTCTTTGGTCTTTGCTATAGAAGTTAGAGGGGTTTGAAAAATGCCCTGAGTTGTTTCCTGTAAATAAGGATGAAGTGCCAAAGTTGCTAAAGAACTTGGCTGGGCACTACCGTGCCCCTTGATATATAGAGGTAAGTCTTGGCATAGTCAATCGAAATCAATGGCTTGCCGTTGGTCCATTACAGTCTTTCTCATAAATATTGAGTGAAGCTTTGATTTTGGTCTATTGAAAAAAGGAAATACCTACATAATTGTTTAAAACCATTTTAAACTGCAAATTCCATTTAGGAGTATTAGGAATAGGAATCAAGAAACCCACGTCCATATGATTATCTACATAAAAACATAGAATAAAATTAATTAAACCTTTGAATATAATTTTTTCCACAAGGTGAACAAATTGAAGCGTTACCCGTCGATCCAGTCGTCGAGAAGGTTGCCATTAAAAAAGAAGTGATCCCTACTAACGAAAGTAACTGTAACATTAAGGAGGAAAAATATCAGTATTCACCAAACCAAATTATAAAGTCGGAACCCCTAGGTTTCGAAGAGCTTGAAGCATTAAATAATTTCAGAAATCTCTTCCGTAATATTAAGGATTCAAATTGTTCAGAAACAAACTATCAGGACGAGCTTAATCGATATATCAAGGATCCCGATGAGATTCGTCGGATTCATTCTGTCAAAATACCACTCACTGAAATGGGTGATACCTTTCTGAAAGACCTGTGTGAAAGTTTGACTCTGGTCATTAAAGAGTTCAACGAAATGTGTGTTGAAAAGAAAAATATCCAAGCAAAGTTAGAAGATATATCACAAAGCAATACGAAAGAATTCGATAGTCTTAAAAGTGATAAAATTGCAATTTCAAAAACTCTAGAAGATGTTCAAGGAAATTGCAAAAATTTGGTAGAAGAAAATTCGTATCTACAAAATGAAAACAAGAGTTTCGGAGAACAAATGAAGCTGTTGGAAAATGAGAGGAACGTAATCAATGAAAAGCTTGAGGTCGTGGTGTCAAAT
This sequence comes from Sphaerophoria rueppellii, assembly GCA_920937365.1. Lineage (NCBI taxonomy): Eukaryota > Metazoa > Arthropoda > Insecta > Diptera > Syrphidae > Sphaerophoria > Sphaerophoria rueppellii. The sequence continues at coordinate 68,878,787 of CAKKXW010000002.1, read as the reverse complement.
TGCCAAAAGCTTACTGACCAAAACAATGAACTTCTTCGAGACCTTGAATTGCAGAAAGAAATTGTCAAAAACCTCGAAGATGAAAAATCTCACGTCTCCCAACAGCTCGAGGATGTTCTTTCGAATTGCAAAAATTTGTCAGAACTCAATGAGAAAATGCAAGCAGAGCTAAGAACCAATGCAGAAAAGTCGAATCTCCTCAAAGGAGAGCAGTTGAATGTGTCGCGTAAATTTGAAGATCTTTCGGCAAAATGTGAAAACTTGACAAAAGAAAATGAACAATTGCTTAATGAAATCCAATCCAACGCAGAAAAACTTCAACTACTTGAAACTGAAAAGATTTCTGAGTTGGAGAAGAATGCAGATCTTATAGGACAGTTGAAATTGTCATCGGAACTCAATGCAAAATTGCACCAAGATCTACAAGTGTCTGAGGACAAATCAAGTCAAATTAAGAAAGAATCTGATGAATTCTCTAAGGAGCTGGATGAGATCACAACAAAATACAAGCTCCTTTCCGAAGAGAGTACTAAATTTAGCTCGGAGCTTACAAGTAAAACAGAACAATTAAGAGCTCTAAATGAAGAAAAACTAGAATTGTCCAAAAAGTTGGAAGAAACATCGCTGATAGTGAAAAACAATGAAGAGCTGAATGAAAAACTCAAAGAAGAACTCAAGTCCTATGGATCAAACTCTACTCAACTCCAAGCAGAGAAAATTGAGCTTTCTAAGACTCTTGAAGAACTCACCTCGAACTTACAAAATATATCGGAAACCAATGAAAAACTTAAACAAGAACTGAAAACAGGTGAAGAAAAAATAAGTTCACTCGAATCTGAAAAGTTCGCACTCACTCAAAAGTTTGACGAGACGTCAAAGAACTTTAACAAGGTATCTGAAGAAAATAATAAACTTCAAATAGAACTCAAAACGACTGACGAAAAATTGAAAGAAGTTGAAAAAGAGAATTTCGATGCGAAACTTAAGCTCGAAGAAGTCACAACACAGCTTGATAACATATCGAAGAAAGTCGAAGATCTTAATGGTGAATTAAAAATGGCTCAAGAAAATTCCAAGCTTTTTGAAACTCAGAAATTTGACATTTCACAAAAGCTCGATGAAGTACAATCAATCCTCAAAACGACTCTGGAACAAAATGAAAGCTTGCAGCAAAAACTCAAAGTGACTGAAGAAAACTCAAATCTAATGGAAAAAGAAAAGTTCGAAACGTCAAAAAAGCTCGAAGAAGTTTCAGCAAGTCTTAAGATTTCCTCAGAGCTAACAGAAAAGCTTCAACACGAAATTAAAGCTCATGAAGAGAAAATCAAACATCTCGAAGAAACTAATTTCGATATTTCGCTCAAACTCAAAGATGTAACGGTAAATTATGATAATTTGACTGAGGTGAAAAATAAACTTCAAGAAGAACTTTTATCTAAAAACGAAGGGAATCAATCCTATTGCAACGATTTGATCAAACAGAACGAAAGTCTCCAAAGCTCATTGAAAGCCATTGAAGAACAAAACAAACAACTTGAACTTGAGAAATTCAATAACCTTCGCAAGCTTGAAGAAGAGATGTTGAATGTCAAAAACGGCACAGAATTGAATGAAAAACTATTGCAAGAACTTCAAACCGTAAATGAGAAATATAAACTGCTTGAAATCGAGAAATTTGACATTTCTCGGAAACTTGAAGAGAGTTCGGCCCAAAATGAGAGTCTGTCGAAAACCAAAGATGACCTTCAAGAAGAATTGAATTTGAATAAAGAGAAATCGAAACGCTTGGAGGAAGAGAAATTTGTGATAACTCGCGAACTGACTGAAAGCTCTTCAAAGATCGAGAGCTTGCAAGAGGAAAAACTTAAAATCAATGAACAATTGCTCGGACTAGAAGCAAAAACCAAAGATCTTGAAGGACAGAACTTTGAGCTTACTGGAAGTGTCACAAAATTGACACTGAATTCTGACAATTTGTCTCAAGAAAACGCCAAGTTGAAACTGGAACTTGATGAAAACGGAAACGCGACCAAAGAACTTAAAGAAATAAATTTCAATTTGTCTCAAAAAATTGAAGAGTTCACCTCCAAGAACAACAATTTGACAGAGCGTTGTAGTAAACTTGAACAAGAACTGAACACAACCAAAGACACGTGGAAACAGTTAGATTCAAAGAATGTTGATGTTTTGGAAAAACTAGAGAGTTTAACAGTCGGTTCGAAAGAGTTGGAAAAACGTAATGAAAAATTACAGCAAGATTTAAAATCTCTGGAAGAGAAATGCGATCAAAAAGAGAAAGAAAACAATAAAGTGTCTGAAGAACTTAAAGACATGTCATCAAAGCACAACAATTTGACAGAAAACTTGAAAAAACTTGACGAAGAACTCAAGCAAAAGGATGAGAAAATCAACCAACTTTCTCAGGAAAAAGTTGACACTTCCGGTAACCTCGTAGATGCAACAGTTCAACTAGCAAATCTCACTGAATTGTGTGAAGAGCTAAAAGTCAAATCGAAAGCTGCAGAAGAAAATTGTGATCATCTAACCAAGGAAAAGTTAGAACAATCACAAAAGCTTGAAGCTATCTCAGATTCAAACACTAAATTGCAGCAAGAGCTGAAAAATCTTCAAGAAAAATTCAACAAGCTGGAAGCTGACAAAATCGAATTGACGGGAAATCTTGTTGACACAACACTCGAGTGCAAAACTCTAACAGAACTAAGTGAGCACCTCGAACTAAAATTGCAGGAAAATGAAGCAAAATGCCTGCAGTTGGAGCAGGAGAAATCGAAAATCAGCCAAGAAGTGCAGAATTCAAATTCAAGTGCTGGACAGTTGAATGAGCTTCTGAATGGTTTACAAGAAAAATTGAAAGCTAGCGACGAGGAGAAGTGTAAAATCGACAAAGAAAAATCTGATTTATCTGAGCAGCTAGAGAGTCTCGCTGAAAAATGTAGTAAACTGACAGAGCTAAATGATCAGCTGCAAAGTGATCTGAAAACAAACAAAGACAAAATAGAGCTTTTACTCCAAGAGAACACTAAACTCAGTCAGAATGTGCAGAGCATAGCAGACCATCGAGATGAGGTTTCCGAACTGTACCAACAAACTCAGGTTGAATTGCAAAACAATAAATCGAACATAAATCAGTTGGAAGAGAAGAATTTGAGTGTCTTGAAGGAGCTTCAAGATCTGCAATCAAGTCATAAGAGTCTATCTGACCTGCATGAAAAGCTCCAGAAAGAAATCAGTTCCAAGCCAATCGTAGAGAATAAAATCGAATCTGAGGTCAACAGCGAGCAACGAGAAGCACCTTTAGATGCGATCGAAAAACGCAAACACCACCAAAATGTTCACAACGAATTCATCACTGGACGTCTTCATTTAAGCAATCAACTGCAAGAAGTCTTTCAATTCATCAATACAATCAAGAGTCACATTGAACACTTGGACCAGGATATTCAGTCGCTACCAACTGAGAATCGAATTCGGACAGAAAAGTTCAATTCGGCTGAAGACAAATTATGCAAACTCCAGTATGACTTTATTGAGCTCAGCAAGAGATTTGAAGCTCTCTTAATGATAAATGAAAAGTATCCATCTTTGAAGGACACAATTGCCTCATCGTTGCTAGACGAAGCAAGGAAAAATATTAAGGAACAAGAAGCCTGCATGGAATTTGATCCAACTGACGAGATTGACTTGCTGCAAAACACAATTATCAGCTATCAATTGGTATTGAAAGCAAACGACGTTGAAGTAGCGAGTAATTTACTTACCAAATCCAATCTTGAATCAACATCACCCGAGAAGCAATCTGATAAAGGCATTTTGAAAAACCTTGAACGAAATCTCGAGCTAACAAGAACTCTCATCAATAAGTTTGATGAGTTAAATTCTGTTCTGAAGTGTCTGCGTTGCTTCCAATTTAAAGTCTCTAAATACAATTCCAAAGTTAACGCATACTTTAGCACTTTGAAAAATGACAAAGATCGATTGGAGGACCTTTGCAAAGTTACTCTAGAGCTTCGGAATGCTGAAAACAAGCTTAAAGCCGAATGTTCTGGTCCTGATAAAAGTACTTATCAATACAATGGAGATTTTTGACAGTTCAAGACGATCTTTGGCTGCAGACAAAAGTGGGAAGAAGCAAATTGTTGATCAAATTGCCAATATTGACAAATCCATAAACACAATTAGCAACCTCATGAATTCAAACTGCGGTTTGTTCAATTTGCTCTGCGAGAAAATCAAAATGATCGAAGATGGAAGCAGCACAGATCTTTGTACGAAAACGTTGCTAAGCGAAAACGCTAAATCACATGCCAGCCAAAGCATTGATCAAAAGGTTAGTTTTTTTCTTAATTAATTTATTTTTTTTTTTTGTTCATAGAGAGAGAGAGAGAATTTGAACTGAAACCACAACTGTCAACCAAAACCATTTGCGAGTTGTGGCTACCGATCATTGCCTTCAGGCCTATTTCTTTTGAAAGATGTCCTTTCAAATATCTCGAAAACCCGACCTCATAATTTATTCTTATTCGGTTGTTGACTTATTGACTCCCTCTAAAGCCACTTACTTACTTACTTACTTACTTACTTACTTACTTACTTACCAGGACTATGTTGTCTCCTTGTCTAAACCCTGCGCATGTTTGGAAAAGCTCGGATGAGCTGTTACCCATTTGCACATTGCACTGCGTATTGTTTAGCGTCATGCGGTACAGCTGGATCAGTTTGTTCGGGATCCCGAATTCAGACATCGCCATCGTAAGCTCTTGGCGGTGGATGCTATCATAAGCAGCTTTGAAGTCGATGAAAAGATGGTGGGTTTCGACTTGAAACTCGTTGGTCTTTTCCAGGATCTGCCTCAGTGTGAATATTTGGTGTATCGTTATTCTGCCTGGCCTCAAGCCACACTGGTACGGTGTTGCAGAACGGTTTAAGACGCTCACACACTACGTTGGCAAAGTTTATGCCTCGGTAGTTTTTTGCATGACATAGGATCGCCTTTTTTGAAGATGGGGCATATGGAGCTTATCGACCAGTCAGTGGGTGTGCATTCTTCCTCCCACACCTTGTTGATGACCTGGTGTATGCGGTTCATCAAAATACCTCCTCCATATTTAAATAGTTCCACAGGAATGCCATCCGACCCGGCGGACTTTTTATTTTTTAACTTTGGGCTCTTTCTATCTTCTTCTGCGCTGGGGCTGGGACTGGGTCTTCATTGACTGGTCTTGCTTCTCTTTTTTCATAAGCTCGCTCGACATTTTGCATTCAGCAGCTGTTGGAAGTGCTGCTTGTTTTTGGGAGGACGGTGGAGAGTCGCTCAACTCAGGCACTCACTGTAGTCTCTGGCATGTATCCGAACTGCCAGGCTATCTTGGGGCCGCACGTGTTTTTTTGTCTTTGGATAGTCGAGCTCTTAACTTAGCCACTACCAGAAAGTAGTCAGAGTCGACATTTTCTCCTCGGAAAGTGCGCACGTTCAAGATGTTGGATGCGTGCCTTGCACCGATTAGCACATGGTCGATTTGGTTGGTGGTTCTACCATCCGGAGATCGCCAGGTTGCTGTGTAGATCTTTCGTCTTGGAAACCTTCTTATCACCGTATTACGAGCTGCAGCAATGTCGATTAGTCGGAAGCCGATATCTGTTGTCAATTCGTGGAGGCTGTGCTTTCCAACTAATCCGACAAATATGTCTTCCTTCCCGATTTTTGCATTGAAATTTCCGAGAACGATTTTGACGGCGTACTCTGGACAGGCTCCGTAGGCTCTATCCAGGTGGTCGTAAAAATCCCCCTTGCTTGACTTCTCGGCATCATCGGTAGGGGCGTGTACACATATTATACGATGTTTTGTAGTGTGGCCTTGATGCGGATTACAGCCAGCCGATCTCTAATTTGCTTGAAATCCATGACTTTCGATCATAGCCGATTTCCCACGACGAATCCGCCACCAAATATGTGCCTTCTTTGGTGACAATTGTAATAAATGTTGCAATTTTCCTTTTCATTATCCCTGATCCTATCCATCGTATTTCCTAGATCGCAGTAATGTCTGCCTTATACTGCGAGAGGACAGATTCAAGTTTCTGAGTTGCACCTGGAGTTTAGACTGTTCTTACATTCCAGGTACAAACTCTCAATGCATAGTCCGTTGTCGTTCCGGGTCTGGTTACTATAAGAGGGGGTCATTATCCGAGGCTGGTGTCTCTCTCATAACTATCAAGTTGTTTTTACTGTGGAGGGGTTGTAAGCCCCTCGCACTAACCTCCAAATTTGTTGGGCCGTTGATTAGGTGCTTCTCTTTCTCCGTTTCACACCCGCGCTTACAAGTTTCGCATGTTATGTCTAGAGATATAACCAGTACCCGGTCGTTACCACGAGGAGGTAAAGTAAGCACTTGTTGTGTAAGAACAGCATACGCCCCCAGATCCTACAACACCCAACCACCCTCTAAAGACAACCATTTTAAAACTCTCGATCTCTTTGAAATCAACTACAAACTCTAGCCGTGTTTTTTTCACTACTCAGTAGCCAGCACAGTAATCAAGTGCGAATAAAACGCTCCAACTCACTTTATCTGTCAATTTCAATTTGTATGGCAATTGTTACATACACAGTCGCAAAATGGACCTGAGGGTTGCGCCTCGGGTTACACAAAATTAGCAAGTACTTCAACCTAAGCGAGTGCATAACTCAGATAAGCTTAGATCATTAGATTTGCGTAGCAAAATAATTCTCCTTAACGCCAACAGCAATGATTGAAAGTTCTATCGCCGACACAACTGCCATTTTTTTACTGGCCTTTTTATTGACTGCAATCCAAATTGTTGTTGTTTGCCAAGGGAAATTTTGCTGTGCTGGCTACTGAGTAGTGAAAAAAACACGACTTATGTTAATAATAATTTATTTCTTAGCCTGAAAATGTTGACGAAAAAACAGCACAAATCAATTTTCTACACTCGATAATCGCTGATATGCAACAGAAAAATGACAAACTCAAAGATAAAATCGAAACTTTAGAAGCTTTCACTACAGACACTTCAAAGTGAGTAAATTCAAGTAAAACAAAAAAGAAAATGTATTTATTTTTTCTTCTCGTTAAGGTCTTTCATGTATGAAGTGATTGGCTTAAGAAAACCAGCACCTCGTATGTTTTGTGACATTTGTGATCAGTTTGATCAACACGAAACAGAAGATTGTCCATTGCAGGAATCAGATGGAACAGAAGTCTTAAGCCAAGCAGTCGAAGAAGATGGAGTTGTAAGGAAACTTCCCGAACCAAGGAAATACTGTGAACACTGTGAAGGTTTGTGTGTTTTTGTGTTGAATCAAGAGTTTGGACATTTGTTAAAATTACAATCAATTTTTTCTTTTCAGTTTTCGGTGACCATGAAACAGAGGACTGTTATGCTGGTTTAGAGTAATGTGGTTTAAGTAGACAAAATTATGATTGTGTCATTGTGTACTCGCCAAAAAAACAACCACTAAGTTTAACGGTATTTTCCGAACAATCAAAATTCAGGGATGGAATAGTGTAAGCTGATAGTTGCAATCAATTTTCTTTTCTTTCTTTTTTCCTGAATTTGACTGTCAACTATCCAAAATCAGTTTACACGCTTACAGCTCACTTGTTTTTTGAATTTTGAATAGGCCTTGTTATGATTTTATGTTGTGTTGTGATGTGACAGTTATTATGTTAGTTTTATTTCCATCGAATTATATGTTTAATGTTTATGTAACCTCAGAGGAGGTTCCGCAACAAGTTGTTGATCGTCTGATATAGCCTTAACTTACTTCCGTTAACTTATTAAATACAGAAAATATGTATTTATTATATGTGTTTAGCTAAATTGTTTCTATAGATTAAGTTAGACATTTTTGTATTGCATGCTTAGATAAATTTAAATAAAACCAAGGCAGGCCGATATCGTAACTATAGATCTTTGACTTGTGGTTGATTTTTTGGTTTATGATCGTTTTTGATGTTCGAAAGAGACATCAAAGCTGTAGTTTTTTTTTTTAAATAATTTCCTACGTCGATAGATACATAAATATATTTATTTTTAAAACAAAAAAAACATATTGAAATATTTAATTACTTACTTAAGATGGCGCTACAGTACGTTGTGGACTTGGGCCTCTATCAACAGTCTCCGTCAGTCAGCTCGGTCCCTAGCTAGCTGTCTCCAGTTTTGCACTCCAAGTTGATTGAGGTAAACTTCTACTTGAGTGCGCCATATGAGTCGCGGTCTTCCTCTCCTCCTACGTCCCTCGGGAATAGTGTTGAAGGCTTTCCATGCCGAAGCATTGGTGTCCATTCGCTCTAAATGACCCAGCCATCTGAGTTTCTGGACTTTGACCCTTCTGGCTAGGTCCATGTTGTTGTACAACCCGTCCGACAAAATGTTTTAGTTTTACGAACCGTCTCTGACCAATTTTTACCATTTTTATAGTGAATTTTAATAATTTCAATGCATTGTTGAAGCGTGTATCGTTCCATTTTTATTAATGGCGTAGTTTCTACTTGTCAACTGTTAAAAAATGACAGCTTCAAAACTGACAGCTACCGGAATAGCGGGCTATGCAAAATAACACCTCTTATTGGAAAACCCTTTATTAAGCTCCAACAGATTTGCTTTACACCAGACGAAGAATTTGTTAAGATCGTTCTGAACTAACTGTTCGTCCTCAAGCGAAGATATCTTTTTATAGATTTTCAAGTCATCAGCGTGTATTAAGAGTTTTGAATCTGAGAATATTTGATCGACGTCATTTATTGCTAAGGCAAAGAGTATTGGACCGAGGTGGTTACCTTGAGGTACACCAGAAGAAGCAATAATTGGACTTGAAACATGATTCCTGAAGCAGGCACTATATTGTCGATTGGAGAGGTAGGATTTTATCCAGGAGTTGTAAATATTTGGAAACTTAAGCTTGTCAAGTTTAAAAAGAATAAGGTTATGTGAAGTCTGTAGGTATGGAGTCAACTTCATAACCTTTTTTCTTTTTATTTTCATTATAACTTAAAACTACTTATTACTAGACAAAGGAATTCAAACTAGCTTATTATCTAAAATCTAATATTTAACTTACTGGCCCCAGCCGGGCGCTCTAAGGAATTCATGATCAACTTAAAATTAATGTCTTTCGGCCCATAAATTATTTTATTAAATTTAATTGATTGTTTCCTGTTAGAAAATTTAGAAAAACTAACATTATGTCATTTATTATTTTTTTGCTTACATGCTACTTACAATTAGGTCCTTAAAAATAAAACTTAAAATTAACTAAAACTGCCTATTCTACCTAACAAATACTTACGAACTAGAACAACCACAGCAGGAAATCTCTTTCATTTTTATTTCATTTTTTTATGTTTTGTATTTACCATTTGTTGTCTTTGTCAATGTGTGTTCCACCATGCCTACTCTACTTAAACATAAACCCAAAACCCTTAAACTAAAACAAGTATGTAAGCCGGCCAAGGCACAAAATCCCACCCGACTACTCATTGTCAAGTGCTGACTGAAGCCACCTGAACTGGTTCTCCTGCTTCACGCTATCGTTTCCGTCCCGTTCGGACACAGCCCTACTGAACCGAAAGAGCTCCGCTCTGCATCGCTGTCTTGTGCGATGACGTCTCCACAGTAAAGGAGCCGCCGATCGACGGTTCTTCGCCTGACGTGGTAGATTATCAGACCGCATCTATCTAAATAAAGGAATGCCTCTGGTGGAATGAAGCCGCTCAAGCGTGCACTATTAAAATATTCGTCGTTCGGATAGAACGCCCCAAAGATCAAATTATTCGAGGAAGTCATAGCTCTTGCAATGTGAGCCCGAACAAGTTTTACCACGAAATTGTCAATTCTGTTGATCCGAGCCTCGTTGTATAGAACCTCGTTAGAATAGTAATGTGCATAAGAAGATTCCGGTGACCGATACAAACCGAGACAGCGCCGAAGACACTGCCTCTCGAACACCCGAATCCTCTCCATTTGAGATGGTGTAACGTTGAACCACACTGGACTGTCCAGTCTGGACAGCCATAAACGATCATCGGCCGTATGAGGGCCATGTAGCAAATTACCTTTACTCTGGGGTCAAGCCGACTGCTGTGAAACAGCCGTTTTGTCAGAGTGAAAGCTCCTCTGGCCCTGGTCAGAGCAGCTTTCAGTTTCCAGTCATCGCAATATCGCTGAATCTTCTCGAAGTCGTGTTGCAAGAGAGTTCTAATGACCTCGACCTTTGGAGCAGTTCTGTACGCAATCAGGTCGTCGGCATACGCAATTGCCTGGATAAGGCTACCTATCAGATCGCTAGGGTAAATGCTGAAGAGGATCGGCGAATTAACCGCTCCCTGTTTCAGACCATTTTTAATTTCAAAGGTGGTGGTAGAAGTTAGATTGCCACTTTTGGCAACAAACTTTCTACCGTTGAGCATATCATAAAGCATATACAACAATGGTTTACTGATGCCTAGTCTGGTGAGTTTTAGGTACAAACCTTCTAACCATACGGTGTCTAAGGCCTTCTCTAAATCAACCAGAACAGCACCCGAGTTATGGAGCTAAGCGAGGTCATCGTCAAACCAAAAGTTAACGATGACACCGCAGAGCTCCAATTCACCAAAACCAGCCGATTCTGAATTTTCCATTTCATGGGAACGGAAATTGCATGAATTACATTCAATTTCCATTCCCACGAAAAGTGATTATTGTGTATAAAGTATAATTAAGAATTTCTATGAATATAATAAAGGAGGTTGATTAGTTGTTTGACCACCGAAGTACTCAGTTGTTTTATTTCGAGGACCGAGAACTTTTCGTCAATCCCGTGCAGCCCACTCACTCAGAGCCCTATTGATTACCTTTTCGAATACCTTGCTGATGCTTGGTAGAAGACTAATCGACCGAATATTTGAAGGATTGCAGTTGTCCTTTCCCTTTTTTGAGAGAGGATGAGCCACAGCGTCTTCCAACGCTCTGGATAATTCAGCGCGTTGTTGAGCAGAGTTGTGCAGATGTCTATTGCCTCAATCGGTAAGTATCTTAATACAATGTTGGATATACCATCGACAACTGCTGACTTCTTAGTCAGATGAGCTGGAGTTCTACCTTCGTGATGAGCAAGGGACTTGGGCCCGATTGATCGGCGATTATAGCATTTGCTAAGAAGTCGTCATCAAACCGTGTAAAACCACGGTTCTCGGATCGCCACTTCATAACCTTCTTCAAGACGGTATTCCTTACATGGGATTACAATAAGCTAAAGACGAAAAAAATTTGTTTTCGGATCTCGGACCTTGCAAGTACTTTTGGTTTTCAGTCTCGAAAAAAAAAACACTATTTATTATGAATTATTTTATTGTTTAGTAAAAATTAAGTTGTGTATTTTCTTAATTGTGTACACATTTCGAGACTCGTAAATACTTCTAAATTTAGTGTCAGTATCCTAATGCTAAACTTAGAATGAAAGTACAATATGGTTGACATTGTATGGTCGTTTTTTGTTCCTTTCATACATATTGACTAAAATGTCTAAATAAAATTATTTAATAATAAAATGCACAAATAAAATACATAATTACATAATCAACATTTATGTTTTTGTTTTGTAAATCTCATGTGAAGACATATTTTTGGCAAATCTAAGTCTTATTTCCGTCAAATTATTCATTCTTATAAATTGATCGCTAGGACAACAATACAATATTTCAAGAATATGATGCGTTTACTGTTAAATTTGGGAACTTAAACTTTTCAACTCTAGTTTTCGTAATAAATGTTTTAAATTTGATTAAAATTAAACTTAAAAGAAAATAAAAATAATACTGAGCAGATAAAATGTGATGAAGTAAGTCTTTAAATTTCGTTCGTTGTCCATAATATTAGGTTAGGTTAGGTTAGGTGATATGGGGTGTGCACAGCGTGAAACTGTTGCATACACGGTGGCCTACTGGTCCATTGTGATCCCCTATAAAAATAAAAGTTAGCATCGATGCTCTTCAAGGTTGCCGATTAACGTAGACTGGCTCGTTAACGAACCAGCCTGTGTTATCTATAAATTTCCTCATGTTTGCCATTGAGACCTGTGCTAGATCATCCAGTTCCCCAACAAACCTGTTCCCGAAATGACGGAGTCGGTTAGGTTGGAGGTTCGGACAGTCACAGAGCAGGTGTTTAATGGTTTCTATTTCCTCCTCATCCTGACAGCTCCTCCTACAGAAATCGGGTGCAAAAGCCCCTATCTTGTTGCCAATGGCGCAATGACCCGTTAGTACACCTATCAGGATTTTAATGTTCCTTTTACTTCAGCGATAGAATATACCGAGCTTCCTTTTCATTAGTGTTAGGCCATAAACTTCTAGAGATTACGCAATCGTCCCTGGATTTCCAGGAGTTATTGATTTTCTCTTTTGATTTAAGGTCTATCTTGCTCTTGAGTACCCCAATCGGGACGAGTGGTCCCCTATCTGAATGGTCGCTACTACTTGTATCTGCTTCTGACCCTTTCTTGGCTAGTTCATCTACTATTTCGTTCCCTTCTATATTGCTGTGTCCAGGAACCCAGCAGAGCTTAACCTGGTTAGTGTGGCAGATTTTATTTAATTCTTCCTACAGTTTAAAACTGCCTTTGATCTTATGGTCTCACTGGCTAAGGCTTTGATAGCAGCCTGGCTGTCCACGAAAAAAGTAATCTCCGGGGAGCTTTGCTTTTCATGATGTGCCATTTCAGCTGCTTTTTCAATGGCATAGATCTACAGTCTGCTGGGAGTTTATACGCCTCTCTACTGTTGAGAGATTGACAAACACTCCAGCACCTGTTTCTGATTTCATTTTTGAACCGTCAGTGCAGAAAGGGATACCCTGTTAACTTATACGTAAATTGTCCATAATATTAATGTTCTAAATGCGCGGTGGTTCAGAGATGATATTTTTGAGACACAGTGAGTGCATTAGGAAGAAAGGAAAGGGTAGGAAAGGAGGTGTCGGTATACATTGGTCTTGAATTCTTGAACATTGTAATGACTGGAAAAGACAGAGTGTGGAAGAGAATCCCACATTCGCGTAGTTCGGCTAATAAATGATTCTCTATACTTTAGAGTACGTCCGAAGTTGGGCTCGAGGGTAAACTCATGGACATTCCTGGAAGTGCGGGTATTACGGTTGAATATCTTAAGAGGAGGAATGCAACTGGCTATTTCTCTAGAGCAATTACCGTAGAAGAAACGATAAAACAGAGAGAAAACACGAAACGTTACGACGTTGAGTCAGTGATGTCTCTATCACCGATCATTCTTACGGCTCTTCTTTGTAAACCATCCAAGAGGCTTAAGTAAATTACTGGAGCACCAGCCCAAAGATGGGAATTATACTCAAGCTTTGGACGGATACAAGTCTTGTAGATAATAGCCAAATCAGACGGGGAGAAAAATTTCTTGCACCGTCTTAAGAAACCCAAACATCTTGCGACATTTTTGGCGACATCGCGTATGTGCTCGGTCCACAAGAGGTGGTCCGTACCGAGAATCTCGAAGCATTAAACTCTACGCGATTTTTAAATCCCCATTGTACAATGCTGTTTATGTCAGAGTTTTATGAGCTTATCATATTTAGCCGTTGCAGTTCCACATCCGAAGAGGAGGGATGTGAGTCTGGAAACGAATATGAAAACCTAAGGGTACTATCGTCAGCGAAACAATTTATTGGATTAGAAGTAACAGACAAGAGATCATTGGTAAGCCTGGAGCCCTGGGACACACCAGCATTTATATTGTGGGTTTCAGACTTGAATCCGTCCAATACAACTTGTATTGAACGGTTCGAAAGAAATTTTTTAATCCAACGAAGAAGGGATTCATCAATACCGAAGGCACGCATTTTCGATAAAAGAGCAAGATGGCAAACTTTATCAAATGCCTTTGGAATATCAAGCGCAACAATCTCACTCTCTCCAAAACGATGTAAAGATTTGTTCCACTGTTCGTCGAGATAAACCATCAAATCACCAGTGGACCAGTTGCTTCGAAAGCCGACTGCCGGTCATTAAGAAGCTTCGCCTTCGAGATATTTTGAGCGATAATTTCGGCTGAAGAGAGACTATAATCGGCTATCGATGCTTTATCTGACAATCTGTTTCCTCTCGGAACGAGCCCAGAGGAATAGGATAGATGGAGAAGCTAACGCAAGGGTTTTGCCACCGGGGAAGAACACCTCTTCAGAATAATAGCGGGGATACCATCCGGACCAGCGGATTTATATATGTTGGAATCCTTTAGGATTCTCGGCACAACACGAGTGCGGAAGAAGATTTGTCCCATGGAATCATTGACGCGCTCAAGAACAGGCGGAGTCGTGACACTCTCTAAAAGAATATAATTTTAAGCAACTTTTGCTTACTTTGAAAGTGACTCATCTAAACCTCAGGGGTCCATTGTGATACCACTAAAGAAGTTACTCATGGGAGAGGAATGAACTCAAACAAACCATTTTTTACTTGAAATGGTTTTAGAGACATTTTGTGTAGATCGTTGCCAGTTCACTTATCGAAGAAGGGATTACCGAGATAGTTATGCCTTATATTGGAGAGCGTCGGACATGTACACAGAAGGTGTTGGACTGTTTCCTCTTCCTCCTCGTTTCAGGTCTATGCTTGAAAGTGACTTAGAAATGAAAGAATGAATCTATTTATAACTCAGCGAATCTTAGTATAGAAAATTCGTCATACAAGGTGGATCATTAGATTAACTAGGTAAACGTAAGTACCGCTTTAAATGTTGTTTGGTTGGTTACAGAAAAAAAGGTTAGTTTAGAAAATGTACATGATATGAGTAAATGAGTATAGTGCTCAAGTGAATTATTAAAATCATAATGATTCCTAAAAGTATACAACAAACTCATTAATCTGTTAAACTATTTGATGATTAAATTAAAACTAGTTGTCCATTTCGTTGGACTTAAAGAGAACGTCATACATTTTTATATTTTATACAAAATAAATAAATAAACACTGATTTCTACATTTAAATGAAATGCGACTAATACAAGAAAAAAAAAGAAGAACTATAAGTTTTGTTCATTTTGATTGTTCAGACTATCGGCGAAGGCGACAAGGATGTTCTAGTTAGTCTTGTTGGTGATCCAATATTAACATCGTTGCTCCCTCGATGCAATCGAAAAAGCTCACAAACTGTGATAGCAACTTGAACTACTCCCTTGCCTTCGAGTATATCTGCAGCACAGCAAATGAGATTCTGAAATTATATAAACAGATAGAAATATAGCCTAGCAAAAAAATAAAAACATTTTTGACTACGTGGCGCCCTTGATTAAACATCTGAAAGGGCAGCTCCTTTGCATCAAAGATTTTACTTTTCAAAAATGACGTTTTTAATTTTGTATTAACCTTAAATAAAAAAAAATCCAAAGATGTTTAATTTTAAGAATTATATGTAGGTATCAATCTTACCAGTTGTTACAACAACCTTTTTTTTGTTTTATAATAAACACACTCAAGGGATTTTTTTATACCCTTATAATGCCATAGACACAGTGAGTGCTTTAGGAAAGAAAGAGAGGAGGCGCCGGTGTACATTGGTCTTAAATTCCTGAACATTGCAATGATCGGAAAAGACAGAGTGTGGAAGAGTGTTCCACATTCGCGTAGTACGGCTAAAGAACGATTCTCTATACTTGAGCGTACGGCCGAAGTTGGGCTCGAGGGTAAACTGATGGGCATTCCTAGAAGCACGAGTATTACGGGCGAATTGTTTGAGGGGAGGAATACAACTGGCTAGAGCAATTACCGTAGAAGTAACCAGGTAAAACCAGGAGAGACACAAAACGTAACGACGGTGTTCCAATGAAGTGAATGAGTTAGTGATCTCTCTGTCACCAATCATTCTTACTGCTCTTTTTTGTATACCATCCAAGAGGCTTAAGTATGCAGTTGGAGCACCAGCCCAAAGATGGAATCGTACTCAAGCTTTGGAACGGATATCAGTCTTATTGATAAAAGCCAGATCAGACGGGGAGAAAAATTTCTTGCACCCTCGTAAGACACCCAAACATCTTGCGGTATTTTTGGCGACATCGCGTATGTGCTCGGTCCACAAGAGATACTGATACACATACCGAGAGTGATACTGATACACATACCGAGAGTCTCGAGATGTTCGGTTTCACAGGTGTAAGTAATAACCTTGAAAACAGTTGATATATTAACTGCGAGAGCACAAATCATGAAAAAACTGTAACCATCATGACAGTAAAATGCTGCTTTATTGGTCCACAAAGCTAACTTTAGATGTAAACTGT
Organism: Sphaerophoria rueppellii; assembly: GCA_920937365.1. Taxonomy (NCBI): domain Eukaryota; kingdom Metazoa; phylum Arthropoda; class Insecta; order Diptera; family Syrphidae; genus Sphaerophoria; species Sphaerophoria rueppellii. The sequence continues at coordinate 68,862,458 of CAKKXW010000002.1, read as the reverse complement.
TCAGCATTGCTATTTTTTTTATTATTCATTAACACCGATTTGCAGTGAACTATTATGGACTGTTAACAAAACGGTTTGCAGGCCAAAACCGAATACGAAATGGAATTGTAAATTTTCAGTGAATGAACTGAAATGTTCGAACAAACCCGTTGGAGCAGACGGGCTGGCCACCGAACTGTACAAAGCAGCTGAAGATGATTTGGTTAGGAGCATGCACCAGGTCATCTGCAAAATTTGGTCGCAGGAAAGCATGCCCGATGAATGGAACGTCAGCATCTTATGCCCGATCCTCAAGAAAGGAGATCTCCTGAACTACACCAACTACAGAGGTATAAGTCTCCTCAACATCGCCTACAAGATCTTGTCTGCTGTGCTGTGTGAACGTTTGAAGCCCTTCGTCAACAACCTGATAGGTGCTTATGAGTGTGGATTCAGATCCGGAAAGTCCACCACCGATCATATTATATTCGTATTACGGCGGATCTTGGAGAAGAGCCAGGAACTTTAAATCGATACCTTCCACCTTTTCATCGATTTCAAAGTCGCGTATGACAGCGGCTATAGAGACCAATTATACAGAGCAAAGTCTAGTTTTAGCAATTCAGAAAAACTCCTCAATCTGTGTAAGATGATAATGGAAACCTCACGCTGTTCCATCATGGTCGGAAAAAACCTAACGGACGCATTTGATGTCAAAAAAGGTTTTAGACAAGGCGATGCTGTCATTCTTGAAAAGATTGTGCAAAGCTCCAACGTCAACACCAGAGGCACAATCTTTCAAAAGTCCGTCCAGCTACTAGGATACGCAGACGACATTGACATAATTGTGATGTCAGTGGAGCGTTTGTGAGTCTTGAGATGGAGGCCAGGAAGATGAGTCTAGTGGTTAACGAGGGCAAGACCAAGTTAATACTGTCGACAAGAAAAGACTGCCACCACTTCGAGATAGACAAATTCCTTGTCTACCCGGGATCCGCTATCAACTCAGACAACAACACCAGCGCTGAAATCAAACGAAGAACCACTCTTGCCACTCTGCTCGCTGCTTCTTAGAACTTAGACGGCAATTGAGTAGTAAAGTCCTCTCCCAACCAACTAAAGTGACATTCTACAAAACCCTCATCCTCATCATCCGGTCCTCATGTATGGTGCAGAGACATGGACCATGACAACATCTGATGAAAACGCTTTGGACTGCTTTGAGAGAAAAATTCTTCGAGTGATTTTTGGTCCTGGCTGCATTAATGGAGAATGGAGACGAAGATTCAACCAAGAACTGTACGAGCTGTACAGCGACACTGACCTAGCCAGAAAAGTTAAGGTCCAACGACTTAGATGGTTGGGTCATGTTGAGCGAATGGAAAATAATGCTCCGGCTCGTAGAGTCTTCGAATCCAACCCGGAAGGACGTCGCAGAAGAGGAAGACCGCGACTCCGGTGGAGCACGCAGGTGGTAGAGAACCTGAACCAACTTGGAGTTAGAAACTGGAGACAGTTAGCAAGGGACCGAGCTGGCTGGAGAAGTTTGTTGGGTGAGGCCCTAGTCCGACCAGGACTGTAACGCTACCATAAGTAAGTAAGCTCTTGGTTTACAATTTCTCTAGAGTTTCTATAGAATGATCAAAACACGAGATAGGAATAATATTTTGGATATACTGACATTTTCTTTTATTGAAAAACTTTTTGATGTGCAAAATTTGTGTGTGATTTTTATTTAATACAAAACATAGACGTTTTTAAATGCATCAAATTTATGTAAGTTCACTTTTATGTTTTTCTCTTCATTTGTTATGATAATCGACAATTCAAACATTAAATTAATTTTTTAATAAATAGAAATAGAAATGTATGTATTTTAACCCAAAGCGTTACCCAAGAACTCAGTTAATCAAATAAATAAAAATATATTAAATCTCTATTTCAATAAATAAAATAAAAAAAAAAAAACAAAGAAAGCTAAAAACCACTTAAATAATTCAAACCATTTTGGTTAAAAAGCAATAAATAATAATTAGTTCAACATAACATAAGAAAAAAGAATGAATCTTAACACTAAAGCTTTATAATAGGCGATAGTCTTTGGATTACTATAAAATACGCAAATTGTTAACTTTGGAAATTAAACTGCAATCGCAACATTACTAAGCTCAATTTAAATTACTTTGTTTTCAATAAAAGGTGTTTTTTTGCACGCGTATATACGCTTAAAAAAATATTTACATGCAAAATGCAACAACAAAAAATTTCTATATCCGCTTAGTTAGCGGCGATATTTATTTCCACGCTTATGAAATAAGCGGATATAAAAACAATGCTTCCATATATCATATTTTCGCTGTTTGCGATGAATTTTGACATATGTTGGTCAACAATTCATTTGTGCGAAATAAACGAATTTGTTATCGTCTTGAGTTCCGATTGTTAAATCGTACATACCTCAGAAAAATTCAAATTTGCATTGAAATGTCACACTCAAGGCTTAATCACAAAGACGCTTCAGCTTCGGTTCCGTCTGCGTGACGATGCACCCGCTTTGCCGCCGCTAACTTAGCGCCGTGGATATAGAAATTTGTTGTTGTTGCATTTTGCATGTAATTATTTTTTTAAGCGTATATACGCGTGCAAAGAAACACACCTATTATATAAATCATTGTATGTTTGCTTTGGATTTTTATTGGTAAGCAAAGCCCAGACTCCAACATTTATATTTTCTAATAAATAAGTTTATAATAAAATACTAATCGCCATAGGAAATGTAAAACTAAAGGCTACAATAGATCGTTGGTCGTGTATAATAGGTAGGCAGGACAATCATCCAAACAAATTTCTCTGCACAATTCTAATTTTAATTTTGATTATCTTAATTTTTGTTTTGTTTTTTGAAGCCAACGATCCACTGTTGTTTTTTTCCTCTTAATGCAAATTCAAAATAACTCGCTAAGTCCTTAATATTAACAATAGGTAGAAAAGTATATGTAGGATATAAAACTGTTCGTTAATACTTTAATTTTTCTGTTACTATCTTTTTTGTTTTTGTATACTTGTGCCTTCTGATTACATGTTAACTGGCTGAATACAATGGTGTAGCTGTAGCGCTGTCAAAGTTGAAAGATACAAAATAAATGTAGTACGATACAATGTGCAGCTGAGCCTGTAACTTGATGTGTAGTACAAGTTGAGCGAACTTCAACTTTTTGGACTACAAATTTGACAGTTCATCAGAAAGCTGCATCAACATTGCAATAAATGCAACCACTACTGTCATATTTTAACCTGCTCCGCAGCTAGTCTAATTTTTAACACCATTTATTCAATGCGAAGTGACAAAATTTAATCAAACGTCAAGTCTTAACCCATTTTTAACCCAATTCGCACACGGCCTTAATTTTAAATTTTGACAGCTTCCTATTTTGTTGCGCTACGCATTGTACTCCACTGTTGCTACACAATAAGCGATTTTAATGACTTTAATGACAGCTTTTTGGGCTACAGCTACATGTCATTGTATTCAGCCAGTTATACAAAGTTATGCTTTCCCCGTCTAACTATTTCTTATCATTAAGTTTGAAAAAATATTATTAATCTGGAAGTGGGAATATCACTAGAAGAACAAATGTAGCAATGAAGACAAACGACAAAACAACAGTTAGAAGATTAAAATCATGTCCCAAAACACGATCGTCCTTCTTTCTGGATTTTAACTTGTCATCATCATTGCTTGTTTGGTAAATGCTATAAATGCTTTTGTGTACTGATGTGGCATCATGATTGGGACTGCTGGTCGTTCCTGCGGTAACAACAGCTTGGTCTTCAAAGAATTCTATACGTTTCGTAACGATCTTTTTATTCGGTGTATTTTGACTGGAATTAGTGATCACAGTATCACTATTATGATTACTCTTTGGAAGGCACTGTGAAACAACGTTCTGAGTATCTTGGATATTTTCGTTGTTATTATTTGGAGTAATTTCGAGAAGTTTAAAATTGATTGTATTGAGGTCATTGACTTTAAGGACAAGCGGTGAAGTCTTCTCATTGACAATTTGATAGCTATCGGCATCGGTTTCTTCGATAGTATGCAATTGGTATTCCTTGCCGCCGCCGCTGCTGCTGTTGATGATGTTGTTTGTTTTGAGGTTACTATTATTATTTGTTAGATTTAATTTCATTTTTTGAAATGTCTTGATTTTTGCATGACGAAGGAATTTTCCCAATGGACTGCCTTTCGTAATGACTGCTTCGTCGTCGAATAATTGCTCTCTGGATGTGGTCAGCTCACGCATGGAATTTAATTTGTTTTCCCAATTTTCTGTCAATTGCATGTTGGTTGCAGACGTATGATTATCCTCCATTGTATGATGATGTTTTTCTTGATCGTGATGGAATTGGTGTGACTCTTGATGATAATAATTTGTGTGGGAATTTGTATCGATTGAAAGAAGAGCTGTTATTGTTTTGTAAACAGCAGATGGATTGGGCAGCAGCGGCGGCGATTGTTGGTTATCATCATTCACAGAGTTATTTTCATCTTGGGACGAGACAACATCTTCACAAGAGCATATCAACTCCTGCAACCAACATCAATTACAGATCGGTTATTAGCAATGGCTAATTGGTTTATTTATGGGTTCAAGGGATAGAGGGGGTTTGTCTATTTATTTAAACAAAAACTGCTTTAGATTAACATATATCTACGTTTACAATAATTTTTAAGTTATTGGCCATTTTTGTTATTAAAAAAAAATTGTTTTCGAAGTTTATTTTTGAGGTGTTTCGACTTCCGGTAAGATGGTTTGATGAATTTGTATTTAGAGTTCATAGGAAGGGTAAACATCGATTTTTAGGTTTGAACAAAAATAAATGAAAATAAAACAAATTTAATTTGAATGAAAAAAAAAAAAAAATATTTAGGCCCGGTGCACACATGCAATTTTTTGTCGCGGCGATATCGCAACTATTCAGTGCACGCACACTTGCGACATTTTAACGCAGGCTCAATCTTTAGATTGAGTTTGTCTTTCAACAGTGGAGGTTTACAGGAAGAAAAGAATTATTTTCGCTAACAAAAGGACTATTTTATTCATCTTTTCAAAATATGAGACAAAATGAACATTTTTTTTGACTATGTTCGAATGAATTTGCGGCGATTTTAACGCAAAGCTGGGAAAAGAGGACATCTCTGGTGAAACAGTCGGAAAGCACAGCCTGCACGACACCACTTCCGATAACGGATTCAGGCTGATCACTTTTGCTACGGGGCGAAAATTTATGGTAGCAAGCACCTGTTTTCCACATCTCAACATCCATAAAGGAATAAAGAGATCTCCTGATCAATCAACCGTCAACCAGATTGATCACATTTCGGTCGATGGAAGGCACTTGTGAAGCATTCTAGATGTTCGAACTTTGCGAGGAGCCAACATCGACTCGGACCACTACCTCGTCGTAGCCAAGGTACGAATATCACGACAGCGGCCAAAACAAGGAAATGTTGCAAGAAAATTCGACGTCGCGAGGCAAGAGGACGGGAGTTTTGGGAAAATCTGACAAGTCAGATTTGGAAGAGGAAGGAAACTAGGAATGGGATACAATAGGGTCGGAAAAGGAAAGAATGTTAAGTTTCGGGGATGCGGCCTGCTTGCGATGCACGGCGTCAGCTCGTCGGACACAGATCAGGCCTAAACACATAGGGAAAAATAAGACTAGGAAGGGACGGACGGTTTACCTCTACGTCAGAGGCACTGCTAGTGTTAGTGCAGTGAGGCCACCCACCCTACCATAGGAATCTTCGGCCGTTTTTAGATTCCCAGATTTAGATTCGCATACAAAGCGGCGCTGCATAGAAGGACAAGAGCTGCTCGTGAGCCTACGAGCGAAAGAGGAGAGAGGAACGCTGGCTTCTCAGGAGAAAAAACAGAGAGCACGAGAAGCGTCAGATCGAGGATGTTGGGAGAGCAAACAGCGGGAATGAAGTTCGGAGGTTTTATTGAAAGGTTAAACAGCTGGCTCAAGGTCACCGAGCAAGAACCGATGCCTGCAGAAATAAACAAAGAATCGCAGTCAATGCTGGGGATTTGGAAAGACCACTTCTGTAGACTGTATATCGGCGACGCGAACCAAACATCGCCGTCAGACAGGAACCTTTCATCGGACACGATGATAGTCAACAATTCCTTGAACCCGACCTAGAAGTAAAAACGGCAATATCACGGCTGAAATCCAGCAAAGCCGCTGGAGCAGATGGTCTAGCTGCCGAGCTGTTCAAAGCAGCAGGCGACAAGCTAGATATTAGCATGCACCAAATCATCTGTAAGATATGGTCAGAGGAATGTATGCCCGATGAATGGAACCTCAGCATTGTTTGCCCGATCCTGAAAATGGGAGATCCTCTAAACTGCGCCAACTACAGAGGAGTCAGTCTACTTAACATCGCCTATAAGATTCTCTGTGCCGTAATATGTTAACGTCTGAAGCCTTTCGTCAACAATCTGATTGATCCTTATCATTGTGGCTTCAGGCCAGGAAAGTCAACCATCGACCAAATTTTCACCATCAAGGTTGGCAACGAGCATACGGTATCTTTCGACGTCAAAAAAGGGTTCAGACAAGGCGATGCATTGTCGTGCGATTTCTTTAACATCTTTGTTGAGAAGATAGTGCAGAACTCCAACGTCAACACCAGAGGCACTATCTTCCAAAAATGTGTTCAACTCCTCGCGTACGCCGATGATAGTGATATAATGGGAAGAACCACAGCGCCTTTATTAAAATTGAGACAGAAGCGGCAAAAATGGGTTTAGCGGTAAATGAGAGAAAAATGTATATGCTGTCTTCAAGGAAGGGCACCAAACACCGACACGGCTCGGACAGAACGTCACAATAGACGCATACAACTTAGAGGTAGTAGAGGAGTTTGTCTACCTAGGCTCCGCTATAAATACGGGCAATAACGCCAGCGCCAAGATCAGACGAAGAATAACTCTTGCTAATCGCTGTTTCTTTGGGCTAAGAAAGCAATTGAGTGGAAAAGCCCTCTCTCGAGCAACTAAGTTAACATTTTACAACACCCTTATCATCCCAGTCCTGTTGTATGGTGCAGAAGCATGAACCTTGATAACATCAAATGAATGTGCCTGAGGCTGTTTCGAGAGGAAAGTACTTCGGGTCATCTTTGGCCCCGTTTGCATTGAAGGAGAATGACGAAGAAGATATAACAGCGAACTTTACGGATTGTACAACGACATGGACCTACCCTGAGGGGTCAAGGTCCAGAAACTCACATGGCTCGGTCATTTAGAGCGGATGGACACCAATGCTGCCTGTCGGAGACTGTTGATTGAGGCCCAAGTCCACAACGGACTGTAGCGCCACCTTAAGTAAGTAAGTAAGAGCGTTAATGTATGATTTGATGATGCGAACTGTTTCCTTATGATATTGAGAAAACAAATCAAAATAAACAATTTTAAAAGTACCGATATTTATCTTCTCATTCTCTCGCAAGGCTTTCCAAAATTGTTCGGAGTCTTAGTGCCTCAGAAATAAAAGTTCGTACGAGTAAACCATGAAAGGTGGTAGGAAAACGGCAACATGAGAAGTTGATCGACGAGCAATTTTGAGATGTGCTTCCAATTCATGTGCCTCCGCGTTAAAAATTAAACAAAAAGTTGGTGTAACTTCAGGTATTTCAACAGTCCGATTCCATGCCAGACAGAATCAAGAATAAAGGTGTTAGTACTCACAACTAGAAATAACCTATAAAACGCCTAGAGAGATTTATAACCACAGCGGCACTAATATCAAAGCCTCGGAAAAAGTCTTATGCGACCAGTACAAAGGCATCAATTACATAACAGTAGCCTCGACGTATGATGAGATAAGATGGAAGTTTAATCTCCCAGCAGCACCACATATGGGAGGAGCCTGGGAAAGTCTCGTCCGTTCAATCAAGACAATCCTGTATAACCTGGCTCCAACAAACTTTAACGACGACACGTTGAGATGTGCGCTTTGGGAAGTGGAGTCTTTAATCAACTCTCGTCCACTTACATTTGTATCACTTGAATCCTGCGACGACGAAGCCATCACGCCAAACCATCTATTACTCGGTTCTTCAACTGGATATAAACCAACATGTGAGGACAACGAATATCTCCGACAGCGATGGCTTCTCAAACGATTGCTGACAAATTTTGGAACAGATGGATAAAAGAATACAACCCCCTGCTAAGAATGCGAGGTAAGTGGTTCACTAAGCAATCTCCCATAGCTGCTGGCACCATAGTTATGATCGTGGATGAAAAACCTACCCAGAAACTGTTGGCCCAAGAAAACGTTATCACTGCGAGAGATGGTCAAGTCTGAAGAGTCACCGTAAGAACCAAAACTGGAATGTTGGAGCGACCAACGAGCAAAAGTGCTCTTAGACGTCGATAAAGAAAATAGCAAGCTCTCTACACCGTAGCTCGCTTACGAGGGGTACGCTATACCTCATCAATCAACCCAAAAACCAAAAGCATTTTTGAATGCTGGCTGGGAGTACATAATATGCAGGTGTGCAGCGAAAAACGATCCTATAATATATAATTCAGTCGAAGAATAACAGCATACAGCATCGCGTCGGTCGGAAGCAGTGAACAATTAATTTTAAAGCGAACGAACGGACTTACCAAAAGATGACAAGAACAAACAATAGTTTATTTTTCTTTCTTTTAATAAAAAAAAAAAAAAACTATAAAAAGAAAGTTCTCTGTGTCGAAATTATTATTGTTCTCTTGTTTTCTAGCTAACAAAAAATTGTTAGTTTCGGCTTCCGTAAATTCGACGCCAACACTCGGCTTGTAACAGACTTTTAAGTTTCGATTTTTGTCAACAAATGGACTTTATGGATTTTCTTTGAAGTGAAGAAGAGGAAGATGCGAATAGGAATAACTCAACTGTTAGAAATGAAATAACATCCATTTTTTGGTGTAAAAAAAATCTCCGAGGAAAAACAAAAAAAAAAGTGTAAAACTCCTTGTTCAAATCGTCATCTGTGATGGTAGCATTTTTATTAACTATTACTCCAATCAGATGAAAAGCGAGAAGCGACATCTACATTTATATATATATCTTTCATGCAAATGCTTCGTAAGGCCTCGGCCACGCAGTAAGCGGCTGAGCGGGTGAGCGAAAAAAAATATAAAACATATGAAATCGCATAGGAGCGGCCACGCTATGAGCGAGCGGCGAAACAAAATTCTGAGCGGCTAAGCGGCGCTCAGCAACCAAACCTGTTTTAATTTTTCTGAGCGGTAAGAAGTAAAGATGGCCAAAGTAAACATTGAGTTGTTAATTTCGGGTGTGCAATCTCGACCAGATTTATGGCGAGATAGAAATGCCATTTTAAAAAATAAAAATATTACTGAGATATTGCCAGAATCTATCTGGAAATTTTCGTAGATTCAAAAACAAATGATACAAACGATTTTCCGACAAAAAAAAACACGGCGAACTGTTCTTGACAACGGCATTTTAACTACTAATCGCTCAAAAGCGTCGCTCAGCGCCTGGCCATGCGTCGCTTAGAGCTGCCACTCAGCCGCTAGCCGCTCAGCCGCTTACTGCGTGGCCGAGGCCTAAGGGTGAAGTACACAAACACAAAACATTAGGTGTGTTTTTTTGCACGCGTATATACGTTTAAAAAATATTTACATGCAAAATGCAACAACAAAACAATGATTCCATATAATCTTTATCTCTGTTTGCGATGAATTTAAGACATATGTCAACAATTCATTCCAAATTCATTTCATTTTACAATAATCCAAGCTAGCTATGATTTTGCTGTTGTTTTATTTTAAGGCCGTGTGCGAATTGGATGAATCGTGGTTAAAAATAGATGAATTTTTAACCACTAATGTCATATTTTAACCTGCTCCGCAGCTAGTCTAATTTTTAACCATGGCCACTTTTGTATGTTCCATTTCCATACCTTGTATCTCTTTCTCTTTGCAGATATCTTTTTTTCATTCTCTTTATTCATTTTTGTGCAGGAGACTTTTCTGTTCTCTGGAGAAAAATTCCCGCTGAAGTTCTTCTTCTTTCTCCTGGCGTTTTCATACCTTCAACCAGTGATTCAAAATTACTAAAACAAAAAGCTTTTAAGCGTGTATACGCGTGCAAAAAAAACACCTACAGTGCCTTGCATAAGTATAACCGCACCCGAAAAAAATAATTTAAGAGAAAACCTACAATAGGAGTGACTCCTTACTATTTTTTTATTGAGTTGCATCACTGATCAAGCAAATTGAGAAGAAAATAAAGTTCCGTTATTTCCTCTCCTGGTGTTTAACAATTAAAAACAGATTTTGATGTATTGCAAAAATATAACCGCACAATGCAAATCTCTTTGAAGCTGCAAACTGTCAAGTGCTTTCAAATAAAAAACAACACTGCCACTTGGTACGCATTTAAGCGAAATTGAAAAATACAAAATCTTTCCTTTTCTGTCAAGCGGCCTTAGTCTTAGGGCTATTGGAAGACGAATTTCACGATCGGATCGTGTCGTTCGAAATTTTTTAAAGCATTCAGAATCTTATGGGACAAAAATAAGACCCGGGCGTCCGCAGTAGCTGACACGTCGCGACAAGAGGCGTTTAATCAATGCTGCATCCAATTCGGTGCATTCTTTGCCGGAACTTCGTAACGAATTAGGTTAGGGAGTTTCGGTTTCAACCGTTTCTCGTGCTCAAAAAGGCGGTGGAGTGATTGTTCGCGGCAAAATGGTGCCAGCCCTAAATTTAACAGCAGCCCACAAACAAAAAAGATTGGAATTTGCCCGCCAAAACATAAATCTGGATTGGAAAACCGTAAGTGACTTTCTATTAATCTACACTAAAATCTCGTTTTTCCAAATGGCATACTGGAATGAATGTTTTTTATTAAGTTATTTTTAGTGATGAAAAAAAGTTTAATCTCGATTGACAAGATGGTTTTAGCGGATATTGGCACGATATGAGGAAAGAGAAAAAGTTTTTTTCCAAGAGGAATTTTGGTAGTGGCAGCTGTATGGTTTGGGGGGCCTCCTGCGAGCGTGGTAAGATTGCACTTGCCTTCACCTCTACCAGCATGAACAGTTCTGGCTAAACTTCGGTCCATGAGGAGAATTTGGTACCTTATTTAAGACGATTTCGCCGAGTTGAGCATGTCTTCCAGCAAGATAATGCCCCAATTCATGTAAGTCGTCAAAGTTTGGATTGGTTCGAATCGAAAAACATTAATTTAATGGAGTGGCACATTCTCACATTCTCCAGATTGCAACCCCATCGAAAATCTTTGGGGAATTTTAATCCGCAAAATATATGCCCATAATAAGCAATTTGCTAGTGTTGCTGAGCTGCGAGAGGCAGTTGTGAGAGAATGGAACGCTTTAGACGACTCCATATTGAAAAATCTAGTTAATGGTAAGAGGCAAAAAAATTGCATATTCATTTTTTGTTAACACTTAAAACAAAGAAAAGACAAAAAACAATAAATGCGGTTTGTTTTGTGGCTGCGAATAAAAAAAACAAACTTTAGTATATGTAGGTCATATTATTGATAGGTTGATACACATATCCTTTCGCATTGTGTTCTGAAATGGACACCATAAACGTTGAGGACGGTGGTCTGCGGCCTTCCTGTGTCGAGTGTCCAAAGGGGATGGGATCCAGGTCGGTTTCGATGGCTTCGAACGCTGGTGGGATCCATCGGCTGAAAAGAAAAGAAAAAGGAAAGAAAGTTTGGGCGATCGAGAAAAAACTGAAGTTAGACTAGGAATTATACTTATCTTGAGGTGGTGTGGCTGAGTTGGTGGTATTCCTGGGCGAGTGAACAGCATAACAGGCTATCCTGGATCTATTTATTTATTTTTCTGGAAGAAGAGAAAAAATTGGAATTGTTTTGCAATTTGTGCAAATTTTTTGTTTTCATTAATTTGCTTGTCAGTTTTCTGTCAGAAATACGAGTAGCCGATGACAGCGCCGACGGGCTCACCTGGTTTCATTCGTAGACCGCCATGTTTGTTTTAGTTTAGCTAGGACATCATCCTAAAATTAGCAAGAAGAATTAGTTAAGAAAGTCATATACATAACCAATGGTTCAAAGACCTCTTAATTAACTGCCACTGGTGGTCTGATGGTGATGAGGAGATCTTTATATAATGAATTACCGATAAGTGATGAGGTGATTCAACTAATTGTACAGCAGATCGTACAGTAGGGACATGTCGGTTAAAGCTCATTGTCGGCACATTGGTTAAAGCTCTGTGAAGTGTAGTTGAGTTGAAAGAAAACAATCGGACGTTATCATTCGACGGGTCGGAGTTGTTAGAGTCGAAAATAAAAATTGAATGACAGTTTAAAGTTTAAAAAGTAAGAGTTTGAAAAGAAAAAACGCCAAAGTGAATTAAAAGATTAAGTTTAAAATACTAAATTAAAAGAACAATCTGTAGTGGATGAATTACATACATCGTGAGTTCGACTTATCTTTTTGTGTCCGAGCCGTGCAGTTTTCCGTCTGAATTACGAATCAGCGTTAGGTGAGTGTGGTTTTGTTGTGGTGATTAAATAAGGAGGTTTTATTTTCCAAATGTAGGGTGGATTGGGTGACTAAGTGCCTTGAGACCCGGCCCATGGTGATGGTATTGGCGTTTTTTAGTACCGAGCTACATCAGACTCCGTTGACCCAGTTGGTGCGATACCATAGCCCGTGCAGCACCCGGGCTCCCAAGTAACCTTGTTTTAATATAGTAGTTAACTGAAAGAGAAAATTAAGGCGATTAGGGTTGAGGAAAATACTAATACTCACCCCTACGAAAAAAATCCACCCGCGCTGATTTTCGTCAAAGAAAAGAGCAACTTAGTGAACTGAGGCGCTTGAGTTCCCCGGCCCAGTGTGAGAAGAGGTGCATAAGCTGTAGAACGAGGAAAATAAGCACCCCAAGGACATCTCCTTTTTGCACGTCATACCTTTTTTTTATTTAGTTATTGTTTGCATGTTTCTCCGCTTGTATTCTTATTTACTATTTATTTATTTATTTATTTTATAGTTTAAAATAATATATAATAATCATTTCATAGTAAATTTAGGATTTTGTTTGGATATTTATCCGTTAGTTTAAAATTGAATAATTTAAGCAGGGCAAGCTCGATATTTTTGGGCGAGGTAAAGGTCGCGCGATAAACGGTCGTCGTCTCTGGTGCGAGGAAGGGTTCCTCTGTCGCCCCGCGGTCACAAATTTTGTCCCCCCCTTAATATCTACCCACACAGAGCTCTCTGTAGGTAATAAATAGGGTTCGTTTCATAAGTATTCAACTGGGGGCTTTTGTTTTTGACCCCCAAGGTTCTCAGGCGTCCCGGAGGAGCCAAGACTGGCATTAGACACTTCGGCTTAACCATATCTAAGGTCAACATTGCACCTAAGGAGTGCGCAGATCCATTTACCGTGTCCCCATCAGATGTCTCGCTTAAGCCATTGTTTTTTTTTGTATCTTTTAATGTTCGTTGTTAATTACTAGGTATTTGCTTTTCTGAATTAATGTAAATTAGTTTTCATCAGGCTAAGGAAATAAAACTGTTAATGCGTTACGCAATTTATGTAATTCCGTGTTTTTTGATGAAGTGAACTTCATTCCAATGGAAGAGTAAGGAAGATACAGGGGGTGCAGAAAGGTAAGCTGGCTTCAGAGAATGGGTAATTAGGACTCTACAGCGAAGGTTTCAGCGCTTTTGGGGAATCTGAACACCAGGCCGCCCGGATTCCAGGTAGGGTGGGAATAGGCCATGCCGCAAGGACACCAGCGGTCCCAAAGAAGAGCGAACGAGTGGTGGTGATGCAAGTACAATCTACATCCAAATTCCCGGCATGATATATGTTTTGAGAAGAGGTGAGGTCGGGTTGCGGTAGCAAGACCCCCCCCAACCGACGAGCTGAACCGAGCATCACAAGCATGCCGCAGCTGCCGTAACCGACGTTCTGTCCCGTTTGTCCTTGTTTTTTTTTGGTTCCCAGATAAACTGGAAATGGTTTTCTGAGATAATTTGTGAATTCCAACTTGCCCCTCGTCTAACTAATCCTCTCCCTTTGCCTCTTATCAGGTTATAATTTTTGCAAATACATTATAATCTATTTTTAATTTTTAAACACCAGGAGAGGAAATAACTGTTACCTTTATTTTTCTTCTCAATTTGCTTCATCAGTGATGTAACTCAATAAAAAAATAGTAAGGAGTCACACCTATTGTAGGTTTTCTTTTAAATGAATTTTTCCGGGTGCGGTTATACTTATGCAAGGCACTGTATTATCTGAAAGCAATACATGTGCAGTACGATGACGATGACATTTCGTTTTCTGTAGCTCTCAAACTACATAAGCAAAAAAACGATGAACGAGACGATGACGAAGACGATCAACTTACGTGAAGCAAATTTGAGACGATATCGACGACGATTTTTTCGTTTTTTTGTTCGTAGAAATTGTTTGTTATTAAAATAGAAGAAAAGGAATAAGTTTTTTCTATAACTTATAAAAACCAAAAAGCAAATAATAGAAAACAAAATCGTAAATCAAGCTGTTTTCACGAGTTTTTTTTTTCGTAGCTGATAAGGATATCCCATTGAACTCTGTTAACGAAATGCTCTTCCCACCTTAACCGGGAAGATAAACAGACATTATCTGTTTTATGCTCGTCTGCGTAATATCTTATGCAAATCACATTGAATATGTCTTTATAAAGATATAACGAGAAGGAAAAAATACCAATTGTTATTTATAAAATGTTGAAACAAAGTACTTTTTGAAACAACAATACAAAGTAGTAGACTTTAAAAAAAAAATTATGGCTGGTTAGCGAAGTATTAATGACGCATTTTGGCCAAAAAATATATTAATCTGAAGCAATTTTGTTAAGTAAAAGACAAGAAACGATATAATTCAAATAGAAAAAGAAGGAAACAAAGCAAAGTCTTACCTCATCGACACCAATCTTCCGACATGCCTCTAGAAAATTATCCACATTTCTTCGGCAACGAGCCATGGTTAGCTTTGACTGAAAATGTGACACCAAAAATTGTAGTTTACAAAAAAGGATTTAAAACAAATATTTGTTCCAACTTACAACGCCTGGAGAGGGTACATGAATGCTAGCCACAGATCTAGGGCGTACATAATTCGCCAAATGACAAAGGATAACACCGTCCATTAGGGCAGATGCCATATCTTCAGGTAGAATAGTTTTGAGACGAACTTGGATTATCTGTAAACACAAAACAGTCAAACCAAATCCCAATAGTTTGTATTCATCAATTGGTATACTTACGTTTCTCAGCTGAGTCATCAGCTCGGTTTCTTCTCTCTGTCTATCGAATTCCCGTCTCATTGTGAAGCTCAATTTTTCTGCTGGAACATCTTGATTCCATGTTACAGACCTTTTGAAAAGAAATAATTAATTCTGTTGACAACAAAGTCAAGGACTTAACCCTAGCTATGAAAAGATCATTACAGGAAAAAAAGAAACCACATTGGTGGACCTCGGGTCTCGATTCGCTCAGGAATGAATGTAGAAAACTCTTAACAGAGCTTAATATTCAAGACATGTTTCTGACTGGGATTTATACAAAAGTTCCCTAAATAAAAATACAAAAAGGAACTAAGGAACGATCGTCCTGGCGATTATTTTGTGATAAAATAGAAGAAACGTCTGAAGCCTCTAGGCTACGAAAAATTCTTTCAACAAATCCAGTGATGCCCAGCTGTCTGAAAAGGGCCGATGGCTCCTGTACAACCTCAAGTGAAGAATCTCTTAACTTTCTACTAGATACTCACTTTCCCAGTAGCTCTCAAAATGTAACCTGTAACAATCAGTTGCATTCAATTACTACTACATCATATCCACAAAGTCTAATCACAAGGAATAAACTGCGATGGGCGATCAACAGCTTCGAACCGTACAAATCGGCAGGACCAGACGGCCTTATTCCAGCTGAACTACAAGAAGCCTCAGATATAATCACTCCAATCCTTGAGGTATATTCCCTCAGTATGGAGAGAAGCGAAAGTTGTTTTCATACCCAAGGCGGGAAAATGCTCGCAAATCAATCCTAAAAATGTCATACCCATAGGTCTGTCATCGTTCCTTCTTAGACTGGTAGATATACACCTCAGAGCAAACATTGACACAAGACTCATGTCTATGTCTCAACATGCCTACTGTAAGGGAAAATCGGTTGAAACGGCGCTACACACTTTAGTACGCCCCATCGAATACTCCCTCCATCATAAAAAGTATACTATGGTTGCATTCCTTGATAAAGAGGGCGCTTTTAACAACGTGGACACATCTGCTATCACATCTGCACTGATCTCTGAATGTGGATAGTTCGCTTGATGAGCTTATTGATACAATGCTAACTAACAATAAAACTCAGAGCTAGGCTACTCTGGAATCTGGTAGTTAACGAAATTCTTAATTAATGGAAGAGCAACATACATGAAAGAATAAGTAAATCTACGGAAGCTCTTTTCACCTGCAAGAAAGCCATTGGTAGCAAATGGAGTCTGCGACCCAGAATCACTCACTGGCTATGCACATCGGTAATCAGACCGATTCTTCTTTATGGTGTGACAGTATGGTGGACTGCCTTGGACGTAAAAATGAACTGCGATAAGCTTAGTAAAGTCCAACGCTCAGCATGTCTAAGTATAAGCGGATCACTTCGTACGACCCGATCTGCGGCACTAGACACCCTACTCTATCTAACACCTCTGGATATAATCAGCAAACAAATAGCTGCCAGTTCTGCTATTCACCTGAATGCCTCTTCACAGTTGACTAACAATAAGATTGTTATTCTTAACTATCTAGAATCAATTCCAAAGCACACAGACTACACCATTCCCCAACTACAGTTCGACAGACTTTCAAACTTCTATAGCTTCCAGATCCTTCTGGGAAAATAAAACATTCCTGGAAGACGAGGCAATCCACTTCTAAACAGATGGATCGAAAACTAGTGATGGGGTTGGTGGAGGTGTGTACTCCGAACGACTAAAACTAAGTCTCTCATACAGCCTTCCAAATCAGTGTGGCGTGTTTCAGGCAGAACTTTTGGCGATTAAGGAGGTCCCGTGCTGGCTCAGAGAAAACGTGATATCCACATCTGATATCCGGATTTTCTCAGATAGTCAGGAAGCTATAAAATCCCTGGACTCTGTCTCTTAAAACTCAATTACGGTCAAAAACTGTCGATCGTCTCTAATGGAGATGGCACAAAAGTTTGGGTGCCGGGTGCCGGGCCATAACGACATTCTAGGGACCTGTAAAGCCGATGAACTCGGTATGGTACAACATTACCCATTAAACCACAAATGCCTAATGTTGGTATATCATTCGCTACATGCAAACTTTTGCTACAACAAGATGCTATTAAGGTAATGTGCGTAGCTTAGTGGTTAAGTGCGTTGGCCGCTAAGCAGAACGTCGGTCGTGGGTTCGAGTCCTACTCGTGTCCATAGTTTTTATTTCAACTTTCACGGGCAATGCTTCTTGCGAAGAAATGACAAAACTTCCAAGAGTATCAATCTGTATGAAAAAGTGCTTCTCAACTTTGCCGTTCGGAATCGGCGTTAAATTGTAGGTCCCCTCAATTCTTCACACGCACCCAGAGATTTGTTGATGAGAGTAAGCCACTTAGGCCTTGGCTCTTCAAGAGCTGTCGCGCAACTCTATTTATTTTTTTTAAGATGCTATTAAGAGAACTAACATCAGGTGGAATAACATAACCACCTGTCAGGCGACGAAAAACATTTGGCCAAATCTGGATTCAAAGGGATCTAAATGCCTGATATCTCTAAGCAGATTGCTTTACTGGACATTGTCTAATAGGCAGACACGCCCCGCGACTGGGCCTATTTTCCAATGATTTCTGCAGAAGCTGCATGGATGAAGTGGAGGAGGAAACTATCCTTCACCTCCTCTGCACCTGTCCTGCTCTGGCTCATAAACGTATTCACTAATGAGAATATTTTTATAAAAATTTAAACTTTTCGTAAGGAACTCTAATTGGTTTCAATGAGCTTTCGAAGAAAGCCTATTTAGATTCATGTGGTATCACAAGGGGCCTTCAATTGGCCTAAGTGTGTCTTTTACTATCCATGACAGCCACTTTAACCTAACCTAACCTAACCTTCTGTAGACAAAACAAAACAATCTTCCAATGAAATGTCATCTTACCTGTTCGATTTATTTTGCGCCATAAGTTGTTGATGCTTTGAGATCATTCCAGGTAAGAATTTATTTCGAGCAACTCCATTTGTCGGCGGCATAGAATTATTATTCATGGCGTTCTCACCATTTCCAAAAGCTTTAATTGGACTATTCGGCTTAACATAACCCAAATAATCACCATTTGCATGAGGACTAGACGGTGTGTCTTTCATTTTTGTTTGAAATACTGCAGACATCAGTTCTGTATTCCTTGAGGGAATAACTTTTTGGACAGGTTTCTTTGGTACATTATTAATTGGTGGCTGCTGTTGGTCTTCCTTGTGCTCGAGTCAGTAAAACTGCTCAGTTTTTCTTCCTTGTATCGGGAATCTTGTTCATCGTAGGAATTGGAGCCATTCTCTTCATTTCCGTCATACCGTGTTTTATTGTTGCTTTTGGCAGCCTTATAAACACTCGAAATCTCCTGGTTTCGTTGTTGCTTTAACGCTTCTTTGTACTCGCGATATGTTTGAATGTTTCCGAGATGTTTATTGTTTTTGTCCATGTACATTTGATTTTCGCTCAGCATATCGTCCTCTGGGGTGGATCCACTGACAAAATAATCATCAAAATAAACAAATATTCTGACTACGCTTTGCTTTGTAAGTTTACCTGCTCGTGGAACTCGTTTGGGAGTATATTATAACATCGTCATTAAGTTGATTCTCTTGTGACAAACTACGTTCCAAGGGTTGTTGCTCCTTTCGCATCTGCTCCTCGGCTAGTTGAATTGGCTTCGACACGTTTAGATCATTGCTTGTTCTGTCTGCTTCCATAACAAAGTTATCAACAGTCGAGGGTACAATTTTTCGTGGTGAAAGCAATTCGATCTTTGAGTTTTCTAAAGTGATAAGAAGAAAATCAGAAACAAGTCTGAGTTTGTCTAAAATTGACTTTACTATTTGGTAGATCGTTTGACCAGCGTTTTTCTATTCCATCGCAGGTACTATATCCCGAATCGACTTGGTATCTTTGGTTTCTGGAAGATTCGAAAATACTTCCAGTATTTTGTTTAGGTGCTCTTCTAAGAGTTGTGTAGCCGTCATAATTTCCACCGGCCCGACATCCTTTCTCATCCTTTGTCGCCTGAGTTTCCAGAAATTTAAAAATGTGTACCAGCCCTCGAACGCATAACTGTAACGAGAATCATTTCATTTATCGCACTTTTTCTAAGAGAACTAACAAGACTTACGCTCGCTGGAGGAGATGTCAAGGGGTTGTTGCCCAAATTGAACTCAACAAGAGTTGTCATTTGACGTATCTCTAAGGGAAGACTGGCTATCCGATTATTGCTCACATCAAGAGAGGCCAATGACAGACAGGCCAGTTCTGAGCGAGTTTTAAAATTCAATTAATGTAAAATGATTCGTAAAGATTAGAGCAAAATTTACCTCTAGGAAGATACAGAATTTGATTGTTTCTTAATGAGAACGACTTCAAGCTCCTCAATTCGCCAATTCTTGATGGCAGAGCTGTTAACTGATTATAGGAAACATCCAAGTCGGTCAGTTTGTCCATGCGACCCAATTCATCGGGCAGCGATACCAATCGGTTGTTGGATACCAACAATACTTGCAGAGGCATAAAACATAATTCTTTTGGAAGTGTTGATAGTTGATTGCTACGTAGATCGAGATAAGTGAGTAAAGTTAAATGCTTCACCGATTCAGGTATGTGGCGAATGGTATTATGATATAAGAGGAGTGTTTCGAGGAACGCAAATGTTGTTACTTCTTCAGGTAGCTCACAGAATCTGTTGCGGGATAGATCTGAAAATGAAAGGAAATCCATTAAAAAAGATAAAAAACGAAAACTGGAATTTTGCAGTATGCAGAAGTTTTTGTTTCCAATTCAGTTCAATTTGTGTTTGAAATTGGGCCAGCTCATCCAGATTAGACCTACTTTTGTCAGCCCAGGCAGTAAAAGGAGCGGTTTTTCCGGCTCTTGCACTTGGAGTCACATCAAGTGCCTGGTACTCCAGGTTGGGGGTTGTACGTCGGGTTGACTTCCCGACTATGTAGAAAAGAATTTAGTTGCGAAGCAACTACAGGCCTCGGAAACGGACGGATACACTGATGACGACCCAAGCAAAGCTACAAAGCAGACATTACCGCTATTCAGGAAATGCGATGGACCGGGCAAAAGGAGGATGAGAAACTGCGACATTTACTATGGTGATTGTTACCGAGAGCAACAACAGCGACTCTTTGGATGCGGATTCGTGGTGAAAGCATACTCAGGCAAATGTGCTAAAAGGCTAAATTCGGCAACATTAGCTTAATATGCGCGCATGCCCCCACAGAAGAGAAAAAGGACGACACCAAAGACGAGTTCTACGAGCTCCTTGACAAAACGTATGAGCAATGTCCTAGCTATGACATTAAAATTGTCCTCGACGATTTTAACGCAAAGCTGGGAAAAGAGGACATCTTTGGTGGAACAGTCGGAATGCACAGCCTGCACGATACCACTTCCGATAACGGATTCAGGCTGATCGATTTTGCTGCGGGGCGAAAATTTTATGGCAGCAAGCACCTGGTTTCCACATCTCAACATCCATAAAGGAATAAAGAGATCTCCTGATCAATCAACCGTCAACCAGATTGATCACATTGCGATGGACAGAAGGCACTTGTACAGCATTCTAGATGTTCGAACTTTGCGAGGAGCCAACATCAACTCGGACCACTGGCTCGTCGTAGCCAAGGCAGTGCTACGAATGACCCGACATCGGCCAAAACAAGGAAATGCTGCAAGAAAATTCGACGTCGGACGGCTACAATCGCAA
The DNA here is from genome assembly GCA_920937365.1 of Sphaerophoria rueppellii. NCBI lineage: Eukaryota > Metazoa > Arthropoda > Insecta > Diptera > Syrphidae > Sphaerophoria > Sphaerophoria rueppellii. The sequence continues at coordinate 68,841,389 of CAKKXW010000002.1, read as the reverse complement.
GAGATCGCCGGATCCTTCTCTGATCGAGTGTCAAGTAACCTCTTAAGGAGTCCTATGCCGCCAACATCAAGTACCGAAGACCAGTAGCAACATTGCCAGAGAGCAGTTAGAGATGCCGCCTCTTATGTGCAGGGTTTCACACAGCCACCAAAACGAAACCCCTGGTTTCACGAAGAATGCAGGCAGGCCCATGCAGCCAAGCAGGAGGCATACAAGGCGGCGCTGCATAGAAGGACAAGAGCTGCTCGTGAGCTCTATGAGAGAAAGAGGAACGCCGCGCCGGCTTCTCAGGAGAAAAAAGAGGGAGCATGAGAAGCGTCAGATCGAGGATGTTGAGAGGGCCAACAGCAGGAATGAAGTTCAGAGGTTTTATCGAAAGGTAAAACAGCTGGCTTAGTGGTTAGGTGCGTTGGCTGCTAAGCAGAACGTCGTGGGTTCGAATCCTACTCGGGCCCAAAGTTTTTATTTCATCTTTCACGGACACTGCCTCTTGCGAAGAACTGACAAAACTTCCAAGAGTATCATCTGTCATGAAAAAGTGCTTCTCAATTTTGCCGTTCGGAATCGGCGTAAAATTGTAGGTCCCCTCAATTCTTCACACGCACCTAGAGAATTGTTGATGAGAGTAAGACACTTAGGCCTTGGCTCTTCAAGAGCTGTCGCGCCACTCTATATTTTTTTAAAACAGCTGGCTCAAGGTCATCGAGCAAGAACCGATGCCTGCAGAGATAAACAAGGGAACATCATAGCAGTCACAGTCAATGCTGGGGATTTATAAAGTCCACTTTTGTAGATTGTATTACGGTGACGACGAACACAACTCCACCGTCAGAAAGGAGCCTTTCGTCGGACACGATGATAGTCAACAATTCCGTGAACCCGACCTAGAAGAAGTGAAGACGGCAATATCACGGCTGAAATCCACCAAAGCCGCTGGAGCAGATGGTTTTCCTGCCGAGCTGTTCAAAGCAGCAGATAACGAGCTAGATAGGAGCATGCACCAAATCATCTGTAAGATATGGTCAGAGGAATGCATGCCCGATTAATGGAACCTCGGGATTGTTTGCCCGATCCTGAAAAAGGGAGATCGTCTAAACTGCGCCAACTACAGAGGAAGCAGTCTACTTAACATCGCCTACAAGATCCTCTCAGCCGTAATATATGAACGTCTGAAGCCTTTCGTCAACAATCAGATTGGTCCTTATCAATTTGGCTTCAGCCAGGAAAATCAACCATCGACCAAATTTTCACGTTGCGGCAGATCCTGGAAAAGATCTATGAACTCCAAATCGTTACCCAACACCTTTTCATCGAATTTAAGGCCGCTAATGACAGCATCTACAGGGACGAACTGTATAAAGCTATGACGATGGAGAACCCACGCTGCTCCATCAAGGCTGGCAACGAGCTTACGGTATTTTTCGACGTCAAAAAATGGTTCAGACAAGGCGATGCACTGTCGTGCGATTTCTTTAACATCGTTCTTGAGAAGCTAGTGCAGAACTCCACCGTCAACACCAGAGGCACTATCTTCCAAAAATCTGTTCTGCTTTTTCAAAGAGTTTGTACGTTTTTTCATACCCAGGCAGACTCTGCAATTAAATTGCTAAACGTCCGGAAGCCTTTCAGCACATAAAATGATTGAAGGTGTGCAAAAGCTAATCTTCATTACCAAAGTTCAAAGCTTATATAAAGAAGGCATCAGCATTATAATGGTTTCCTTCAGTTTCAAATGGACATTGACCCGGTATGGAAATAGCTTACTTTGAACCCAGACATCTTTTTGTATGATTACAACACTTAAAACGTACTTGAACTTAAGAAATAATACTCCTCTACACTCGTTCTTTCACAAATACGAAGTTGATGCGAAGGAAAAGTAGAAGTTCAATAAACAGCTTGTATCGATTAGTAAAAACATAAACGTCCACTCATTCCCCAAGCCAAATAATCGGTCAATAAACTCAATAGTTCATTCGTTGTATCATGTATCAGTGTATCTACATCGTGTTTCCATATTCTTACAACTAAAGTATCAACTACATAGATTAAAGCATTAACATAAAATTGACAGGAAGTTTATTATCAAATCGATATCTTCCGAAAGGACACAGCCGTCCACTATTTTTTTTTTTTTTTTTTTTCTCAGACACCACACCCAATCATTGGAAGGCTTAACACAAAATGCACCCACCTGCAATTACAGTATCCGATAAACTATATTTCGTTGCCGCTTTTGGAAAATCTTTCAATTTGCGATTTGTTAAAATCAGTTCTCCACTTAAATTGGCTTCTTCTAGAATCCTTTCAAGGGATCTCACCAATTGGGAATGTCCAGTGGTGGTCGAATTATGTATTCGACTGCAGTGAAGAGTAACAGCCATTGTTATTTTGAGGAAATTTTCAGTCAGAATTTAATTGATAATGTTTAAACTTATTTAATCATTTTTTTATTTAAGAGGAGTGTTCTTTTTTATCAATCGTGATTATTATATTTGGAAAAAGAAAAGAAAGAAAATTCCGGCAAAAAAATCACAATCGACTGCGATGTTGGAAATTGTGCAGCCAGATAGCGGAAGCTAGATTTCAGATACACAATTTGCACTCTAGACTGTATCAGCTGTTCAAATAATAAGATAAGAACAGTGAAGCTTTCCAAATGCATGCTAAAGTTCATTCCAGGTACTGGAAAGGAAATTATTGTTCCTTTTTGACCACATAGTGGAAATTGACCACTAATCGATAACAAAAATAATGGGAAAAGACAGCGTCATCTGTTGATTAAATTCAAATCCAAAAAAAAAAAACAAATGGATAATATGGACTGCTAGTTGCCAACTTCACACGTGTTCCAGAGTAAAAAGCGCTATTGTTATTATTAAGAATGGTGTTTTCGTGTTTTAGTGCTACATCAAAACCCCCAAAATAAAAAATATCCCAATACCAAACTTATGTAAATTTATGTCGTTTTCCATTGATCGTCCAGAAGCTTTCGGAAGGGTCCAAAAGTCTTCTGAAACCATTCCATTGGACTGACTTTGACAGCCGGAATGCTTTTGAGAAGAGCAAAACTCTTCTCTTTTGAAAACAGAAACGTCCGAAGAATGACATATACACCATAACCCGTTCCATTGGAGGAAGAAAAACAAACGTCAAAAAAAGACCAATGGAAAACGATATTTGCTCAGAGCATGACATTTTTAGCTCCGATATAACTGAGATAAAAAATTACATTTGCCTACAAGCTAAGGGAGCAGGTTAGCTGTAAGAGTATGACTTTTATTATAATAATGATACAAATTGCCTACATAAGCTTTGTTCAGCGAAAAAAAGAGCACAGTACAGCACAGCTTCATGAGAAATGTCAGATTAGTTTGGAACAGCTTAGAACACAAAATGTGTTCTACCTAAAAAGATGGAACAGAAAATCCTGTCCTAAACTGTTCCAAACTTTTCTAGACAGACTCAATGAACACCAAATCAGAACAGTTTGGAACAGCAAATGTGTCAATGAACACCAAATAGCTGTACTTTTCTGTTCCAAAGTTTGCAGAACAGTGTCGCTGAACATACCTATTATAAAGCAAGTTTGCTGCAAGAGTATGTGTGTAAAAAAAATAAGTTTTGTGGTATTTGGAGGGTAAGACGTAGGTAGGTTTCCAATCTTGTTATAACTGATCAGTGGTTAAAATCCCTTCCTCCAATCTCTGTGAAACGAAAAGTCAATTGAAATGGGTCGAATCTGTCAAAATATTTTTTTTTTGTTAAATGAAAAGTAAAAATACAAGAGGAAAATTTTAATTTTCTCTTGCAGTGTTTTTTTTTTTTAATGTAAGAAAAGATTTATTAAATTGATCGATAGATAATAATAATTTTAAAGACAATTGTACAATGAATAAATTAAGTATAGTGAAAAATAAATGCCCTCTGCTACGGGTATTTATTATGTTTAGCGTATTGTCAAATGTACATAGCCAACTTTTGATAAATATTCAAAATCAGGTAAATATATTATTTTTGTTGAAACAGAGATGAAAGAATAATCAACCTTCCTCCTCAAGATCTAATTATTTTTAACTCCTCTTGCTTCGTCTTAAGGCCATAACATAATTTTATGATATTTTGAGGTATTTACTTTTCTTCTAAATGTCGGAATAATTGTTGTTGAATAGAAAAAAGTGTCATGCAAGTGCAAGCCTTAAGTGAATTTAAGGCAGAAATTGATTGAATCTCCAAAAATTAAGATTCCCCACTTTTAATTAATAAGTTCTGTGTCGGATGAGCTGTTACCCATTTGCACACTGCACTGCGTATTGTTTAGCGTCATGCGGCACAGTTGGGATCAGTTTTTTGGAATCCCGAATTCAGACATCGCCATCATAAGCTCTTGGTGGTGGATGGTCATAAGCAGCTTTGAAGTCGATGAAAAGGTGGTGGGTTTCAACTTGAAATTCGTTGGTCTTTTCCAGATCTGCCTCAGTGAGAATAATTGGTCTATCGTTGTTCTGCTTGGCCTAAGCCACACTGGTACTGTGCCGATTATTGTGTTGCAGAAACGGTTTAAGACGCTCAACACAGTACCTTTGGATAAGATTCTGTATGCAACATTAAGCAGGGATATGCCGCGGTAGTTTTTGCATGACATAGGATCGCCTTATTTGTAGATGGGGCATATGGAGCTTATCGATCAGTCAGTGGGCATATTTTAAGAGCTCCGCAGGTATGCCATCCGACCTGACGGATTTGTTATTTTTAGCTTTTGGATGGCTCTTTCAATCTCTTCTGTGCTGGGAGCTGGGACTGTGTCTTCATTGACTGGTCTTGCTTCTCTTTCGTCATAAGCTCGCTCGACATTTTACGCATTCAGCAGCTGTTGCAAGTGCTGCTTGAAAACATCTACAATTCCCCGGTTGTGAAACCAGAAACTAATTGCTTCGACCTTTTAAAGAAACGCCGGGTGTTGTTCTTGGCCCGAGACTACTTATAGATCTTTGAGCTGAGAAACTGCGCATTCTCTTTTCTTCCTTTCGCTGGGTCTTTTTCTCATTTCTCCTTTTTGTTCGGTACTCTTCACGTGCATTTTCCGTCTCTCTTTTCAATAACGCGCATTCATCTTCATACCACGAGTTCCTTTTCGGGGGTGGATGGTAGCCTATGGTGGTCTCGCTACGTTTTTTTATTTCGCGATATTGGTTCACAAGGTGTTGACATCTGTGGTATTTGGGAGGACGGCGGAGTCCCCCTCAGGCGCTCACTGTAGTCCTGGCATTATCCAGAGTGACAAGGCAACCATGTTGAACTTCTTCCTTGGGCCGCACGTGTTTTTTTGTCGTTTGATATCGAGCTCTAACTTAGCCACTACCAGAAAGTGGTCAGATTCGACATTTGCTCCTCGGAAAGTGCACACGTTCAAGATGTTGGATGCGTGCCTTGCGCCGATTAGCACATGGTCGATTTGGTTGGTGGTTCGACCATCCGGAGATCGCCAGGTTGCTGTGTAGACTTTCGTCTTAGGACAACCTATACAGCTGAGCAAGTCATTAGTCGGAAGCCGTTACTGTTGTAACTATTGCTTTCCAACTAATCACCAAAGATGTCTTCCTTTCCGATTTTTGCATTGAAATCTCCGAGTACGATTTTGACGTCGTACTCTGCAGGCTCCGTAGGCTCTATCCAGAGGTCGTAAAAATCCTCCTTGCTTGACTCCTCAGCCTTATCGGTATTGTACGACTGATGTTTTGTAGTGTGGCCTTGATGCGGATTACAGCCAGGCGATCACTAATTGGCTTGAAATCCATGACTTTCGATCTTCGATTTCCAGCGATGAACAGCTGTAATAAATGTCCAGTTTTTCTTTTTTATTGTCCCTGATCCTATCCATCGAATTTCTGGATCGCAGTAATGTCTGCCTTATACTGTGAGGACAGATTCAAGTTTTTTTGGATTGCACCTGGAGTGTAGAGTGTTCTTACATTCCAGGTACAAACTCTCAATGCATAGTCCGTTGTCGTTCCGGGTCTGGTTACCTTAAGAGAGGGGTCATTATCCGAGGCTGGTGTCTCTCATAACTTCAAGTTTTTTTTTACTGTGGAGGGGTTGTTAGCCCCTCGCACTAACCTCCAAATTTGTTGGCCGTTGATTAGTGCTTCTCGTTTCTCCGTTTGCACACCGCGCTTACAAGTTTCGCATGTTATTGTCTAGAATATAACCAGTATCCGTTGTCCACCACGAGAGTAAAGTAAGCACTTGGTGTGTAGGAGAAGATGCAGCATATGCTCCCAGATCCTACAAAACCCAAGACCCAACACCCAACCACTGTCGGATGCATATTGTGTACGTAATTATGTACATCTACATCATCACAACAAAGTATAGTAAGAAGCTATCAACAGCAGCTTATATAGTTATATCAGAGATCAGAACATTTTCCTTGTAAGCCTCTACATTTTTTTGTGGAGGCAATAAAAACGAGCACTTGCAATTGTCTTTCGAAGTTGCCCTTCAGAACTACTCTGTTATTTTCGTGTTCTTCTACAAATTGGTTTATTATTATTATTTTACAGGGTGGAGAAGTTATACAAGAAACCATTACATCGAATGTGAGCGACGACTTAGTAACACTAGAATTCCAAAGAACTGATGGAACGCTTATTTCGCAATTAATCGATTTTAGAAATGTAAGATTCTTTCAACGTTTGTTTTTGTTCATTTATTAAAAACATATTCCGTTTTAGGAGGTCAAAATTCTAAAAGCACTTGTTCTAGGAGAAGAAGAACGCGGACGAGTCAATTATCAAGTCATGTGCTTTGTGACTAAATTCATAAAAGGCGACTTCATTTCTGCCGATGCAATGGCAAAACTACGCCAGAAAAATCCCAGCACTGTACGAATACCAGAAGAAGATAAAGGTAAAGAAACCCTCACAATGACTTCGTGGATACACCTTAACAGATCAACACCCATATCACGGCACTTGGCTGGACTGTGTTCTGAAGCAGCCGACGCCACATATGTTCGTGATATTGATGTTAAATTATGGGCAGAACTTCCAGGTATTTCAAATTAATTGATTCCAGTCTTTGCGTCGATAAATCAGAAGAACCTATCTTTTTTAAGGTTCGTCGATCTCGAGTTTGGAAGCCGCCACTCAATTATTTCCCGACAGTTTACATTCCCACTGCAGTGAGGTAACGAGTTTTTGGGCTCCCTGTCTCTGTAAACTAGAAATGTGCATTGGTTGGTATCCGTGCGGCCTAAAATACTGCAAAGGCAAACCCGATCAGGCGCTTGGTAATGGCCAAAACGTAGCCAATTATCGCTGTGGCATCAAAACCTGTCGCAAATGTAATAAGTACATTTATTATGTTCGACAAAAACAACAGTGCCTTTGGGATGAATGACGAGTGCTGAATTTGTTGCTCGATAGTTCTTCGCCTTTTTGTATTGATGTTGCTTGTAATCGACCAGCAACAGCAACATTGCCCGCAATCCACAGAAGGAGTATCGTTCGACAATTATTTAACAATGGCCATTGTAATCGTAAGATTTATTATTATCCCAAACGACATAACCGGTATCATAATTTCCTAGAACTCACTCGATCGCTGCCACCCCTGATAATAATTTTAAGAATATTTTTTATACCGACAAAAATTCATAGACAAAGTGATTAAATGAAGTGAAGCTGATTTATCTTCTCTTCTTATTTACTGTAAATAGTCTGTACAAAAATAATATGATGTAAATGTAGATACGACAGTAATTGATATGCGGTGCAATCGAGATAACCGTCGGAGCGGAATTTTCTCCGATTTCCTAGGAATTTTGCTTCGAGGTAGTTCTCCGACTGGCAAAATGTCTCCGATTCGGCGGAATTTTGCCGTTCCGGCGGTTACCTCGATTGGGCCGATGGTCTTCAATTGGTACTTGGTCTTAAATCAGCTTTTTATTCGCACAAGTTAATTCAGTTGCAAGTCTCCTCTTTGGGACTCCTCTTATTTGCCATCTTTCTTATGTTCATGTTCTGAACTGCATTGGTTACTTTTTTTTTATTTAATTTTTGGTTTCAAATATGGAGAAAATGTAGAAGAAAAGAAGAGTTTTGTTTTTCAATCAATTGTGTTAAAATTAAGGACCAAGATACCAATTGAAAGCATTTGAGTATTATTAAACAATTAGGTGCACAAACTAAAAATCTATCCGTACATTTTTAATATAATATTAAATAACAATCATGCATTTGCATGACTCAAGTAAAAATGTATGAAATTAACTAAGCCGTAATATTGTACATATTTGGTTTCATTAAAAAGCATTTAACACTAATTATACTGCGCTAATCGAAATAACAGGATTTGAATAGTTTCAACGATTCCTTTTTAAATAGAAAAATAGAAAACCATCTAACAATCACCCTTAGATTCCAATCATTCATCTCAAATTGAAGCAAAGAAGCACACAATTATTTTGAATTTCCAAATCAATGGATGCTCGATTTAAACCGGTCTAATCGCGAGTTGTTAGCTCTCTCGCGAAAGCTAACCTTTTTGCTAGGCAGTTCGCCGCCAACTCTTTTCGCTGCCAGAGGTGGTCATGACTCATCCAGTTCTTGAGCGCGTCAATGATTCCATGGGACAAATCTTCTTCCGCACGCTTCTTAATGACCGGCAGTACGGATTTCGCAGCAACAGGTCCACTGGTGATTTGATGGTTTATCTCATCAAACAGTGGAACAAATCTTTACATCGTTTTGGAGAAAGTAAGATTGTTGCACTTGATGTTTCAAAGGCATTTGATAAAGTCTGGCATTTTGTTCTTTTATCGAAAATGCGTGCCTTCGGTATCGATGAATCCCTTCATTGTTGGATTAGAAACTTTCTTCCGAACCGTTCAATACAAGTTGTATTGGAAGGATTCAAGTCTGAATCCCACAATATAAATGCTGGTGTGCCCCAGGGCTCCGTTTTGTCTCCGACCCTCTTTATCATTTTTATCAATGATCTCTTGTCTGTTACTTCTAATCCAATAAATTGTTTCGCTGACGATAGTTACCTTAGCTTCTCATATTCGTTTCCAGACTGACATCCCTCCTCTTCGGATGTTGAAATGCAACTGCAAAATATGATAAGCTAATTAAAAACCGTGTAGAGTTTAATGCTTCGAAAATTCAATGCTGTCTGGTATCGTTGAAGCGTGATATACCCCCCTTGCCACTGTCCATGAGTGGCACTTGCATCAATGAGACCGAACATTTCGAGATTTTTGGTATGTGCATCACTGACCACCTCTTATGGTTCGAGCACATACGCGATGTCGCCAAAAATGCCGCAAGATGTTTGGGTTTCTTAAGACGGTGCAAAAGATTTTCTCCCCGACCGATCTGGCTATCATCTATGAAACCTATATCCGTCCAAAGCTTGAGTACAATTCACATCTCTGGAATGGAATTCAAAAAAGAGCTGTAAGAATTATTGGTGATATAGAGATCACACCACCACTATAGACCACCGTCGTAACGTAGCGTTTCTCTCCTTGTTTTATCGCTACTTTTACGGAAATTGCTCTAGTGAAGTAGCCAGTTGCATTCCTCTCCTCAAACAATTCGCCAGTAATACTCGCGCTTCTACGAATGCCCATCAGTTTACCCTCGAGCCCAATTTCGGACGTACTCTCAAGTATGTATATGGAATCATTTTTTAGCCGTGCTACGTGAATGTGGAACTCTTCCACACTCTGTCTTTCCCAGTCTCTACAATGTTCAACAATTTAAGACCAATGTACACCGACAATCGACATCTCCTTTCCAACCCCTTCCCTTCTTCCTAATGCACTCACTGTGTCTCTGGCATAAAAAATCCCTTGAGTGGGTGCAAATTATAAAAAAAAAATTGTCCGTAGCTTAGTGTTAAAGTGCGTTGGCTGCTAAGCAGAACGTCGTGAGTTCGAGTCCTACTCGTGCCCATCGTTTTTATTTCATCTTTCACGGGCACTGCCTGTTGCGAAAACTGACAAAACTTCCAAGAGTATCTGTCATGAAAAAGTGCTTCTCAACTTGGCCGTTCGGAATCGGCGTTGAATTGTAGGTCCAACTTTCACACGCGCCCAGAGAATTGTTGATGAGAGTAAGCCACTTAGGCCTTGGCTCTTCAAGAGCTGTTGCGCCACTCTAATTATTTATTTATTTATTTACCAGATATTTAAGAAAATAAGTGTTGGTTCTACGAAAAAACTGAAAAAAATGCTCCGGGTGTCAGTTGATATGACGGACTCCAAAGTCCGAATATATCTCAACGCTCACTTTGACTAAAGAAAATGTTGTAATGCAACATGATCAAATCTCAGTAAGAAAGTTATCGTTACGTTACAGCTGTGGTTGTACTGTCCTATAGAATCTGTCAGTGTGTCAGCGTTGACGATTTCAACTGGCAGCACAATAAAATATATATTTTCTTATGAAACTTGTCCTATAAGCAACGCATGTGACGGATACGACGGATAGAGTTGATTAATTTTCTCCTTTTTGCGTCCGTTGATCTACTGAATCTGACGAGCAGTCATAATCAATGTGTTCCCATATGCACTGAATGCAAAAAAATAATTCTGACACGATTTTGATATTTTAATTTTAGATTTTTTGTTCAGATTTGCGGTTTTGTGAATAAATTTTACACCAAGCAAATGAGACTGTCAAAGTATAATACATATTCAATGGAACGGTTCCATCCGGCAAATACGTTGGCAGCAACGTATGCATTGACGCTGACGGATTCTTATGGCGTTTTTTTTTTTGGTAATCCGGAATCGGTACACAGAACTGTCCGATTCCGGATACCAAACGAACATGCAAACACATTTTTTTGCTTCTAATGGTTGAATGTCTATGTATTTGTAAAACATCATATGCAGAATTGTAGATGACATGACATTGTTTTTATTTTCTTTATTTGTAAACATGGCGGCGAGAACGTATGTGCAAATGTGTGCATGTATGTGTGATTCTGTTTTTGATTCCGACTTCAAATTCGGAATCGTTTTTCTGTTCTATCTAGAAAAAGAACTGTCATCTTGTGCCAAGTGAACGAATTCAGAATCGTTCGGAACAGTTCCGGACGACCAAAAAAAAAACGCTATTACTTACTTACTTAAGATGGCGCTACAGTTCGTTGTGGACTTGGGCCTCAATCCCAACAGTCTCCGCCAGCCAACTCGGTCCCTAGCTAGCTGTCTCCAGTTTTGCACTCTAAGTTGATTGAGGTCCTGTTCCACTTGAGTGTGTCACCTGAGTCGCGGTCTTCCTCTCCACCTACGCCTCTCGGGAATAGTTTCGAAGGCTTTCCGGGCCGAAGCATTGGTGTCCATCCGCTCTAAATGACCGAGCCATCTGAGTCTCTGAACCTTGACCCTTATGACTAGGTCCATGCCGTAAAGTTCGCTGTTATATCTTCTTCGCCATTCCCCTTCAATGCAATGCACACGGGGCCAAAAATGACCCGAAGAACTTTCTCCTCGAAACAGCCTAAGGCACATTCATACGATTTACGATTCTGCATCATACAGCAGGACTTTTTCCACTCAATTGCGTTCTTAACCCAAACAAACAGCGATTAGCAAGAGTTATTCTTCGTCTGATCTCGGCGCTGGTGTTATTGCCCGTGTTTATAGCGGAGCCTAGGTAGACAAACTCCTCTACTACATCGAAGTTGTATGCGTCTATTGTGACGTTTTGGGCGTCCTTCCTCAAAGACAGCGTATACTTCGTTTTTCCCTCATTTACTGCTAAACCCATTTTTGTCGCTTCTCTCTCAATTCTCACAAAGGCGCCATTGACTACAAGCTGTGCTTTTCGTCAGGTAGATAGTTAGAAATGGCTGTCCTACTACCCTACGGCCTATTAACTCATAGTGCCATTTAGTGAGGGATAGATGGGGGGGGGGGGGGGGGG
>CAKKXW010000002.1:68818665-68829437 GCA_920937365.1 Sphaerophoria rueppellii | reverse complement strand
GTTTTACATCTATATGTATTGAGGTATGAGATCATGTCTTTGATCTTGAATACTGAGAGTTCCTCAATACCGTTGAAGAAATCTTTACCTAAGTAGAGTGCTCTTTTCCTAGCCAAGGCCAAGAGGAGCATATACTCTCACTGCCAGTGAGTTGTGAAGGTCTGATTCTTACCTAGCTACCTCATCTGCCTTCTTCTTTTCCCTCATAGCCCCTATGGCCCGGTATCCAGGTAAGAGTGACGCTCAAATCGAGTTCCTTGAGGGCCTCTTTGCATTTCTGGACCAGTTTAGAGGCTGATATAGCTGAATCAATGGCTTTAATAGCTGCTTTACTGTCTGTTAGTATATCTACATTTTGGTTCTGTCGGATATTATTAAGGGCTTTGCAAGCTTCTCTTATCGCTAACAATTCTGCCTGAAATACACTGGCAAAATCGGAAAGTCTATAGGATTTTGAAATCTTAAGAGATTCACAGAAGACACCTGCACCAACACCGCATTCCAGCTTCGAACCATCCGTGAAGATAGTTGTGTCGAAGTCTTTCGTCACATCGCCTTCCTTCCAGTCGATTCTTTGACGGGATACTTTGGTGTAAGTTGATATCATGTGAAGAATTACATTTTTGTCATTTATGCCTTATGCAGAAATGCATTTATCACTTATCACCTTAGACGATTCTAATCCTCACACTCGTGAATCTTTCCCGTTCACTAATTTAACATTCCAAGAACAGTGAATTCGGATTACTTGGCCTTTCAACAATCTAGACTACCGGTCCATCACTACGTGTGGGACCTTAAGCTAATTGTTTTTAGATCAAAATTCAATTTCTGTATTTTTTGATTATGTATCCTCGAAATATAAAAAAATCAATTCTTCCAGAGACATTTGGCCTGTTTATGGGACTTTGACATTTTTCAATTATTATTGCTTTCACTTTCGCCTTCTTGGTTTTGAATTCGACCAATTAACGAATTCGAAGGCGAATTTGCTAGCGAGTTGAAATCCGACAGCTTTTTATTGCCGGATTCACAGGCGAAATAGTGTTTATTACAGTGTTACCACATGGACTCCACAATCAAAATGGCCTCGTTTTTTCTTCCTTGACCGGGACTCATTTTTATCACGTTTGACTCGTTTTTTTGCAGACACCAATAGGTACAATTACTAAGAATTTTATATTTTGAAAAAAATAATCAAATGTTTAAATCGTCTATTTCTTGTCCTAAACGCTTATATTTCGAACATTCAAACCATACAATTAATTTCTTGTGTGATAAAATTAAAAAAATGATTTCTGCAAGAGTTTATTTTTTTTTTGCGTTTTTGGCGCTCGAAAATATTTTCCCTGCGGCAACACTGTTTATTATTTTTAACTGGAATATTGGAAGAATTAGTCAATACAAAAGTGTCAAAACTCTGGAATATAGGAAGAATTTTTTTCGCTCCGCAGGCAATTCGTGAATAAGGAAATACGACCTTAACCCCCGATCCCGGGGTACATAAAACACCCCTATGGATCATGGTCGAACTCGAGCATAGAGACGCCTGAACTCTTCATGGAAACTCATTTCCCCGGTTTTAAAAACCCAGGAAGTTCTGATTACTTGCAATCGAACACGCTGGATTTAATTCACACGGAATCAAATTTAGAACTAAAACAGGTTTTATCTGGGCAATAAAGTCGTTCAAACCCTACAAATCAGCTGGACCAGACGAGATATTTCCGGCTCTTCTTCAAAATGCTCTCAAAGTAATAACTCCTTAGCTTAGGGTAGTCTTCATAAGTTGTATCAAACTTAGATACGTCTCTAATAAATGGAAGAAGGTCAAGGTAGTCTTTATCCCAAAAGCCAGGAAACCGACTCACTCGACCGCTCAGGATTATAGACCAATAAGTCTCTCTTCGTTTCTCCTTAAGAAACTAGAGGGAATAATTGATCTGCACGTTAGAGAACTTATCAACGAAAACAACTTTTGCAACTACCAACACGCCTACCTTAACTGTAAATCAGTATAGACTGCTCTGCATGAGGTAGTTTCACATATTGAGAAAAGCCTCGAACAGAAAGAATATACCCTGGAAGCATTTCTTGATATCGATGCCTTAGTAGATATTGGAGTTGAATCTGTCATTGTCGACTGGATCTTCACCATGTTAAATGGCAGAATCGTCAACTCTCAATTGGCATCTAGCACTATTGAGAAAACAGTTACTAGAGGCACACCACAGGGAGGGGTCATCTCACCCCTGCTCTGGATCCTCGTAGTCAACAATATTCTCACAAAGTTTAAAGATCAGGGCGTAAGAATTGTAGCATATGCAGAAGACATAGTGGTTCTGGTATCAGGCAAGTTCCTTATCATCATCGGAAACATAATGGAAAACGCATTAAAAGATTTATCTTCTTGGGCAACTAAGAACGGTCTCGGCGTCAACCCCACCAAGACAGAGCTAGTTTTGTTCTCGAAAAAAACGGAAACTGGAAGGGGTCAACCCTCCTAAACTAAATGGAATTCCTCTAAAACTTTCTAAGGAAGCTAAATTTCTAGGAGTAATCCTTGACTCCAAGCTTACTTGGAAGCGTAATACTGAGGAAAGAATGAAAAAAGCACTATGGCATTCTACACATGCAAAAGGACCTTCGGTGTACGTTGCGGTATGCGACCGCAAGTCATCCAATGGATGTTCACAGCGATTGTCAGATCCATTCTCACCTATGGCTCTATTGTATGGTGGAAAGCGGTGGAAAAATCAAGCTATCTCAAGAACCTGAAAAAGGTACAGAGACTAGCCTGTATAGGAATAACAGGGGCTCAGAGATCCACATCACAAGCTTGGTTGGAAATGATCTTGGATCTCCCGGCTCTGGATGAGTTCATAAGGTGCACGGCAGCCAAAACTGCACAGCACTTATGCGGACACGGGTCAATCTTACAAAGATATGACACGATTCCAGGACTGATGGAGACAACCGATTAATTCCCCCTCTACTAGATTTTGATAGGAAATTTTCTATTTGCATACCTATCATTCAGAAAGGGGGGAGGGAACGAAAAGGAAACTCGGTATATTCTATCGCTGAGTAAAAGGAACATTAAAATCCTGATAGGTGTACTAACGGGTCATTGCGCCATTGGCACAATGGCCAACAAGGTAGGGACTTTTTCACCCGATTTCTGTAGGAGCTGTCACGATGAGGAGGAAATAGAAACCATCAAACACCTGCTCTGTGACTGTCCGAACCTCCAAACTAACCCACTCCGTCATTTCGAGAACAGGTTTGTTGGGGAACTGAATGATCTAGCACAGGTCTCAATGGCAAACATGAGGAAATTTATAGATAGCACAGGCTGGTTCGTTAACGAGCCAGTCTACGTTAAACCTTGAAGAACATCGATGCTAATTTTTATTTTTATAGGGGATCACAATGGACCAGTACTCAGTAGGCCCCGTGTATGCACCAGTTTCACGCTTTGCACACCCCTTATCACCTAACCTAACCTTAACTAAGGAAATACGACGCGAGTCGAATTGAAAACGATCCGTGTGAATCCTATAATCAGGCACCTCATCAAATACAGACAAAACAATGAAAGTCTTTAAAAATTCAAAATTTAAAAACACCAACCAAATTGACATAAAAAAAAAATAGTGTCAGTCCACTACCAGACCATTGATCCTTGGACATAATTTATATTACAACAACAAATATATAAAATCGTACATAAATCCAAAAACACTCGAACTACGAATAAAATTATTTAAATCGAATTATTCATTAGAAATTTATTGTTTTAAGATTTGTAAATATTAAAAAAAAAATAAATGTAAATATGTAAAAAAAAACTATAAAATAGAACGTGAATAAACCAATTGCTCTTCCTTCACGAATTTTCTTGATCAGTTAAGTGGATATGGTCCACACTTTCAGAATTACTAACAAGAAATTCGTTTAACTGCCTTTAAATACAAAATTACAAACAACAATTTGGATCTCTTTTTAAAAAATGTTCTTAACAAATTTTGCACAGAAGTGCCATCGAGTGTTTTTGCTTGAAAAATAAAAATAAAAAATAAAATAAATATAAAATACTGTGAATTAAAAACAAAAAACAACGGAGCTCGATTCATTTCGAAATACAAAATCACTGGCCCTTACTAATAAACAAAATTTAAAGATTGCTTAAAAAGTCGACTCTTAGCCCTGAACCATACCAATAATAATCAATTTAACACTCAACTTAACCTTAAACATGAATTTAAATTTTAAAATTGTGAAACTTATGTTTAAACTCATATATAAATTTTCGAGTCACGTTATTGCTGTCATTCTGACAATCGTGTTTTCTTGGTTATAATGTCGTTTTCTATTGGGCGCCCAGAAGCATTCGGAAGAGTTCAGAAGTCTTCTGAAACCGTTAAATTGGACTGACTTTGACAGACGGAATGCTTCTGAGAAGAGAAGAGCAGAACTCTTCTGTTTTGAAAACAGAACCGTCTGAAGAATGACACATACATCATAACCCGTTCCATTGGAGGTAGAAGAAACGTCAAAGAAAGACCAATGGAAAATAACATAAAATTCGACATTTGAACCAGAGTATATCTAATAATGAGTAGGGAAACTCTTTTACAAATGTAGTTGGCACTACTACACTCACTAATTTTCGAAAAAACACACAACAAAAATGCCATAAGTGAAAATAGTCAAATCAATTTTTTATGTAAAACTGCCTGCGCAAGAAGAAATGACTACACGTTCATCACTTGTTTCTTTCCCTCTTTCCCTAATAGAGTTTCAAGAGCGGCCTGATTTTAATGTCATAGGGCCTGCACACACGGGATGAATAATTTTTGGACTAAAACGGGTTTGACTCTTTAGTCCAAGCACACACGAGATGATTTCAGACTGGGGAGGAAATGTATACATGAACCTCTTATAAATGTGTGAGTACTTATATCGTACCAAAACTGACAGCTTTTGTATATGTGTTAGTTTTAGTCTTCGTTCATCCAGCAAATTTCGGGTTGAAAATTTCAGTCCGTTTCATGCTGCACACTTCGATTCCCTTGCCAACTAAACTGATTTTATTCCGGATGAATTAGTCTCGTGTGTGCAGGCCCATAAATTGTGAAAAATTGGTGGTCCGTTCGCGTACTTTCTGCACTAAAATACGTAAAACGAGACATTTTAATGAATGGGAGTAAAATTCTAGCGAACGGGAAAACAACAAATTTTACCCACATTTTAACTGTCAACGTTTGAATTTGAATTTACTTATTTATTTGCTATGTCCGGTATTACACGGCGCATGACTTTAATGCGCAAGTCTTGTTTATTTCCTTTTGAACAGACATTCCGTAACGCTCAAGTTATTACACGAAGACTTTTTCTCATTTAAGAACTGCGGATGTATTTGACATTTATTTTCATTTCTTTTCATTTCTTCTTCTTTGCTGATTTGAAAAATAATTATATTTTTTCAAATCAACAACGTTTTTTTTTTTTTATTCAAATCAGCAGCGATAGGTAAAATAAATAAAATCCTTCAATTGAATGTGTTTAGATTTGAAAAAAGAAAATTATTTCGCTAGCAAACATGGAAGCCAAAGATGGCGGTTAACATTGTTAACTCCATGGACATAACCCCCAACTTCATCGCCAACACAAACACAACATCAACGCCAAAACCAACAAAATCAACACCTACACCAACTCCGATTTCAATTGTTATGTTAATGTTTTTGAATAAAATAATAACTTACTAATTACTACTAAATTAACGGGCTTACCTTTTTTGTACTTGGACTTGGGCATTCATTTTCTAAATTCGATCCTTGGGTGCTCGTATTGGCTCTGGCGTTGAAGGAGGTACTGGGTGCTGAGTCTTGTTCACTGTTCTAAAAACAAAACAAAAATAAAACTAACAAAAGCATTAATAAATGTTTGCATATTTCCAGTTTTGAATTATTAAACTCACCTCTTCAATATTACAAGCCGATGACCGAGTCTTGCAATAAGTTTAAAAAAAAAAGTTGGTCATAGCACCACAGTTTAGGTTCGTAAACGTCTTCAGCACTAGCTCCACTCTTCTTCGACTTTTCTGTCTCACGGAACTCCTTCGAAAATTGGGTTCGTAGCGTATGGATTTTTTTTTTATAACATCCATCGTTATTAACGGATCATAAGCGATCAAAGCATTTAAAAGCTTTTCATGGGCATCTGCCTCTTTTACCCTATTAATATAATCTGCATGGACCGGATTATATAAAATTGGGAGCATTTCATAGTGTAAAATAAGCGCGGAAGTTAATTCCTTTGTCCATTTGAATTCGGCAGCTGATTCGAACAGGTCCAAAATTCTCGCCCGAAAAAAACTTGGGGCGATTCAGAGCGCTTCCGCTGCGAGCACTGAATACACATCGAACACGGTGGAAATGCACTGGGGCGACATTGAACAGATCATTGCGAAATCAGAGCGCCACAGAGCGACCCATAGCACACATCGAATAAACCTATTATTTCACTTTCCTTCCTAAAATTTTGTCATGGCATCTATTTCTCATATCTGTGTGAAAATATGTGTAAATCAACAGGTGAATTTTTCTGAGTTTCCCTACTCATTATTAGGTATACTCTGATTTTGAACTATCGAACTTTTCAATTTGTGATTGGCATTTGTTGTTCGTTTTAAAGAAACAACTCCAAAATGCTGATCTTCGTCAAGACCCTAATCGGTTTGGAGGTTGAGCCCTCTTTAACAATCGAAAATTGCAAAGCAAAAATTCACGACAAGGAATTAACTCGAAAAAACCAACAACGCAAACAATTGGAAGATGGTAGCACATTGTCCGACTACAGCATCCCGAAGGAACCTACCCTTCAATTGGTACTTCGTCAATGTGCCATCTCTTGGTATTTTGGCCCAGAAGTACAATTGCGACAAGATCTGCCACATACGCCTGGTTGCAACGTTAGTACCCTTAGCTTCTCATATTCATTTCCAGACTCACATCCCTCTTCGGTGTGGAACTGCAACGGTAAAATATGATAAGCCTTTTGGATGGTATACAAAGAAGAGCCGTTAGAATGATCGGTGATAGAGACATCACTTATTCATTCACTCTTTTAGACCACTGTCGTAACGTTTCGTGTCTCTCTCTCTGTTTTATCGTTACTTCTACGGTAAGTGCTCTAGAGAAATTGCCAGTTGCATTCCTCCCCTTAAAGAATCAACTGTAATACCCGCGCTTCCATTAATGCCCATCAGTTTACCCTCGAGCCCTACTTCGATCGTACGCTCAAGTATAGAGAATCTTTCTTTAGCCGTTCTACGCGAATGTGTAACTCTCTTCCACACTCTGTCTTTCCCAATCATTGCAGTGTTTAGGAATTTAAGACCAATGTACACCGGTAACTCCTCTCCCACGCATTCGTTCTTTCCTAAAGCACTCACTGTGTCAATGGCATAATAAGAGTATACAAAATCCCTTGAGTGTATGTTTATTATAAAAAAAAAACACACATTTAAAAACGACTTTAAAATTCAAGCAGGCGTCTATCTAAACGCATATTTAGCGCTTGATTATTATTTATTAGTAAGGCCCACTGTATTTTTCAAGCCAACACAATTTGTCTTCAAATCCATTCTGACATTAGAAAGTTGAATAAGAGATTATTTTTATAAAAAATTCTTAAACCCATTTCTAATTTCTAAATCTAAATGAAAAGTTTGTTTTTCAACTCATTTTACCAAAACCTAATACAAAACAGTTTTGTCTTAAATTTTTCTCCTAATCCATGTTTCTTAGAATAAAATTTAAAATAATTCCTCCTCTAAAATGTTTTCATTCAATTTAAAACCAACCACTACTCTAACGGTATGATAAATGCTGTTCTCCATTCAAAAAAACAAAATACAAAGAAACGTTATATTTCAAATCTAATAGTTAGAAAAATAAATAGGATCGGTCTGAACCTTCAATTCAATAGGACTTATATTAGACTTTAGTCAATTTTCCTAAAATAATGAGATTTGTTTTTATGTTGTCCTGTTTCTTCTTTTTACTCTGGATCTATCGGCTATACTGTTATTAACAGGAAACAAAAGTATGTATGTAGTCTTAGAAACGTGCAACAAAAAACATAGAAAGCGTATCGAAAACAATAATATTTTGTAGATAAAACAACAAGCTATTTAATATTATATGAATATTGTATGTAAGTTATATTTGTATAGTTATAAAATCGAATTTAATAACAATTTAATATAAAAAATTCATTTATTTTCTAATAACAAACAAATAATTTAAATGTAAAATAAAACAAATAACAATTAAGTATAAGAAAAACGATAATATTATATTTTGATGTTTTTGTTATAAGAACTTGTAAAATAAAAGACAAAAGAAATCTCGTGTAACAACATTTTTGACAATATGTTTTTGTTCGAATAAAATTATTAAACAACGTATATTGAGTATGCTTAAATAAAGAAAATAACAAATCGAGTCGAAACATATTTTTATTTAACATCAAATTCATGTTTGTTCATTCGAGTGCAAGAAATTATTACTAACAAAATGTACGCACTTCTTTAAAAGAGAAAACACCAAACTCCGAAAAAACAGAGCAACCTTAACATATTTATAAGTTGACTATATACACAATAGCCGTTTTTTTTTTTTCACTACTCAGTAGCCAACACAGCAGAGCTGTAAAAGAGTGCAATCTTTTGGTATTGCATCGTCAAAAGTCATTCATTTAACTAAATTTTGGGAATAGATGTACGTTCCTTATTGCAATACTTTAACTTCGAAAAAAAAAAATCGCAGTTAATTTTGAAGTCTTTTGTATAAAAATCATTTAGAGCAGTTAAAAGACTTGAAGTCAAAAGAATGCATTCATTTTTACTGATTCCATTCTTTGAAATCTTTAAACAGTCTTTTATATTCTTTGCAGTCATTAAGTCTTTTGATTGCATTCCATGCATTGCAGTCATTTGACTGCTTTTGCAGTCTTTTAACTGCTTGAAGTCCAATGACCCCGCCGGACCATAAACCGCACCAAACAGTCACGCGTTGAGGATGAAGAGGCTTTTTAACAATAACTCTTGGGTTTTCCAAGCCCCAGATGCGACAGTTTTGGTTGTTGACTTAGCCTCCGAGGTAGAAATGGGCCTCATCAGTCAAGATGATTTTACGATGAAATTCCGGATCATTTTCATGCATTTCAAGGACCCAATCAGCAAAGGCACGACGTTGTTGATGATCAGCCGGCTTGAGTTCTTAAGTTAACTGAACTTTATAAGCCTTAGGACACAAGTCTTTATGCAAAATACGGTGTAATGACGTTTGTGGAATGCCTAATTCCAAAGAACGACGAGGAAAAACCTGGGTTTTCTTCAACACTTTGGGCTACAACAGCAATATTCTCAGTTGTTCTTGAGCGACGTGCACGGGTTTTATTCTTCTCATAACTAACTTGTCCCAACAGCTCAAATTTTTCCACCAATTTCTGTATTGCGGTCAGACAAGGTGCTTCACGACGACCCAAAAATGTTTTAGTTTTGTTTATGAACCGTCTCTGCCAAATTTTCACCTTTTTATAGTGAACTAGCAAAACCCCTGCCCGCTTCGC
The DNA here is from genome assembly GCA_920937365.1 of Sphaerophoria rueppellii. Lineage (NCBI taxonomy): Eukaryota > Metazoa > Arthropoda > Insecta > Diptera > Syrphidae > Sphaerophoria > Sphaerophoria rueppellii. The sequence goes on along the minus strand of CAKKXW010000002.1, from coordinate 68,819,792 downwards.
AGAGCTTCGGCCCACAACACGGTTCGGAAATTTGAGATTGGCAGGATGAAGAATACGGTAATCGATGGATAGGCAGAAATGAACAATATTCTTAGAAAAATCATGCCTGTATTTGCTAATCTGATGAATATTAATCTATTCGTTTTTCAATTCTTTTACATAATTTTTATAGTTATTTACCCATTAAATATATCTTCCCCAAATTAAGCTTCCTGAGAAGAGGTAAGGTAATTAGAATTTTGACAGCAAGCCAGGTATAGGCATAAGTATGCTTTTAACCCTCTTCAGGATTGCACAATGTTATAAATTTTCTTAAAACTAACAATTATTGGGATATATAATATTGGGATATATAATATCCCAATAATTGTTAGTTTTAAGTTTTAAGTGCTGCAATAAAAATATTGACAAAAAAACCTAAATTCGATGTTCTAAGCTGTTTTAGATTTTCCCAAGTATTATAAAATGCTTGGGTTTTTGTTTATCAATGAGATTTTATTTGCTATTTTTTTTGTTCATAAGGTAAACATAAGAAACCTTTATGTTCTTTACGCATTATTTGAAAAAAAAAAAACAAAAATCTTAAAGTCAATACTTTGCTCGGGCAAGAAAAATTGAACACCACTTAAATACAAAGTTAGCCTTTTTTTTAATCGTCAAAAAGTGATGAAAAAGTAACTTTGTCTTAGAAGGATTATTTTCTAGGAATACGACCAAGAATCACATCGCAAAATATATGGCAGACAAATTACAGGATACCCCGTATAGTTGAACATGAGGAAAAACAGAAATTTCTAAATCAAAATCACATATTTTTAAAGATTGACCTTGCGTCGTATTTATTTTTCAGGGAATTCAAGTCGAACAGGAAACTAAAGACGTATGCCATTGACTTCTTCACGGCTAGTCTTGTAGTACTGTAAAGTTTAAGTTGATTGATGTCCCGAAACATAGTAATGCGCTTACCATCAGAGTTAAAAAATGTGGAGGCACTCCTGGTACATAAATGCAAAAAATTCAAAAACTCCGTCTCGTTGTAAAATTTACTACATCGTTTTCATTTGTAATTGCGTCAAACCACTCAAACGACTTGTGGGCAAAAAATTATGCATTTATTTGTCTGGTTC
>CAKKXW010000002.1:68794001-68804904 GCA_920937365.1 Sphaerophoria rueppellii | reverse complement strand
ACAATGAGGATCTTATTTCCTGACGTTTTTACTTTGTTGAATCTTTGTTGTAAGTACAAAAAAGTTATAATATCAATAGACAGTGTTTTATTGATGTTTCCTGCAACAAGTGCCATTTTGTTCACAATCTAATGACCTATTATTGGAATTTGATCTGATATGCTACATTTTAAAAATAAGTTTTCCAATTGGTTTCACTTTTTCCATTGTGAAAGTCAATGAAAATGGATAAAAGATCCGTTTCCTAACATAATTCATTAATATTTTTGCAACTTCAAAGGCTCAATACAATCATCAATTTTTTCTATTTTTAAATTTTTCGCCCAATTTTAATTTTTTGGGTGGCGCGTAAGTTTTCTAGAAGTAGAACATCAACATTTATGACAAAAACAGCGTTGCATTAAAATTTTCGGTTCATAAATGACTAAAACTCACATTTTCAATTACTATGTTAGACATATTAATCGTATTCAAGGCTTTGAAGTTTATCTTCTTTGTAACATAATTAAAGGCATTATATATTTTAAATGAAATTGATTAATAACTTAATAGAAACTTTTACAATGTTTTCTGAAACATTCTTTCTCATTTAACTATAACAAAGTAGGTAGAACAAAATGGTTAAAGTTATAGTCATATTTTTGCAACATTAGTAGAACTTATCTGCCAGTTCTATTAAAGTTGCACAAATGTAATGCTAAGTTACATGTAACATTATGTAGTTGAAACAACATTTATGAAACTAAGAAATAACAAAGTTTAACCTCTTTGAAACTTATTTACAACCTACTTGTTGCAAATCGAGAGGGGAAACGCGGCTATTTGGGTTACAATATTGTTCTAAATTGCGTTGCTGTAATAAATGGGCAACAACTTGATTGTTTTATTGGAGTTGTAATTACCAAATTTAAATCCGTCTGTGCTACTCGGGATACACGCATACATAAATGATTAAACATAAAACACGTCATGAAAGTTCATAGACTTGTACCATTGACGGACACGACCGACCGACGACGACTCACGGTAGGAAAAACAAAATTGAAATCTTTTTTCCAAACAAAACTCAAAATGGTAGTTATGTGTAAATTTAGAGCTAAAAAAAAAAAACCATACAAAGGCTTGATGCTAAACCTAAGTTTTCAAAAGTTTAAGTTTAAATCGAAGGATTTACATTTTCTCTCCTTACTTAACCCACTCGTTAAAAAATGTTGGCCATGTTACAGAATACGTAAAGGTGGCTTTTTCTTCCCATCTCTTCTTATTTGCATCTGAAGCTTCATCGTTGTTCGAGTTTTAATTTCTTTTTCGACAGGAATTTTTTTTTAATGTTTTTCGTTCGTGACGAAAATAATTTTGTTTTCTGAATTTTCATTTTTTATTTAAAAAAATGTCGAACATTATTTAGAAGAAAAAGTTCGAATTAAATCTTTTATCTTTAAAACCGAATTTTCAAAATTGAAAAAGTGGTTCTATGAGTACACAATAGTTACACTCAGAGTTGGGCATTATTCGAATGAAAAATGTATTCGCCATTAATTTATTCTCGAATAAATTATTCCATGGTTCCGAAACAACAACAAGCCTCGGATACGAACGGAACTATGCCGACCCAACGCAAACGACTTAAGGACAACGAATTTCGGTTTTGCACTTGGAATGTTAGGTCCCTTAACAGACAACGTGCAGTCGAACAACTACCGAAAGCCCTTGACTGCTATAAAGCAGATATAATTGCTATCCAAGAAATGCGTTGGGATGGTCCGGGCCTTCGTAAAATAAACAACTGCGATATTTACTACGGCGACTGCAACCGGGAATAAAATCACCGTCTATTTGAATGTGGATTTGTAGTTGGGACTCGACTCAGGAGAAGGACTTGAGTTTCAACTCAGTGAATGAGCGCATCACGACAATCCGTATCAAGGCTAAATTCACCAACATCAGCCTCATTTGCACTCACACCCCCACTAAGGAAAAGGATGAAGACACCAAAGACAGGTTCTAGAGCTCCTCGGCAAGACCTATGAGCAATGCCCTAGCTATGACATTAAAATCGTCCTTGGAGAATTAAATGCTAAGAGGGGTAGAGGAGAAATCTTTGATAGAATAATCGGACGACATAGCCTACACGACACCACCTCCAATAACGGATTTAGGCTAATCGAATTCGCTGCGGGGCGAGAGGTAATGGTAGCAAGGACGCGTTTCCCACATCTCGATATCCACAAGTGAACATGGAAATCTCCTGATCAATCAACCGTCAACCAGATTGATCACATTGCGATCGACGCACGACACTTCTCTAGCATGCAAGATGTTCGCACATTCCGAGCGATGCCAACATCGACTCGGACCACTACCTTGTGTAATGTGTAGCCAAAGTACGAATACGGATATCCCGATCAAGGCCAACAAGAGCAAATGCTAGAAGGAAATTCGACGTCAAACGGCTACAATGGCAAGAGATTGCTAGATCCTTTACCGATCGTGTCTCCGAAAATCTCCTCAGAAGTCCTTTGCTGCCAGCACAAAATATAGAGAACCAGTGGCAACACTGCCAAGCAACCGCCGCCTATGGAGTGCTAGGGTTTGCACTGGTTTGACGATGAGTGCCAGCGAGCACATGCAGCTAAACAAGGGGCATACAAAGCGGCGCTGCAAAGAAGGACACGAACAGCTCGTGAGCTCTACGAGCAGAAAAGAAGAGAGAACATAAACTTCTCAGAAAGAAAAAAAAGGGAGCATGAGAAGCACGCGATCGATCGTTACAACAGGAACGAGGTTCGAAAGTTGTACAAAAAGGTGAAACAAACCTCCAGGGCTTATACACCGCGAATTGAAGCCTGTAGAGACCATCATGGGGACATCGTAGTAGAACCGCAGTCAGTGCTGGGGATATGGAAAGACCACTTTTCCAAGCTGTATAATGGCGATGACGACCAAAACTCCGTCAGCAATACAGAACCATTCAATTTGGGTTCAGAAGGCCAACAATTCCACCCACCCGACATGGACGAAGTGAAGAAAGCGATATCTAAACTTAAGTCGAACAAAGCCGCTGGAGCAGACGGTCTAGCAACCGAACTGTACAAAGGAGATGATTTGGTTAGGAGCATGCACCAGCTCATCTGCAAAATTTGGTCGGAGGAAAGCATGCCCGACGAACGGAACCTCAGCATCGTATGCCTAAAGAAAGGAGATCCCCTAAACTGCACCAACTACAGGGGTATAAGTATCCTTAACATCGCCTATAAGATCTTGTCTGCCATGCTGTGTGAACGTTTGAAGCTCTTCGTCAACAACCTGATATGTCCTTATCATTGTGCCTTCAGACCCGGCAAGTGCACCATCAATCAAATATTCACCCTACGGCAGATCTTGGAGAAGACTCTGGAACTTCAAATCGATACCTACCACCTTTTCATCGATTTCTCGTTGTAAGATGACGATGGAAACCTCACGCTGTTCCATCATGGTTGGAAAAAACCTAACGGACGCTTTTGATGTCAAAAAAGGTTTTAGACAAGGCGATGCGTTGTCATGCCATTTTAACAACATTCTTGAAAAGACTGTGCAAAGCTCCAATGTCAACACCAGAGGCACAATCTTTCAAAAGTCCTTCCAGCTACTAGGATACGCAGACGCCATTGACATAATTGCAAGAACACAGCGTAATGTCAGTGGAGCGTTCGTGAGTCTTGAGACGGAAGCCAGGAAGATGGGTTTAGCGGTTAAAGAGAGCAAGACCAAGTTAATGCTTTCGACAAGAAAGGACAACCAAGATCGACGTCTTGGAGCAAACGTCAAAACAGACAGATTTAACTTCGAGGTAGTCAAGGACTTTGTCTATCTGGGATTCGCTATCAACTAAGACAACAACACCAGCGCTGAAATCAAACGAAGAATCACTCTTGCCAATCGCTGCTTCTTAGAACTTAGAAGGCAATTGAGTAGTAAAGTCCTCTCCCGAGCAACTTAAGTGACACTCTACAAAATCCTCATCATCCCGGTCTTCATGTATGGTGCAGAGACATCGGCCATGACAACATCTGATGAAAACGCTTTGGGCTGCTTTGAGAGAAAAAATATTTTTTGGTCCATTAATGGAAAATGGAGACAAAGATTCAACCAAGAACTGTACAATCTGTACAGCGACACTGACCTAGCCAGAAAAGTTAAGGTCCAACGACTTAGATGGTTGCGTCATGTTGAGCGAATGGAAAACAATGCTCCAGCTCGTAGTGCTACGAATTCAACCCGGAAGGACGTCGCAGAAGAGGAAGACCGCAACTCAAGTGGAGCACACACGTGGTAGAGGACCTGAACCAACTTGACGTGCGAAACTGGAGACAGGTTGCTAGGGACCGAGCTGGCTTGAGAAGTTTGATGGGTGAGGCCCTGGTCCGACCTGGTCTGTAGCGCCACCATAAGTAAGTAAGTAAGCTCGGACGAACCATTAATATTGTTTCAGCGACTCAAACTGACCTGAATGCTGCAGCTACTGTGAAATATTTCAGATCACAAAAATGTTTGCAGAAACATGTTTGTGATTCTTTACCCCTTCAAAAATTAACAAACATTCTGTCAAACCACTGAGGATATAAATTGGGTATACTCATTTCTTTACCAGACAATCTTCCGACTGCAATTTCATAATGTAGACGTGATCACGATCATGATTTTAATGAATGAGTGTATGTTTTCTTTTTCAACGCAAGAAATACTATTTATGGTGTAAAAGCGTATCCAAATGCATCGCAACCCAGTGAGAGTGATTCAGTCAGGTAGACATGAGTGCGTCATTTAAGATACTGCTTCTTCGACAGCAAGCGGCAAGAGTATTAATGTTTTCCAAACCATGACGAGAGACGAGTGACAACTGTTGTTGCTTTTGGTTTTTTTTTTTTATAGGAATTCAATGAAATTCTAAATAAGATGCGCCCACAATAGCACAAAAAATACAATTACAATGGGAAAAGGGGGAATACAAAAAAATAGACTATGGAATTGTTGTCGTCAGATATTGACGAAAATCCGAGCTCATGATATCTCTAGTATTTAACTGTATCTGCCCACATAATGTAAAACAAAAAGATAAATTTAAATTTTGAAATTTGGTATTCAAAATCCGATTTAAAGGTTTTATTGTTGTTTAAGATGAGGCTAACAAAATCGGCCCATTTATAGGTAAAGCTGAATTTGTCTGTCCGTTTTTCTCTATTGCTTATTCAAAACGATAAATTATAAGTTTCCAATACAAAATATGCTGATATTGAGCATTGATCCAAAAGCCTTGAGAAGCCCATTCTGAACACCAACCTGCACAAATTTGAATATTTTTCACATTTGATTCCAAAATCGTCCCATTGAAACTTGAAAGTGAAAGAATTCTGTAGATCTGATAAACAAACAAAAACCAGCATTTCCTGGCGTGGTGATTCCACTACAGTGCTCAAATACACTTTTGTTCTAGGCACCAGCGCTGCCGAAACTAATACCAAGGGAATATTTGTACTCCCTTTGCGTTCAGTGTACTCCCGTTCTCAGCTATACTCGAAAATACTACCCTTGGAAACTTATTTTTATCATTATTTTAGCGAACACAACTAATCTAGTGGTGTTAAATCGCACGAACGAGGCGGGCAATAGACTCGCCCATTTCTTGAGAACTCGTTCATCAAAGCTACCCTTAAATAAAGTAATTGTGAAGTGTGCTTTGTGGCTTGTACCACCTTCTAATCGGTTATTAAGGTGCTATTCAGAACGCCATGGAATTGAAATTGAATTATTTGGATCATTTGCTACTGACGGCGGAACGACAGCGCCGTTTTGATACCATAAACTCGAAGTTACCTAAAAAGAATAAACTATAAAAGATACGCACAGTAAAATGCATAATAGAGATTTGGAGTGTTTAAATCCAATTGGTTTTGTTAAGATAGAGAATCAAGTTTGCGAGTTCGCTAAGCTCGCGTAAGAAAGGAGCATCCAAAGCCATTGTTCTGGAATTTAGAAGGGCCGGGCATTCGCTCAAAAACTGCTTGAGTGTTTCCCTCTGAGCCGTATCTCTACATCTACAACAAAATTCATTGTGGGGAGGGGAATTTCAAGCTTCAAAGCATGTTGTCCGACCGACCAGTGGCCTGTGCAAATGGCAAACTATTCTGCCAATGTTTTACCTATAGTTTTTTTTCAGAAGATCCTTGGTACGTTTCTGGTCGAAAGTGGGCCATATCTGTCTCGAGATATTGCAGTTGTTGAGATTCGTCCATCTTACTTTAGATTTTTTAAGAAAATGGGTTTGAATATCCGTTTTCATGACTCCTATTAAGGGAATACTTCCTCAGCATGGGATATTTGAAGGCTTCATCCCGTCCTGGCCAGTTCATCAGCGGTTTCATTACCGTGAATGTCACTGTGCACTGAGTCATGTTCCAATAGTTTTGTATCTTGCATACAAGCTTGTGCACCAGAACTGTTGCTATGAATCAAAACACAAGCCAAGCTGATGCTACAGAACCTTTGCTGTTAGTTATATGTAACAACACTTTAAAAACACTTTAACTTAAACTACTTTTCACAACTTATGTTTTGGAATCTTAAATTCAAACAAATTAAGTGTTAATAACTTCCTAATAGTCACTATTTACCCTATATTGAAATATTGTAAGAAACTCACTCAACTACTCAATTTAAGAATGTTCATTTAAATTTAACGTTACACAGTTAATTTCTAATTATTGTACTCTCTTGGCTACATCAAAAGATTATACAGTTAATTCCTAATTCTTGTACTCTCTTCGAGTTCTTTTTTGTAATACGAATTTATGAGCATGCATACCAGTGAACTTGGTGCGAATCGTTCTTTTTGGATTCGATCGTCAACCAGGACAGTTCATACGTAAGAAACGAATAAAACCACTTGATATTTGATTGAATGAATATTTGTGTTACTGGTTTTAATTTCATTATTTTTTACAATTTCATATACAACTTATTTTCATCTTTTTTTTTATTTTCTAATTAATATTGTCATAGATATTTTTTACTCTAAATTGGATAGCAGAAGCGAAAGCCTGTAAAATAAAGAAAAGCATAAAATAAAATAAAGTTGTGATTTTTTTGAATTTCTTGGAGCTCGGATTCGACAAATAAAACTCTTAGTACCCAGACTAGATGGATTTTTATATTGTCGTTATAACTAGCCAGCTCTTACTTGCAATCTTTTAAGATTCTGGATTTAGTCAATTTGCTGTTTAAAGCCGTGATAGCTGCTTGGCTTTTTCATAACTTCGTAAGACTTGATTGCTTGTTTTAGAATCCTACATGCTTGTCTAATAGCTAGAACTTCAGCTTGAAATACACTACATCTGTCAGACAGTCTAAAAGATGTTTGAATACCCAGTTCTTCGGAGAAGACACCAGCCCCAACACCGAGTTCCATCTTGGAACCATCAGAGTGTAGACTGCGGTGTCGAAATCTTTTGTAGGGCTATTAATTTTTCCAATATTGCCTAGTTGGAATTTCAACCTTAAATTGCTTACCAAAGCTTAGGGTTGGTAACGTGTAGTCAGATGGTTCTAGTTTTATTCCTTTAGGTAATAAATTTAGAATTTTACTATGAACGAAAGGCTTTGTAGTCCACATACCCGATTCTCTTAGTCTTAAAGCATCACAGGAGACTATTTCGTGAATGTGAAGGTCGATGGGAAAAAGATTCAGAATGACTGTGAGTGCATCAGTAGGGCAAGATCTGATTGCTCCCGTAGTATCAATGCAGGCAGTTCTTCGAACTCTTTTTAGCTTACCGATGTTATATTTTTGTCTAGGGCAGGCCACCAAACAATTGATCCGTGTGTCAGAATGGGGCGAACTAGTGAAAGGGTACATTCATAAGTTAAGTTCAAAGCTGTCAAAACTAGATTTTTTTACCTTCTACCCAATTAAAAATTGTTCCTTAAAAAAAAAGTTTTGTTTGTGTACTCCCTTCAATAGCAAAATACTCCCCTCTAGAACTTGAAATAACTCCTCTGTGAAAATTTGAAACGGCAGCCCTGCTAGGCACGACAAGTCGGCATTCGGCAAACCCTTCTCCATCATCCACACAATATTTCGGGAAAACTGGTCATCACATGCGTACAGCGTACAGCGCGTCGTATCGTCGTCGTGCTCAAAGATATCTTTACAAAAAAAAAAGATACAAAAAGCATTTTTATTCTCTTTTTTCTCCCGTCAACAGCCAAATTATTGTATCTAAAATCCACCGGCGTCAGTTTGTTAGCAATTGTGGTTACGAACTGTTGAGTTTGTTCGTTCTTTCTGGAAGCTCCCGCGTGGATTAAATATTTCAAAAGAAGTTGATGTGATTTGGTTTTAGTTATTGTGAAAAAAGTTGTTGAACCAAAAAACAATACAACAACTTTCAGTGTTAATAGATGTTTTAAATTTTGGCGCATTTACTTAATTCGGTTTTAAATAAAACTCTTCAATATGGTCGAAGAAGTTCCTGCCAAGGGGAACGTTTTAGGAAGTAAGTATTACGTTGTGAACATACACACAAATAATATCTGTGTTGTCTTCAACGCATATTGTTTGTCCCATAAGGACCAAGTCTTGTGACCTTCTTTTGATTGAAGGTCATTGGGATATTATTGCGCTTGGTTACATGTTATTGAATTGGGTTAATCGGATAGTGTGATGGCAATAAATTGTGAAATATAATATGAGGTTTCAACTGATGTTTGAAAATTTGAAACAGTTATGTGAAGGTCATTTAAAAGTCTTCGATTTTGGATAGCAAATTGATTGATATCTTTTTGAGTAGGCAATGCATGCAAAATTATTGAAATCAAGTACAACAAAAAAATAATTTCGATATTTTGATATCAGCGCAGATTAGAAAAGTTAATCGCACAATAATTGTTGAAGATTTGATTCTTTTGCCTTAACAAAGGTTATTAACATTTGTTTTTAAATATAGACAATTTGGTCGTAAATTGACGAACATTTTAGCTTGAAGAAGTGCCGAATGTGAATATTTATAAAATGTAATAAAAAGTATATTGAAAAAGTATTTTTAGCACCATCCAATTGTTTTACTTTTTTTCAAATGTATTCTCCAACAAAGCGTCTTTTTGACCATGGTCAAAATATAAATAAATTTATCCTCGATGACATTGTCTTTGTCACTCAGATTTTCAACCATCAAATATTAGTAGTGATTAAAAACTTTCAATAAACTTTAAATTTGTATGCAGTTGAGTGAGAGTTAGATATAGACATTTAGGGCTCATTTATGCAAATTCTATAGTTTTATCATTTTGTATGCAGAATTTTATTTCTGCTATTCGGAAAATCGTATTCGTTTTTTTAACTTTTATTTGAAATTGAGCTCTCGGTTTTTCAATAGAGAAATTGGAACACATTGTGTTCAAATTTGTCAAAAGAGTTAAACAAATGCTTGGAGAACCATCAAAAGTATAATTTACATTTGGTCCTATGAGCTAAACTTCCGATCTTTTGCTTTTTCAAAGAAAAAGAATAACAGTTCTTCATAAAAAAAAAGTTATTATTACTATTTAATTATTCTACCATAATTGACAAGAAAAATATTAGAAAAAATAAATGCAGCGTGCATGAGCATCTGCTGAAAAAAGAAATAAAAAAATAGATAAAAAAAACCCTTTTATTCCGTCAGCCTATCTGTCGGTATTAGCACCTCCTACATCCTTAACCACTAGGTCGATTGATTGACAAATTTTGACACTAGTAAAGGGTTTTCCATTGTATATGGACTCAGGTAGTAGTATCAAGAATGGTGTTTTCGATATTTTGTGCTACATCAAACCCAAAAAAAAAAAAAATCCCTATAGCAAACTTATGTAAAAAAGTTAGCACTGTAGTGTGCCAGCTCTCAAGATGGCACCACAATCGGTTGCCAGGTCGCAGGTACTAGGTAGATAGAAATACAATGGGGTTTTCCACTAAGAGGTGTTATTTTGAATAGCCCGCTATTTCGGTAGCTGTCACTTTTGAAGTTGTCATTTTTTGACTTTTGACAAATAAAAACTACGCCATTAATAAAAATGGAACGATACACGCTTCAACAACATTGAAATTATAAAAATTCACTACGAAAATGGTGAAAATTTTGGCAGAGACAGTTCGTAAAACTAAAACATTTTTGGGTCGTCGTGAAGCAGCCTGTCGGACCGCAATACCGATTTTGGTGGACAAATTCTAGCTGTTGGGACAAGTTAGTGATGTGAAGAATAAAACCCGTGCACGTCGCTCAAGAACAACTGAGAATATTGCTGTTGTAGCCCAAAGTGTTGAAGAAAACCCAGGTTTGTCCATTCCTCGTCGTTCTTTGGAATTACTTACTTACTTAAGGTGGCGCTACGGTCCGTTGTGGACTTGGGCCTCAATCAACAGGCTACGCCAGCTAGCTCGATCCTTAGCTAGTCGTCTCCAGATTTGCACTCCGAGTTGATTGAGGTCCTCTTCCACTTGAGTGCGCCACCTGAGTCGCGGTCTTCCTCTCCTCCTACGTCCCTCGGGAATAGTGTCGAAGGCTTTCCGGGCCGGAGCATTGGTGTCCATTCGCTCTAAATGACCCAGCCATCTGAGTTTCTGGACTTTGACCCTTCTGGCTAGGTCCATGTCGTTGTACAACCCGTAAAGTTCGCGGTTGTATCTTCTTCGCCATTCCCCTTCAATGCACACGGGGCCAAAGATAACCCGAAGAACTTTCCTCTCGAAATTCTGGCGCTGAGTCCACCGCGTGAGTTCACCTTCTCCTGGAGTTAGTTGAGCCTCACGTTTAGACCTCTGCTGATCGATTCCTAGCTCGATCGACCGCATCGGACAACTAACTCCGGGTTCAGGTGTTGCCTGGCA
>CAKKXW010000002.1:68674879-68793762 GCA_920937365.1 Sphaerophoria rueppellii | reverse complement strand
TCGGCGCTGGTGTTATTGCCGTGTTTATAGCGGAGCCTAGGTAGACAAACTCCTCTACTACCTCGAAGTTATACGCGTCTATTGTGACGTTCTGCCCGAGCCGTCGGTGTTGGACGAAGACAGCATATACTTCGTTTTTCCCTCCTTTACCGCTAAACCCATTTTTGCCGCTTCTGTCTCAATTCTCACAAAGGCGCCATTGACATCACGCTGTGTTCTTCCCATTGTATCAATATCATCGGCGTACGCGAGAAGTTGAACAGATTTTTGGAAGATAGTACCTCTGGTGTTGACGTTGGAGTTCTGCACTATCTTCTCAAGAACGATGTTAAAGAAATCGCATGACAGTGCATCGCCTTGTCTGAATCCTTTTTTGACGTCGAAAGATTCCGTGAGCTCGTTGCCAACCTTGATGGTTTGGAATTAGGCATTCCAAAAAAGTCATTACACCATATTTTGCATAAAGACTTGGATCTTAAGGCTTATAAAGTTCAGTTAACACAAGAACTCAAGCCGGCTGATCAACAACAACGTCATGTCTTTGCTGATTGGGTCCTTGAAATGCATGAAAATTATCCAGAATTTCATCGAAAATGAGGCTCATTTCCACCTCGGAGGCTACGTCAACAAGCAAAACTGTCGCATCTAGGGCTCAGAAAACCCAAGAATAATTGTTGAAAAGCCTCTCTATCCTCAATGCGTGACTGTTTGGTGCGGTGGTGCCACACAAGCAATGAAACCATCGATCTTTTACGGGAAAAGTTACCGGACCGTGTTATCTCTTGAAGAGGTGATTACAATTGGGCACCGAGATCTTGTGATTTAACACCGTGCGACTTCTTTCTTTGGAGCCAAGTGAAAGATAAGGTCTACGCCAATAGCCCAGCGTCGATTTAAGACCTCAAAGATGGAATTCGTGAGGCTATCGAGGACGTAGGCCAGCCACTTTGCGATTTAGTTATGGAAAATTTCATGAAAAGGATATGGTCCTGTAAGCGTGATTTGGCTGATGTTGTGTTCCATGATCAACGGCATACTTTCCTCTTTATAATGAAATAAACATCCGATCATTTATCACAAAAAATGCAATTTTTCTTTGAATATCAAAATAACACCTCTTATAGGAAAACCCTTTACTTTCAACGAAATACTTATTGAACTTGTTAGCTATACTTGAATCACTATACACATTACATCTTCAAACACAATTTCGGAGATTAGCGATTGTATTTCTTTAAGAACAAATTATTTAATATTTCTCCACATTGATTTTTGATCAGTTCAACTGATTATTTTATTTTCAATGAAGTTATTTTTTGCTTTGTTTATTTCGTATTTGTACTTGCTTCTCAAATTTGTATAACTATAACAATGGGCCTTATTATAAGCGGAAAATTTTTAGATGTTTCAAGATTCGGAGTTGGTTATTAAACCATTCAAATTTATATTCATGCACTTTTATAATTTTCATAAATGAATTCGCAGTTTGTTCGTTAATATTTTTAAATATTAAACCCATTTCGTTTGTTTCATTTAAATAACATATGTTATAGATGTTACTTGAATTTAAATTGTTTTTAGAATTTGCTCAGTGTCGCTGTACCGCTCGTACAGTTTTTGGTTGAATCTTCCATCTTCCATTCTCCATTAATGCAGTGAAGAATTTTTCTCTCAAAGCAGCCCAAGGCGTTTACATGAAGACGTGGATGATGAGGGTTTTGTAGAGTGTCACTTTGGTTGCCCGGGAGAGGACTTAACAACTCAATTGCCTTCTAAGTCCAAAGAAGCAGCGATTTGCAAATGGTCACACGACAGCGCATCGCCTTGTTTAAAACCTATTTTGACATCGAAAGCGTCCGTTAGGTTTTTTTGTGACCATGGTAGAACAGCGTGATTTTTCCATTGCCATCTTACACAGACGGTTGAGTTTTTCTGGGATGCCAAAACTAGACATTGCTCTACATAGTTGGTCTCTATAGGTCTTTTCAAGATCTGCCGTAGGGTGAATATTTGATCGATGGTGGACTTTTCAGGTCTGAAGCCACACTGATAAGGACCTACCAGGTTGTTGACGAAGGGCTTCAGACGTTCACACAGCACGGCAAACAAGATCTTATAGGCGATGTTAAGGAGACTTATACCTCTGTAGTTGGTGCAGTTCAGGGGATCTCTTTTTTTTTGAGGATCGGGCATACGATGCTGAGGTTCCATTCATCGGGCATGTTTTCCTCCGACCAAATTTTGCAGATGAGCTGGTGCATGCAGTTCGGCGGCTAGCCCGTCGGTTTGTTTCACCTTTTTATAGAACTTTCGAACCTCGTTGCTGTTGTGACATCCCTCTATCTCCTAGATCGCGCGCTTCTCATGCTCTCTTTTTTTTCTGAGAAGTATATGCTCCTGTCTCCTTTTCTGCTAGTAGAGCTCACGAGCTGCTCGTGTCTTTCTTTGCAGCGCCGCTTTGCATGCCACTTGTTTAGCTGAATGTGCTAGCCGGCACTCGTCATCAAAGCAGTGCCAGTGGTTTCGTTGTGGTGGCCGTGTAAGCCCTAGCACTTCTGAGGTAGCATATCTGATGACTGCTTGGCAGTGTTGCCACTAGTTCTCTATATTTTGTGGTGGCAGCAAAGGACTTCTGAGGAGATTTTCGGAGACACGATCGGAAAAGGATCTACCAATCTCTTGCGATTGTAGCCGTTTGACGTTGAATTTCCTACTTTCATTCTCGCGTGATGGCCTTGATCGGGATATCCGCATTCGTACCTTGGCTACAAGAAGTTAGAGACGTAACATTCCAAATGCAAAACCGAAATTCGTTGTCCTTAAATCGTTTGCGTGGGTCGTCATCATTAATTCCGTCCGCATCCGAGGCTTGTTGGGGGTTCGGAACTTTAGTTTCTTTATGTGGACGGGCAGTCACCCCGACGCACGACCCCCCAATCTGGAGGGCCAGGTCTTTAGTTTAACTCTAAGACGATGAGCCGGCCAAACCGCTTCTTATAGGCCTGAGCTACGAATATGTCGTAGTAACCCTATAAGGTGTTCACTAAGTTGTTCATCCTGACTGGAACTGTAGACGCCACTGTTGATTGCATCTTGGGAGTTCTTCCGCTGCCGCCTGTTGAAAAGGAGGCATGCCTCCATCTCTCTCTGTCTCTCTCTTTGCTGCTAGCAACAACCTCCCACTGGGGTTGGAACCCAATCTTCGGTTGAAGGTACTGGGCACCCGATGTTCACCCACGGGGAGGTGGACAGTAGGTGTTGATAGACAGAGGTTTCTGTGGACGATTGTGTCCTCTTGAATGCACGTGTCTACCCTTCGAATATTTGTCTGTATAGTATTAATTTACAAAATGATGTGCAGCCTTTATTTTACAACACAGAAATAGCCTTTCGAATATTCCTATCGATAATGGTAACAAACTGTAGTGGGGAAATATCTTTTTTCGAAATTGTGGTTAATTGTCATTCGCGAAGTAAGACTAAGAAATGAATATCTGTACTTAATAACAGAACGACCGAGGTTGTGAGCATTGGAGCACTGATCGTAGGAGGAAATATAAAACAGAGAAAATTTAATCTCTTAGGTGAAGTCATTTTTCATAGCTTTTCCCAAAAACAGAAAACTATTTCCAAGAAAAAAGTAAGACTTTATTTAATTTTGTAAGATTCGTCGCGTATTGCATATTGCCTTTGTATCAGTTGTTAGAAACCATTTGAATCCAATGAATTCTTCAAGAAAAAGTGTATCGGTCCTTGATACAGAAGATAAATGAATTATTTTATTGCATTTGCACCAAAATGAAAATAAAAATTTTGTTCTTATCAAACCTATTTCCGTTTGAAAAAAGTGTTTTCCTTGAAGAATTTCGTATTTAATCATCGACCAAAAATATTCTTATCCATTGTGTATAACCCCATTGGAAAAAATGTGCACGACTGGGTCGTACGAACTTGCTCCTGCATGCTAAAACTAAATATTTATGATTACTTTTATGTTCCAAAATTGCAAAAAGGTAGTGTTTAAATAAGAGATATACTTTAAGCAATTCTGATTACACTCTTACCTACAGCTTACACTTAACTCACAAAAAAAGAAAACAAAGTATATAAAAATAATAAGAATTCATTAAGAAAATTAATTGAAAATGTACCTCGTAAATACATTTCATTCCAAAAATTTAAATGCCAAACAAATTCAAACCTTAATCTTGATTTATTGAATTTTTTTTTTTGAAAATCGTCGGAGCCGTTTTTTTTTTTTTAATTATTTTTTTATATATAAAATTTTTCAAAAAGTCATAAAATTAATTTGGGTATGCAGTTTTTAAGACCATGTTAATATACATATCGTACTTCAATTTGGATTTTAAAATTGATCCGTTTTTGAGGTACAGAATTTTGAAAAAAAAATTTAAAAATATGTATACAAAATATTATTTGAACAACATATACGTACTTAAAAAAAAAACTTACGCTGATGGTCCGATCATTTGTCAAGAAAATCTAATAACAAAAAAACGGTTCTATGGGAGGTACCGTTTCGAAGCAATACAAAAAATTTTGTTTTACATAAAATACGTAAATGTTTAAAAAAAATTAAACTCGAGGAAGTTTAAAAAAATCGTAAGAGCCGTTTTGGAGAAAATTGTTTTGGTTTTTGGACAGAAAAGTCGTATGGTGGCTACCCTAAATTTTGATCTTAAAACAAAAATAAAAAAACTGGGATATGAGTTTTTGCTCAAACCTCTAATTTTCAAATTTGAAGTCAACCGGCCACTAGTTAAGGCTGTAGATGCCTGTAAACTTCCCGACAGGCAGACAGACGGAGTCGCCGGACCCACTTTTTTCGACTTCTCTATCATCGTAATGTTATATCTCATCATCATCTCAATTTTTTTTTTACGAATTCAATACTTGCCATATATTCTATATGTCGCAAGTAAAAACTAAAATTTACATTCTTTCACAAACAAACTTGCAATAAATGTAATCTGTTTTATTTTTTTGCGTAGAATGTGTCCCTGCAAGATACATCCTAGCAATCCTTGGATCTCTAGGAATGGCGATTGTTTATGGTTTGAAGGTCAACCTTAGTGTTGCAATGGTAGCAATGTTAAATCATACTGCAATCGGACACGATTCAGCACATGGATCTGTAACGAGACTAGGAAATCATACACTCAATGTGACTGCTGCTGAAGTATGCGCTGCACCGGAGGACGATGGCGGTGCCGGACCAGAGGTAAGGATCAATTCTTCAAACTGAACAAAAAACCATTTTTGACTTTTTTTTTTTTGTATTTAAAGGACGGACCATTCAACTGGAGTGAACCTCTTCAAGGAACACTTCTTAGTTGCTACTTCTGGGGATATATCTTGTCACAAATTCCCGGTGCCCGAGTGGCTGAAAACTACTCTGCCAAATGGGTGATGTTCTTTTCGGTTGCCATCAACGTCATCTGCACACTTTTGACACCAATCATGACCAAAATTCACTACATTGGTCTCATTATTTTGCGTGTGTTGGAGGGCATCGGTGGTGGTGCTACATTCCCTGCCATGCACTGCATGATCGCTGCATGGGCACCTCCCAACGAAAGAAGTGTCATGTCGACTATAATCTATGTTGGAACAGCATTTGGAACAGCCAAATCAATTCTTACGGCTGGTATATTGGCTGGAAAATTCGGCTGGGAGTCGGTGTTTTATGTGATGGGAGGTGTTAGTTGTTTGTGGATGATCTTGTGGGCAATTCTTGTTCAGGATACTCCCAATAAGCAACCGTTGATTAGTTATGAAGAAAGAGCAATGATTACATCGCAGTTGGGTACACAGCAAACCGGAGGAGTCAAAGAAGAACACCCACCTGTGCCATGGAAGAAAGTTTTGACATCGATTCCGTTTTGGGCTATTTTGATTGCCCATGTCTGCAGTAACTGGGGCTGGTATATGTTTTTGATTGAGATTCCATTCTATATGAAGCAGGTTTTGCAATTTAACGTGTCCAAAAATGCTGTAGCCAGTGCTCTTCCATATTACCCGATGTTTTTGTTCAGTGTTGTATTGGGAAAAGTTTTGGACACCATGAAGGCTAAAGGTTGGCTTCGCATTGCATATTTTAATGAAGTTTTATTAAAATGCTCGCAATTTTAGGTTACTTCACAACAACAACATGCAGGAAGACAGCCACCAGTTTTGCAACTTTAGTTCCTGGTGCATGTCTTCTTTGTCTTTGTTTTATCGGATGTCATCGAGACGCAGCTGTCGCTTTCATGACTGTCGGAATTATCGGAATGGGAGGAATGTTTTCTGGATTCCTATCGAATCACATTGATATTGCTCCTAACTACGCCGGAACACTCGTAGCTTTAACTAACACTGTGGCAACACTGCCTGGAATAATAGTTCCTCTGTTCGTCGGTTTTATCACAAAGGGAAACGTAAGTTGCTGTTTTTTTTTTTTTGTTTTTGTTTAAGGATCCTTTTTGATTCAATTTCTTTAATTTTAGCAAAATATCGGAGCATGGAGATACATTTTCGGAGTAACGATCGTTCTGTTTGCAATAGAGTTCATTGTTTTCACAATTTTCGGATCCGGTGAAGAGCAATCATGGAATAAGAGAGAGTCAAAAGACGATGCTGAGCGGATGGACCAGGACGAAAGCACACCACTCAAAGTTACCAACTCATCAAGTCCAATTCAAAGCAAACATTAAAAAGACTTTAATTAAGGTCCTACTTATTCATTTACTTAAAAATAAACTTAAGGACGACAAAATGGAGTTGTAACTTAATGTTGTATGAGACAACAATCACAATACTACGAATGTACTTATTTTTAAGGATTTGTCTTTTATTTTATAAGAAAATTATAAAAAAAAACAACTATTTATTGTTTATTTAGATAAAGTGTCTACAAATTTACTTAAAAAAAGAGATTTTATATTTCAAAACAGGTACCTAATTACAATTGTAGGTTGACAATTATTTTAAATATATTGATGTGCAGCTTAAACGATATTGAAATATATGACGACCGACATGAGAAATGTTAAAAATAAAGTTTTATAAAAATATAACTGTATGAATACTGGAACAAGTGTTTGTTTTATTCTATGTGTTATCATTGTATACGATTGTGGGGGTCGTGCGTCGGGGTAACCGCCCGGCCACATAAAGAAACTATAGTTCCGAAACACCAACAAGCCTCGGATACGGACGGAATTAATGAAGACGACCCACGCAAACGATTTAAGGACAACGAATTTCGGTTATGCACTTGGAATGTAAGGTCCCTTAACAGACCACATGCATCCGAATATCTAGCGGAAGCCCGCGACTGCTATCAAGCAGAGATAATTGTCATCGAAGAAATGCGATGTGATGATCCGGGCCTCATCTGCGCTCACGCCCTCACTGAAGAAAAGGATGAAGACACCAAAGACAGGTTCTACGAGCTCCAAGACAAGATCTAAGAGCAATGCCATAGCTATGACATTAAAATCGTCATTGGATATCTTGGAGATGAAATCTTTGGTCAAATAATCGGACGACATAGCCAACACGACATCACCTCCGTTAACGGATTTAGGCTAATCGACTTCGCTGCGGGGCGAGACGTAATGGTGGCAAGTACGCGTTTCCCACATCTCGATATCCACAAGGGAACATAGAAATCTCCTGACCAATCAGCCGTCAACCAGTTTGATCACATTGCAATCGACGCACGACACTTCTCTAGCGTGCAAGATGCCCGCCCATTCCGAGGTGCCAACATCGACTCGAACCACTACATTGTTGTAGCCAAGGTACGAATGCGGATATCCAGATCAAGGCCAACACGCGAAAATGCTAGGAGGAAATTCGACGTCTCTCCGTGTCTCCGAAAATCTCCTCAGAAGTCCTTTGCTGCCAGCACAAAATATAGAGAACCAGTGGCAACACTGCCAAGCAGCCATCAGAGATGCCGCCTCTGAAGTGCTAGGGTTTAGACGGCCACCACAACTAAACCCCTGGTTTGACGATCAGTGCCGGAAAACACATGCAGCTAAACAAGAGGCAAAATAAGCGGCGCTGCAAGGAAAGACACGAGCAGCTCGTGAGCTCTACGAGCAGAAAAGGAGAGGGGAGCCTAAACTTCTCAGAAAGAAAAAGGGAGCATTAGAAGCACGCGATCGAGGAGATCGAGGGATGTCACAGAGACATGGACCATGACAACATCTGATGAAAACGCTTTGGACTGCTTTGAGAGAAAAATTCTTCGAGTGATTTTTGGTCCTGGCTGCGTTAATGGAGACGGAGATTCAACCAAGAACTGTACGAGCTGTTCAGCGACACTGACTAAGCCAGAAAAGTTAAGGTCCAATGAATTGGATGGTTGGATCATGTTGAGCGAATGGAAAAACAATGCTTCGGCTCGTAGAGGCTTCAAATCCAACCCAGAAGGACGTTGCTCCACTCAGGTGGAGCACACAGGCGGTAGAGACAGCTAGCTAAGGACCGAGCTGGCTGGAGTAGTTTGTTGGGTGAGGCCTTGGTCCGACCTGGACTGTAGCGCCGCCATAAGTAAGTAATAGCGTTTTTTATTTGGTAATCCGGAATTGGTACACAGAACTGTCCGATTCCGGATACCAAACGAACATACAAACACATTTTTTTGCTTCTAATGGTTGAATGCCTATGTATTTGTAAAACATCATATGCAGAATTGCAGATGACATGACATTGTTTTTATTTTCTTTATTTGTAAACATGGCGGCACATACGTACGTGCAAATGTGTGCATGTAGCTATAGCTATGACATTAAAATCGTCATTGGATATCTTGGAGATGAAATCTTTGGTCAAATAATCGGACGACATAGCCAACACGACATCACCTCCGTTAACGGATTTAGGCTAATCGACTTCGCTGCGGGGCGAGACGTAATGGTGGCAAGTACGCGTTTCCCACATCTCGATATCCACAAGGGAACATAGAAATCTCCTGACCAATCAGCAGTCAACCAGATTGATCACATTGCAATCGACGCACGACACTTCTCTAGCGTGCAAGATGCCCGCCCATTCTAAAGTGCCAACATCGACTCGAACCACTACCTTGTTGTAGCCAAGGTACGAATGCGGATATCCAGATCAAGGCCAACACGCGAAAATGCTAGGAGGAAATTCGACGTCTCTCCGTGTCTCCGAAAATCTCCTCAGAAGTCCTTTGCTGCCAGCACAAAATATAGAGAACCAGTGGCAACACTGCCAAGCAGCCATCAGAGATGCCGCCTCTGAAGTGCTAGGGTTTAGACGGCCACCACAACTAAACCCCTGGTTTGACGATCAGTGCCGGAAAACACATGCAGCTAAACAAGAGGCAAAATAAGCGGCGCTGCAAGGAAAGACACGAGCAGCTCGTGAGCTCTACGAGCAGAAAAGGAGAGGGGAGCCTAAACTTCTCAGAAAGAAAAAGGGAGCATTAGAAGCACGCGATCGAGGAGATCGAGGGATGTCACAGAGACATGGACCATGACAACATCTGATGAAAACGCTTTGGACTGCTTTGAGAGAAAAATTCTTCGAGTGATTTTTGGTCCTGGCTGCGTTAATGGAGACGGAGATTCAACCAAGAACTGTACGAGCTGTTCAGCGACACTGACTAAGCCAGAAAAGTTAAGGTCCAATGACTTAGATGGTTGGGTCATGTTGAGCGAATGGAAAAACAATGCTTCGGCTCGTAGAGGCTTCAAATCCAACCAGAAGGACGTTGCTCCACTCAGGTGGAGCACACAGGCGGTAGAGACAGCTAGCTAAGGACCGAGCTGGCTGGAGTAGTTTGTTGGGTGAGGCCTTGGTCCGACCTGGACTGTAGCGCCGCCATAAGTAAGTAATAGCGTTTTTTATTTGGTAATCCGGAATCGGTACACAGAACTGTCCGAACATGCAAACACATTTTTTTGCTTCTAATGGTTGGATGCCTATGTATTTGTAAAACATCATATGCAGAATTGCAGATGACATGACATTGTTTTTATTTTCTTTGTTTGTAAACATGGCGGCACATACGTACGTGCAAATGTGTGCATGTATGCGTGATTCTGTTTTTGATTCTGACTTCAAATTCGGAATCGTTTTTCTGTTCTATCCAGAACAAGAACTGTCATCTTGTGCCAAGTGAACGAATTCAGAATCGTTCGGAACAGTTCCGGAAGACCATAAAAAACGCTATAAGTAGTATAGGTACTAGATAAATGAAATATTTTTTTCATGCATAATTATTTGAAGGAAAGAAAAAATCAAAAAATATACAAGAACAAGAAAACAAATTAAAAAAACAATTATATGTCTGTACATACCTGTGGAATCGCTACTTGCGCACAATTTTCTTATAAACAAAATTCAGTTATATTTTCTTCTTTAACACTTCTTGTCTTAATAAATTAATTTATTTACTTAGTTTCTTGTGATTTTACAAAAGTATGCCGGTCCGAAGTTCGCCGGCAAAAACGGAACAACCATCTGTCCATATTTCAAACTTTTTGGATTTTCAAATTTATAAATATCTTTGAACAGCTGAATCAACAAACTTAAATCTTTAACAGTAACTGTGATCCCATGCTCATTGAATGCCTCTTGCATTGCCATATGAACCACACCATCGTTCTGGATCGGACTTAGACTACACGTCGAATAGACTAGACTGCCGCCTGGCTTCAAAAGTCGAATACAATTTGTCAATATGGCGGCTTGCAACTCAGGAATTCTCAAGCGTTCCTTCAGTCGTGATGACTTAAAAATGTTGTTATCGTTATCGTTGAGCGAATGTCTATCGGTGGTACATGGAACGTCGACTAAAATCTTATCATACATCCCGTAGTCATCAATTCCACGAGCGTCATTTTGTGTCAATAGACAGCGTTTGCCTTCCCATCCCTTTGCAAAATCGATGAGATATTCGTTCATTACCTTTCGAATGCGATTGACTCTGCTCTCTTGAACATCATTGCAGACCAGAAGTTCTGGATGCATGGTTTCCAGCATCAGAAGAGATTTGCCACCAGGTGCAGCGCATGCATCGAGAACTCTTTCACCAGGTTTAACATCCAAAAACAGAGGTGGTAGAACTGATGAGCCATCCATGAGGTAGTGCGAAAGCACTCCCGTTAGACACTTGAATGGCGATTTGAATTTATTGCAATTTCCCATTTCATAGGTATAAAGACAAAGGTTATCGGGATAGGCTAATTCAGTTTCCAGTTCGATCTTGAGAGGGAAATCGGTTGTGGTTTGGTAGTACTTATAGTAATTGGATTCCGGAATCCAATCTTCCATGCCTTTGATTTTTGTTGCAGGAACGTAATCATACAAACCGGCCGAACCACCGTCGGTGTCAATAATTCTTCGTGTATCCAACTCAGTGTTGGTTTCGATAGCTTTTTCCAACGATACATTGGGATGGACTTCATCTTTGAATGCTTCCGTTTTGTTTTTGCTTTGAAAAGGATTATTATAGTTTACGGGTTCCTCTTTGTCGGTTCTTTCAGGATAGATCGATTGTTTTTCGCGGCCTTCTTGAGTTTTGAGAATTTCTCCGAGTCGCTCGTCTAATTTGTAAATTGTTTGGTTGGGTATCGTAGCGGAATTTTCAATTTCACTACGTTCTTTGGCCAAGGAAAAACAAGGATTTAACGTTAATGGCACCTTAAAACACAAAGATCGAAAACAATACGAAATTGAAGTATTATACAACTGAAAATGGTCTTACCCGTCATTTCTAACATATTACATGTTTTTTCTATGTCGCCGAAATTATTAACCATCGCAATGTATTTTTGTTCTGAGAGTAGCGCAGCCCGCATGCCATTCCATCTGGTTCCAAAAACAGTTCCGTAAAAATCATCGAAGTTGTCTAGCACCCGGTCTGTGACAGCTTTTTTCTTCTGGATAACAGACTGCAATGAGAATAGTTGTTAATTTTTCGATATACTTAACATTTGTATTATTTTTACCCATCGCTGTTTTCCACCTTTTAATCTTCGTGGAATAAACAAAATATTTCTCGTTCTTAACATTTTGTTTTTGAAACTTCTGCAATAGAAACGATGACGGCTGAGGCCGATCCAGAGAATAGAAAATTGAGAGGGATTGATAAGAATGACAAGGACAAGGTCGTTACAGGATTTGTTTGCTTACTTTTCTTGGGAGGCTTTCTAAAGTCGGCAAACGACTAGTTTCACAACGAAGGGTGCAATTTTAGTGGTTAAAATTGACTTATTGTCAAGAATGGCGTTTTCGATATTTTGTGCTACATCAAAACCAAAAACAAATCCCAATACCAAACTTATGTAAAAAAAAAACAGAACTGTGCCAGGTCTCAAGAGGGCACTACAATCGATTGCCATAGTACCCGTGACGTACAACGAGCTGCCCTTTTTTTTCTGCCATTAGTCGTCTTTTTTTTTCACTACTCAGTAGCCAGCACAGTTATCAAGTGCGAATCAAACGTTCCAACTGACTTTATCTGTCAAATTCAATTTGTATGACGATTGTTACATACAACGCATACAACGTCGCAAAACGGACCTGAGGGTTGCGCCTCGGGTTACACAAAATTAACAAGTACTTCAACCAAACCGAGTAAATAACTCGATGTAGTATGACTTTGTTAAATCATCGAAGGAAACGGTAATATACACAAGCAAGTTTGTATTATGTTGTACCAAACTAATTTTCGATCAAATTAATCATCATCATCATAAACTGCATCCTAGTATCTATGAAAGCCTGAAAAACAAGTTACAAGCTCCACTTCTTACTGACATTCCTCATCAAGTATTTTTTGAGATTCACCATTAAGGCCGTGTCCGAATTCGATGAATTGTGGTTAAAAATGGATGAATTTTTAACCACTACTGTCATATTTTAACCTGCTCCCCAGCTAGTCTAATTTTTAACACATTTCATTCAATGCGAAATGTCAAAATTTAACCAAACGTCAAGTTTTAACCACTTTTTACCTAACCCAATTCGGACACGGCCTAAGAAATAACTAATGCTAGTGATGTTCCACCAAGAAGCATGCAACAAAAGAACTGAAGGCTAGGATCGCAGTGGAAAAGCGAAGAAGACCGATTTGTAAGAACATGAGACTTGTAAGAATTAAGTTACACCGAACAATACGCTACAAATAATGAGAGATAATAATTTGTTGTATGAAGCACTGTCAGACATCTGTTTTTTATCAGCAAAGTCAAGTTTTGTTTTTAGTTTGTGTGTTACCATCCGTTTCTCTTTAAAATAAAACTTGGAATTAAATAAACGATTGAGGTTTTAGTTTAGTTCTAGTTTTAGTATTTATTAAAATTTCCACGTCAACAGTGTTTTCACTTTGTAAACAAGCAAGGGCATGGCCGGTGGAAACATCGATAACAATTAGTCACATTACCGTCTTCTTCGGTCCACAAAAGGGACAATTGTTCCATGGAAATGCTCATCGCGCTTGTCGAATTCGAATATGTTTCGTCATCTCGTTATCGTTGAAGTTCATGATATAATGGTAGTACTCCAATCAGATGTTTTTGTTCAAAAGCCATGATTATGGACGCCACAAACTAGGATGAACATTGTTTTAAATTTCGTATTTCTTGCCCATTGTTCGTATACGATAAGTCATCATCGAGGTGGGTCTACCCTTGTTTCTATATTCGGGGGCGGTAACTATCACAGATTGGTTTTTTCTGCTTGGTTTGACATTCAGATCTTCTGTCAAACCAAGCTTGGTTTTGACAGTTCTTCTGTCAAACCAAGCAGAGAAACACCCGCTTGACAAACATGTGTAAAAAAAAAGGTTAA
Organism: Sphaerophoria rueppellii; assembly: GCA_920937365.1. NCBI lineage: Eukaryota > Metazoa > Arthropoda > Insecta > Diptera > Syrphidae > Sphaerophoria > Sphaerophoria rueppellii. The sequence goes on along the minus strand of CAKKXW010000002.1, from coordinate 68,779,923 downwards.
TCTCGGATTCCATTTCGATTAATACCGGTTAACTGTAGTAGTACAAAAGGGTCTAAACCCACATTCGATATGAAGCATTCGATAATTTTCGTATACGAGGACTGTTTGACAGCATTCGAAAAGCAGTTCAAGAATACTATTTTTGAATCTTCGTATATGAAAATGTATTGCGATATTTTATTTTGTTTGATGTCAAATGTGAATAGGGCCCCATGATCTTATGATTTGCGGTAGCGCAATAATTCTCTTCTTAACGCCAACAGCGCTCGTCTTCATCTGAAATGATTGAAAGGTCTATCGCTGGCTCAACTGTCATTTTTTCACTGTGCCTTTTTTAGCAGACTGCAATCAAATTGTTGTCGTTTGCCAAGGAGAAATTTTGCGTGTGTTGGCTATTGAGTAGTGAAAAAAAAAACACGACTTATTGTAACTATTGCCATACAAAATTGAATTTGACACATGAAATGAGTTGGAGCGGTGTTGTTTATTCGCACTAAGAGTGAAAGAACGCGGCTAATGAGAGCTTTACTGGCTCCATAAGTATATTCTTGGATAGTAGATCCAAAATGACATTGGCAACCGATTGTGGTGCTGTAGCATTAGAGACTAGCAATGAAAAGTTTTTTGTTTTTTTGTACATAAGTTGGTATTTGTATGTAGTGTTTTGTTATGATGTAGCACAGAATATTGAAGAAACAATGCGATGATTACTAATTGTTTCATATACAAAAGCCAACAACCGCTGTACAAGAATTTGCAATTATTTAGACTGCCAGAGGAGTTTGTATTCTCATTCTCCCTATGGCTATCTTCTGGTATTTGCTTTCAAAATTCGCTCATACCAAATACAATGCAAATCACCAACTTTCTGTGTGGGTGTTTGTGCCCGGGTTCATCTTTCCTAGTGAAAAAACATATTGTTAAAATAAAAGCACTATGGAGGATGGATTTTTTGCATTTTTATTAAGATATAATTTTTTTTTTTATTAATTTTTGTTTTTTATTTTTATTTTTTTTTATCCGTATATTTTTTTTTTTAATTCTTTAAAACAAAGAAACTAATCATTAATAAAATTTTTTTTTTAATATATGTTTTTTTTTTTCAGACCCAAACGCTACTTGCATAAAGCACACAATTTTCTTATAAACAAAATTCAGTTATATTTTCTTCTTTAACACTTCTTGTCTTAATAAATTAATTTATTTACTTAGTTTCTTGTGATTTTACAAAAGTATGCCGGTCCGAAGTTCGCCGGCAAAAACGGAACAACCATCTGTCCATATTTCAAACTTTTTGGATTTTCAAATTTATAAATATCTTTGAACAGCTGAATCAACAAACTTAAATCTTTAACAGTAACTGTGATCCCATGCTCATTGAATGCCTCTTGCATTGCCATATGAACCACACCATCGTTCTGGATCGGACTTAGACTACACGTCGAATAGACTAGACTGCCGCCTGGCTTCAAAAGTCGAATACAATTTGTCAATATGGCGGCTTGCAACTCAGGAATTCTCAAGCGTTCCTTCAGTCGTGATGACTTAAAAATGTTGTTATCGTTATCGTTGAGCGAATGTCTATCGGTGGTACATGGAACGTCGACTAAAATCTTATCATACATCCCGTAGTCATCAATTCCACGAGCGTCATTTTGTGTCAATAGACAGCGTTTGCCTTCCCATCCCTTTGCAAAGTCGATGAGATATTCGTTCATTACCTTTCGAATGCGATTGACTCTGCTCTCTTGAACATCATTGCAGACCAGAAGTTCTGGATGCATGGTTTCCAGCATCAGAAGAGATTTGCCACCAGGTGCAGCGCATGCATCGAGAACTCTTTCACCAGGTTTAACATCCAAAAACAGAGGTGGTAGAACTGATGAGCCATCCATGAGGTAGTGCGAAAGCACTCCCGTTAGACACTTGAATGGCGATTTGAATTTATTGCAATTTCCCATTTCATAGGTATAAAGACAAAGGTTATCGGGATAGGCTAATTCAGTTTCCAGTTCGATCTTGAGAGGGAAATCGGTTGTGGTTTGGTAGTACTTATAGTAATTGGATTCCGGAATCCAATCTTCCATGCCTTTGATTTTTGTTGCAGGAACGTAATCATACAAACCGGCCGAACCACCGTCGGTGTCAATAATTCTTCGTGTATCCAACTCAGTGTTGGTTTCGATTGCTTTTTCTAGCGATACATTGGGATGGACTTCATCTTTGAATGCTTCGGTTTTGTTTTTGCTTTGAAAAGGATTATTATAGTTTACGGGTTCCTCTTTGTCGGTGCTTTCAGGATAGATCGATTGTTTTTCGCGGTCTTCTTGAGTTTTGAGAATTTCTCCGAGTCGCTCGTCTAATTTGTAAATTGTTTGGTTGGGTATCGTAGCGGAATTTTCAATTTCACTACGTTCTTTGGCCAAGGAAAACAAGGATTTAACGTTAATGGCACCTTAAAACACAAAGATCGAAAACAATACGAAATTGAAGTATTATACAACTGAAAATGGTCTTACCCGTCATTTCTAACATATTACATGTTTTTTCTATGTCGCCGAAATTATTAACCATCGCAATGTATTTTTGTTCTGAGAGTAGCGCAGCCCGCATGCCATTCCATCTGGTTCCAAAAACAGTTCCGTAAAAATCATCGAAGTTCTCTAGCACCCGGTCTGTGACAGCTTTTTTCTTCTGGATAACAGACTGCAATGAGAATTGTTGTTAATTTTTCGATATACTTAACATTTGTATTATTTTTACCCATCGCTGTTTTCCACCTTTTAATCTTCGTGGAATAAACAAAATATTTCTCGTTCGTAACATTTTGTTTTTGAAACTTCTGCAATAGAAACGATGACGGCTGAGGCCGATCCAGAGAATAGAAAATTGAGAGGGATTGATAAGAATGACAAGGACAAGGTCGTTACAGGATTTGTTTGCTTACTTTTCTTGGGAGGCTTTCTAAAGTCGGCAAACGACTAGTTTCTCAACGAAGGGTGCAATTTTAGTGGTTAACTGATTTGTTTTAAATAATTTATTTATTTAAGACTTATTGTCAAGAATGGTGTTTTCGATATTTTGTGCTACATCAAAACCAAAAACAAATCCCAATACCAAACTTATGTAAAAAAAACAGAACTGTGCCAGGTCTCAAGATGGCACTACAATCGATTGCCATGGGTACTAGCTTAATAGAAATACAATGAGCTGCCCCTTTTTTCTGCCATTAGTCGTCTTTTTTTTCACTACTCAGTAGCCAGCACAGTTATCAAGTGCGAATCAAACGTTCCAACTGACTTTATCTGTCAAATTCAATTTGTATGGCGATTGTTACATACAACGTCGCAAAACGGACCTGAGGGTTGCGCCTCGGGTTACACAAAATTAACAAGTACTTCAACCAAACCGAGTAAATAACTCGATGTAGTATGACTTTGTTAAATCATCGAAGGAAACGGTAATATACACAAGCAAGTTTGTATTATGTTGTACCAAACTAATTTTCGATCAAATTAATCATCATCATCATAAACTGCATCCTAGTATCTATGAAAGCCTGAAAAACAAGTTACAAGCTCCACTTCTTATTGACATTCCTCATCAAGTATTTTTTGAGATTCACCATTAAGAAATAACTAATGCTAGTGATGTTCCACCAACAAGCATGCAACAAAAGAACTGAAGGGCTAGGATCGCAGTGGAAAAGCGAAGAAGACCGATTTGTAAGAACATGAGACTTGTAATAATTGAGTTACACCAACAATAAGCTTCAAATAATGAGAGAATAATTTGTTAGAACATTGTCAGACATCCGATTTTTATTAAGGAAAGTCAAGTTTTGTTTTTAGTTTGTGTACCATCGTTTCTCTTTAAAATAAAACTTGATTTAAATAAACGATTGTGGTTTTAGTTTAGTTTGTTTATTAAAATTTCCACGTCAACAGTTTTTCACTTTGTAACAAGCAGATCATGGCGGTGGAACATCAAAATTAGTCACATTACCGTCTTCTTCGTCCACAAAGGACAATTGTTCCATGGAATGCTCATCGCGCTTGTCGAATTCGATATGTTCGTCATCTCGTATCGTTGAGTTCATGATATAATGGTAGAACTCATCAAGATTTTTGTTCAAAGCATGATTATGGAGCCACAAACTAGGAACATTGTTTTAAATTTCGTATTTATAGCCCAATTTTCGTATACGATAAGTCATTCGAGTGGGTCTACACTCGATAGAAGCATTCGATAATTTTCGTATACGAGACGTTTGACAGCATTCGAAAAGCGTTCAAGAATACTATTTTTGATCTCGTATACCAAAATGTATGCGATATTTTATTTTGTTGATTCAAGAATAGGCCCCAGATCTTAAGATTTGCGTAGCAAAATAATTCTTCTTAACGCCAACAGCGCTGTCTTCATCTGAAATGATTGAAAGGTCTATCGCTGGCACAACTGTCATTTTTTCACTGGCCTTTTTATCGACTGCAATCCAAATTGTTGTTGTTTGCCAAGGGAAATTTTGCTGTGTTGGCTATTGAGTAGTGAAAAAAAAACACGACTTATGTAACTATTGCCATACAAATTGAATTTGACACATGAAATGAGTTGGAGCGTTTTATTCGCACTAGAGTGAAAAACGCGGCTAATGATAGCTATAACTGGCTCCTAAGTATATTCTTGGATAGTAGATCCAAAATGACAATTGGCAACCGATTGTGGTGCTGTCTTGAGACCTAGCAATGAAACAGTTTTTTTTTTTTACATAAGTTGGTATTGGGAAATTTGTATAGTTTTGTTATGATGTAGCACAGAAAATTGAAAACACCAATGCCGATATTACTAATTGTTTCATATACAAAACCAACAACCGCTGTACAAATTTGCAATTATTTTGACAGCCAGAGGAGTTAGTATTCTCATGCTATGCATTTCTGGTATTTGCTTTCAAATCACCATACCAAATACAATAGGCGTTTTTCTTTTTTAGCACGGAGCGGGAATCGAACTGTCAAAAAAAGATCGGCATTTTTTTTTTAGCTCGGGGCGCTCGGAGCGCTCGATCTGTGTTACTTTTTTAGAACCGAGTACGCTCGGGGCTGACTCGATTTGCTCGGTCAAAAATGATCGAGCAGATAGAGCAAATAAAGAGCGTTGAGTTTTTGAGGGACGAAAAAAAAAAAACAAACAAACAAAACAAAATAAATGGCGGGCGAAGCTGGTTTGCTCTTCCAGTGGTAAGTAACATTTTGAATTTAGAAAAATATTATTATTTTATTTACTTTTTTTCTGGTTTTACTGTAGGAATCAAGTGGACAAATGACATGACCACATGTTTGGTAGACCTACTAAATACAAACAAACATCGGCTGGACAGCGACGGCTGGCGCGGTCCATTTTTATTTTATTTTTAACCAAAAATTTATTATGACAGTTCAGTGCTCAATTGTGTTTCTCAAATAGTTCTGAGCGCTCAGGTCGCGCTCGACTCGACTCTCGCTCGATTCGCTCGAGCCCCGCTCGGTGCTAAAAAAGAAAAACGCCTAATGCAAATCACCAAACTTCTGTCGTGTTTGTGCCGGTTCATCTAATCCTAGTGAAAAAAGCAATTGTTAAAATAAACGCACTATGGAGGATGGTAAACAAAGAAACTAAACATTAAAACATTTCTTTTAAATATATGTTTTTCAGACCCAAACAGTGTAAGCCTCCTTGTCATCGTTCTGGATACAAATCCCTCGCTTCGCATACTGCGCCAAAACCCACAAAATCTTACCCAATTAATAGATTCAACAATTGCCTTTGGAAATGCTCATTTAATGCAGAAAACTCAAAACAAACTAGCCGTTCTTTCATGTCATCACAATGCCAGGTACATATCTAGGCCTCTAGCAAATTAAACGAAAACTACTTACCTTGTCTTGTATTTGTATCAAAGCGAATACCTTTACCCTGTCACGACACCTATGGAATTCCGCCAGGTCGATGGCCAGTATGAAGTTTTCACTTCGGTCGAGAAGACCATCAAACAACGTTTGTTCACAATAATGAATGACGCCCCAAAAATAACAACACTATGCGAGTCCAAACTGGCAGGATGTATGACCTTGGCATTGTGCCACATAAATAATGTAAGTTACTTGAAATCTATAAAATGGAATATTAGTGTAATCAATGATTCTTGATAACAGGTACTCCGCCATAGAGATGACAATATAAACATCAATTCCAGAATCTTGGTGATCACTGGAAGCAATGAATGCGCTTCACAGTATCTCACCTACATGAATGTATTCTTTACAGCTAGGAAATTGAAAATAACCCTCGATGTTTGTGCCATTGACAAAACTTTGAAACTCTTCCAACAAGGCTGCGACATTACAGGTGGCCATTATTTGCGTCTACCGCAGATTGATGGAATGTTGCAGTATTTACTTTGGGTGTTTCTACCTGATCCACAATCGAGAAAGAAATTGGTGCTTCCTCCGGCCGAAAAGGTTGACTATCGGGCGGCTTGTTTTTGCCATCGAGAGGTTATTGATATCGGATATGTTTGTTCAGCGTGTTTGTCAAGTGAGTTTGCTTGTTCAAAATTGAATGTCCAATTAATAAAATTTATAAACTTTTTCCAGTCTTCTGCAAATTTAGCCCAATCTGCACCACATGCCAGTAAGCAATCACCATTGCCATTTACTTGCTTTTATTCACCTTTTGTTTTGCTTTTTTTTCAGCACTGTTTTCAAAACACCGGGTCCTTTGGCATTAAAAACGAAGAAAAGAAAGAAATTCTAAAAGAAACTTTGAATATGACCGAAGAGCTGAAGTTTTTTGTAAAAACTGCTTTCGAGTCATTGCATTTTAGGTTTAACGGTAATTTAAGAATGTGCTTGGTTGAAACTTGGTTTACATAAATAAAAATTAAAATCATTAGAAAACGTTTTGAACAGAAAAGACATTTGGTCGGCCAATTTAACTATTGTAAAGGCCCTGACTAACCCCGCAGGGGTCAACGCAAAAGTGTAGAACTCAATCTCGAATTGAATCACCGTAACAAAAACAATATAGAACAGGCAAAACTCTCTGGTCTTGAAGTGAATGAGGACAAAACAAAGTGCCATGCTATCAACAAACAAAGCAACATCTATCAACCGCCTAGGACAAGACGTCACTGTTGGTAGCAGCAATTTAGAGATAGTTAAGGAGTTTACCTACCTTCGAACAAATATCAATCCCACAAACGACACCTTAGTGGAGATCCCAAGAAGAATTACCCTTGCGAACCGCTGCTGCGTAGGTTTGGCCAAACAACTGGGTTCAAAACACCTCACTCGAAAGACAAAGTGTCTGCAATACAAAACTTTGACTTTACCGGTCCCACTCGGCGCGGCGCCTAGTGCTGGACGATAAGTAAAAAAGGGGAATTTTTACTGGGCACTTTCGAGAGAAAAATTCTTCGACGGATTTTCGGTCCCGTATGCGACGATGGCGAATGGAGAAGAAAGTTCAACCGAGAACTGTACGAGCTGTACCAAGATGTGGATGTAGTCCAGAAGGCCAAAAAAAGACGACAACATTGGCTCGGCCACATCGAGCGAATGGACGACAACGCTCCAGCCAAGGAAATCTTCTCATCCCAGCCCCCAAGTTCGTGACGACAAGGAAGACCGAACCTACGTTACAAGGACCAAGTGACTGTGCGGATGCCAGAGCGCTTGCTTTCGGACTGGAGAGTGCATGCGAAGGACCGTTCACGATGGAAGGCTGCAGTATCTCAGGCTGAGATCCTTCATGGATTGTGAGCCGTATAAGTTAGTAAGTAAGTAACAAAAATATTGCCATTACATCAGATAGTCAGGTAGCACTTAAACTTAAGCGTTAAACTCTTACAAGTTTAACTGAAAACTCGTTATGGAGTGCAAAGGCAGACTATGATAGGCAACAAAGTAACCCTTCATTGGGTACCATCACAGCGTTCAGGGAAATGAGGATGCAGATATAGTGGCAAAGACAGGTGCGGTTACTCCGCTAGTAGGACCGTAACCCTACTGCGGAATAAGAGAAAACTTCATTAGAAGTAAACTGACAGCAAAAGAGGAAACCAGGAGAAGAAACAACTGGGCACAACTGCCCGGTCTGAGACAGGCGAAGATGCTTCTGCACCTTTTTGACCTGTATCAGTCTAGGCAGGTTTTCGCTCGAGTCGTTGTAAATTAAAAAGGCACCTTAGGTTTATAGCTTTTACGTAATGGCGTTCTGTAAATGAATGGAAGATGGAAGAGAAGTGATAAAAAATTAGGGAAAGAGTCGAAATTGACAAAAGTACCTTTATTAATCCCCAAAATAACATTTTGGACCAAAATTTACTTACTTATGGTGGCACTACAGTCCAGGTCGGGCTTCATTTAAAAAAACGTCTCGTCCCTAGCTAGCTGTCTCCAGTTTCGCATGCCAAGTTGGTTCAGGGGCCTGATTATGGGATTTGCGGCGGATCGTTTTTAATTCGACTCGCTTCGTTTTGCCATATTAACGGATTCGCGGCGGAGCGAAAAAAATTCTTCCAATATTCCAGTCATTCAGTCATTGGATACTTTTGGTTTAACAATTTCTTCCAATATTCCTTCCGGATTGGATTTGAAGACTACGAGCCGTAGCATTGTTTTCCATTCGCTCAACATGACCCAACCATCTAAGTCGTTGGACCTTAACTTTTCTGGCTAGGTCAGTGTCGCTGAACGGCTCGTACAGTTCTTGGTTGAATCTTCGTCTCTGCACCATACATGAGGACCAGGGTGGTGAGGGTTTTGTAGAGTGTCACTTTAGTTGCTCGGGAGAGGATTTTACTACTTAATTGCCTTCTAAGTTCAAAGAAGCAGCGATTGGCAAGAGCGATTCTTCATTTGATTTCAGCGCTGGTATTGTTGTCTGAGTTGATAGCGGATCCTAGGTAGACGAAGTCCTTAACTTCCTCGAAGTTAAATCTGTCTATGTTGACGTTTGCTCCAAGACGTCGATGTTGGTTGTCCTTCTTGTTGACAGCATTAACTTGGTATTGCTCTCTTTAACCGCTAGACCCATCTTCCTGGCTTCCGTCTCAAGACTCACAAACGCTCCACTGACATTACGCTGTATTCTTGCAATTATGTCAATGTGCGTATCTTAGTAGCTGGACGGACTTTTGAAAGATTGAGTCTCTGGTGTTGACGTTGGAGCTTTGCACAATCTTTTCAAGAATAATATTGAAGAAATCGCATGATAGCGCATCGCCTTGTCTAAAACCTTTTTTGCATCAAAAGCGTCCGTTAGGTTTTTTCCGACCATGATGGAACAGCCCGAGTTTTCTATTGTCATCTTACACAGACGGACGAGTTCTTCTGGGATGCCAAAACTAGACATTGCTCTATAAAATTGGTCTCTTTAAACTAAAGAAAAAAACTATAAACACTGATAAGGTCATACGCGGCCTTGAAAACGATGGAAAGGTGGTAGGTATTCAGCCCTATTGTCGTATCCGTTCGGAGAAACTTACGATCGTAACATTTATTTTGTTCATGGTATCCGTTTCGTAATAGAAATATTGACGTATATTATTATATTGTCGTTCCGCAAATGTTCCGACACAATTTAGATGTCGGAACAATCGGAGACTCATAAAACAAAATAATCGCTATGCATCGCATAGCGTTCGTTGAATTTTGGCTTTTCGCCGCATGAAATCGTGATGCGTTACTCTGAGTTTGAAATTTCAACGCAAATTTGAACTTTTTTCTGACGTATGTACGATTTAACAATCGGAACCATTAGGACGATATCAAATTCGTATGTTCCGTACAAATCGGATAGAATTTTCATACGATCGGATACGACGATAGGGCTGATTGATTTGAAGTTCCTGGGTCTTCTCCAAGATCTGCCGTAGGGTGAATATTTGATCGATGGTGGACTTTCCGGGTCTGATGCCACACTGATAAGGACTTATCAGGTTGTTGACGAAGGGCTTCAAACGTTCTCACAGCACGGCAGACAAGATCTTATAGGCGATGTTAAGGAGACTTATACCTCTGTAGTTGGTGCAGTTAAGGGGATCTCTTTTTTTGAGGATTGGGCATACGATGCTGACATTCCATTCGTCGGGCATGCTTTCCTTCGACCAAATTTTGCAGATGAGCTGGTGCAATGTCCTAACCAAATCATCGCATCTTTGTACTGTTCGGCGGCTAGTCTATCCCTATCTTCACTTCGTCAAGGTCAGGGATTGGCAAAAAACCACGAGAAAATAATAGTCGAGGTATATAATCCTAGAAATGGACCTTGGGATATGTTCAATTTAGAATAGAAGCAATGCGTATAGCGATCATTTAGAGACGACTAAAGCCATTTTTCAAAGTTACGCTTATGCGAATCTTGCCCCGAAAAACTGTCCAGAAACAAATCCAAACGGTAGTTATTACTTTACGTTTATATATTCTTTAATAACATTTGTTTTGTTTTGTGCTTAGATAAATGTATGAATAAATTTATTTATTAATTAATAATAATTAAATACAATTACATAAAAGTAGTTGTTAATGTTTTCGCTTGCTTCAAATATCTTACAACCTTATGTATATACATACCAAAAAGTTAATAATTAATATATTTATTATTGTTTCTTGAATCTTTTTAGCTTCTCGCTAATTCGCATCATATAAAAGGAGCCTTTAAATAGTGCAATAAATATGAATATTGTTAAAGTAGACAGAATATTATATAAATTGCGTTATAAATCAAAATGTTCAACATTTTGTTTGTTGTCAAATTCTACTGCTTATTTTCTCTTGCTGTATATTAATGAGTTTATTTAATAACATTTTTGTTTTAGTTGGATAAATTTCTGTTATAACATTTTGGAAAATTATGAAAGGTTTTATGTTTTTTCTAGGCGGATGTTTCGTTGGGTTCTACCCAACCTTCGCTGTCGTCTTCGCTATCTGAATCCTCGGATTCGGATAGTTCGATTGCAACTCTTCTGGCAAGAATCGATGCTACATCGTGTAGGGCTGTGTTTCTTTCGATTTCTTTTTGTTCGGACTTTTCGACTTTACGCAAAGTTATTCCTGAAAAGGTAAAGAAAAGAATTGTGTTATGAAGCGACATTTAACAAGGAAATTCTTTGAGGAACATTGATTCAGTTGGCCAACGTTTGCTATATGAGTCACAGTCTTAGTTAAACCAAGCGAGCCCATTCAAAATTCCGTTACCACTTGTGTGGTCCACATCCACCTGTGTCATGAGCTCTCTACCTCGCGAGCTCTTTACGCCTTATTTACCTACTTAAGGTGGCGCTACAGTCCGTTGTGGACTTGGGCTTCAATCAACAGTTTCTGCCAGCCAATTCAGTCCCTAGCTAGCTGTCTCCAGTTTTGCACTCCAAGTTGATTGAGGTCCTCTTCCACTTGAGTGCGCCACCTGAGTCGCGGTCTTCCTCTCGTCATACGTCCCTCGGGAATAGTGTCGAAGGCTTCCCGGGCCGGAGCATTGGTGTCCATCCGCTCTAAATGACCGAGCCTGAGTCTCTGAACCTTGACCCTTCTGGCTAGCTCCATGCCGTAAAGTTCGCTGTTATATTTTCTTCGCCATTCCCCTTCAATGCACACGGGGCCAAAGATGACCCGAAGAACTTTCCTCTTGAAACAGCCTAATGCACATTCATTCGATTTTGTCAAGGTCCATGCTTCTGCACCATACAGCAGGACTGACAAACTCCTCTACTACCTCGAAGTTGTGTACGTCTATTGTGACGTTCTGTCCGAGCCGTCGGTGTTGGGTGTCCTTCCTCGAGGGCAGCATATACCTACTTCGTTTTTCCCTCATTCACCGCTAAATACATTTTTGCCGCTTCTGTCTCAATTCTCACAAAGGCGCCATTGACATCACGCTGTGTTCTTCCCATTATATCAATATCATCGCAGTACGCGAGAAGTTGAACAGATTTTTGGAAGATAGTGCCTCTGGTGTTGACGGTGGAGTTCTGTACTATCTTCTCAAGAACCATGTTAAAGAAATCGCACGACAGTGCATCGCCTTGTCTGAATCCTTTTTTTGACGTCGAAAGATTCCGTAAGCTCGTTGCCAACCTTGATGGAGCAGCGAGAGTTCTCCATCGTCATTTTGCACAAGCGAAACGAGCTTGTCAGGGATGCCAAAACTAGACATAGCTCTATACAGTTCATATCTGTATATGCAGTTATTTCGCGACCTTAAAACCGATGAAAAGGTGGTGGGTATCGATTTGGAGTTCATAGGTTTTTTTTCAGGATCTGCCGCAACGTGAAAATTTGGTGGATGGTTGACTTTCCTGGCCCGAAGCCACATTGATAAGGACCAATCAGATTGTTGACGAAAGGCTTCAGACGTTAACATATTACGACGAAGTTAATAGACTGATACCTCTGTAGTTGGCGCAGTTTAGAGGATCTCACTTTTTCAGGATCGGGCAAACAATGTTTCATTCATCGGGCATGCATTCCTCTGACCATATCTTACAGATTCTTTGGTACATGCTCCTACCTAGCTCGTCGCCTGCTGCCCTGCTGCTTTGAACAGCTCGGTAGCTAGACCATCTGCTCCAGCGGCTTTGTTGGATTTCAGCCGTGGTATTGCCGTGTTCACTTCTTCTAGGTCAGGTTCACGGAATTGTTGACTATCGTGTCCGATGAGAGGCTCCTGTCTGACGGCGGGGTTTTGTTCGTCGTCGCCGTTATACTGTCTACAGAAGTTGTCTTTTCATGACCTTGAACCAGCTGTGTAACCCTCCGATAAAACCTGCGAACTTCATTCCTGCTGTTGGCTCTCTCAACCTCCTCGAAGCAGGAGTTCCTTTCTCCTCTTTGCTCGTAGAGCTCACGAGCAGCTCTTGTAGTTCTATGCAGCGCCACCTTGTATGCTTCCTGCTTGACTGCATGGGACTGCATGCATCCTTCATCAAGCCAGGGGTTTCGTTTTGGTGGCTCTCTACGCCTGCAGGCCGGAAATCACAAGACAAAATTAATCAAAAAGCGTTCTTATCCACAATTTCATGCTTCTACAGCATAAACAATAGATTAAATCCGGGATGATGGGTGTCTTGAGAATTGTGCTACCCAACACACTTCTTGGGTCAAAGGAGCACGAGTTTGAAAAAAAAGTATTTTTCGTTTCATTCCACCGCTGGTCTGCGTTAAAAATTGTCTATAGTCTATTCGCGGCCTTAACTCTACATCGCACTAGCTTATTGGCTTTCGTTTAAAAAAAAAAACATCGTTTCTAGACAACTGAATGAAAATAAAAAATAAAAGGAAAAAACAAATCTCACCATCTCGAATAGCTTTCATCAAATCATTCCTGGAATCATGATACGGTGGCAGCAGTTTCTTTGCCCCGACAATATGACTTGCGCTTGTAATGGCCTTCGGAATGTCACCATTGGCAATAGGCTTAATAATTTGATGGGGTGTCTGTGCCTCGACTGGAGGCGGAGGTGGTGGTGGTGGTGGAGCTGGCTGTAATAGCTTTGTTAAATGCTACGAAAAAAAGAGTTAACAAGTGACTTCTTTATTGGATTTTCAATCAAACCTGATCGGGAATAGGTGGTGGTGGTGGAAGATCATTTTGGGAATTTATTTGCTGTACCATCATCGTGCTATTGAAACTGTTGATCTGATTGCTCAATTGGGCCATCACCAAAGCATTAGCATCCTGCACACTACTGCTAGGTGCCAATTGGGGCGAACTAACACGCGAAGTGCTGTTTGTGCGACCCAACAACTTAACCGCAACATTGTTGCCATTAATGGCGCCCATAGTTGGCGATGTCATTCCATCTGGAATTGGTGGTGGTGGCGGCAAAGCATCTCGGCTAGTCGACATACTTCGTCCTCGAGTCGGAGTGTTGGCATTCGATGTGTTTGGTGTGCCAGTTCCACTGCCATTCGATGGTGGTGCTGGCGGTGGCTGCGATGGGCGAGGTTTCGTTCGCGATGGAGTTCCAGCCGCATAAATGACTTCCGAAGACATCGTACTTTGATTTGCCTGGCCATAAAGGGTCTGAGAACTGTAAGCACCCTCGTCATACTGCTGCATTTGCTGTTGAATTTGGTGTTGGTTCTGCGAAGCATTTAATCCGTTCACATTGTTGACCATTGCTGAGGCTGCTGAATGTGGTGTCAGTGGACCGTACATGTCAACTTGGTCCGCCGGATAACTGCGCCGCAACTCGATTGAACTTGGACGAGCAGGCCTGCTCTCATATATTCCCATACCTTCAAGAAAACAGATCAGTTAGAAGTTTGGAAGAAAAGATTCAATAACTTACTGCTATAACCTGATTCATCGGTTACGACTGAATTTGGTGTCCTATAAATAACGTTGTTCGGCATAATTGTTTCGCCAAGACCAATAGCCAATTGCCGTTGCTTCTCCCGTGTATTGTGAGGAATGCGAACTTTCTTCTTGTGACCTCGAGCGCCACCACTGCCACCGCCACTGCCGCCCTCCTGACGAGGTCTATGCATTTTCCTGCCCTTATCATGCATCACACGTTCGGTGTCTTTGAGCATCTCCTGTCGCCACAGTTCAAAGAAGTAATTCGGATCTGTGTAGAATTTAAGCCCGTCCTTGCCGTCGTCTCGGTAGACATTCAACTTGTCCAGTGGCGGAGGTTTGTCACATTGCGAATAGGTTTCCAACATTGGCGTTGGCATAGTGTTACGCGAGAATATCTGCTGATCGAAGACCTTAGCCGATTTGAATGCTTTTTTGCGCTGAATATCGGTAAGGGGTACTTCTTCGACATTGCTGTCCAATTGGGTGACTTTGATGGCTAGTCTGTCTATTCGAGCTTGCAGGGAATTGGCTCGATCTCCGATATTGCCAACGTCACGAGCGAGTTCGCCGAAAATGTCCTCAGCATGTTTTGAGAGTGAGGAGAGTTGGCGGATTATGTTGGTGAGTGTTGTGTTGGTTACTGTTTCGAGTTCAGTTGTTTGCAGCTCCTCTTGTTGGTACACAGAGCGAGCTACATGCACTGGCTCGATGGAGCGTTTTGGAAGCGGCATCTTAGATTGTTTGGCAATGCGATTTCTATGAACGATGTATTCTTAAGACAGAATAAGAGTCTGAAATGAGAACTGTCTTATTAATTTAAGGAAACATTTTTTTGGTAATCAAGTTTGCTTTAAAGGGATCAAGGAATAGTGAAGGCAAAATAGTGCTTAGAATATCCATTTGCATTAATCAAGCATAAAAACGGATTAGATGCTGTTCCAAAAAGTTAACATATAAAATGACCCATGGAGCAAGTAACTATACCTTCGAGGCTATTGTTTGGATCCACCAATTTAGATGGCCAAAGCTTATTTCAGTAATAAAGCTGTCTTATGACACTTTTCCCTCCATGGGGTAAGCCTTGACGTGGCGGAGCGGCTTACGGTAACTACTACTATGAAGCTAAGAGCTATGCGATCGCGAAACTTGTTTTCGCAGAAGGCCTCCCATGGTCGACAGGTCAAAGCGGAGTAGGCTGTTACTACTAATTACCCCACAAGGAAGGAGTGTTCCCACCAAGGCTATCCCACCGAGGGACGGCAGCGAATGAATTTCTTCTTTGGAATCAACGGTGGCGTCTCCAGTTCCAGTTAGGCCGAACAACTTGGTGAACACCTTTACGGGCTACTTCGACTTATTCGAAGCCCAGGCCGTAAAAGGAGCGGTTTTTCCGGCTCTTGCACTTGGAGTCACATCAAGTGCCTGGTACTCCAGGTTTGGGGTTGTGCGTTGGGGTGACTTCCCGACCACGTAGAAAAGAATCGAGTTGCGAAGCAACAACGGCCTCTGAAACGTACGGATACACTGATGACGACCCAAGCAAATGTATAAAGGACAACGAATTTCGGATATGCACGTGGAATGTAAGGTCCTTTAATAGACCGCGTGCTGCCGGACAATTAGCGGAGACCCCAACTGCTACAAAGCAGACATTACCGCTATCCAGGATATGCGATGGGTGGACCGGGCAAAAGGACGATGAGAAACTGCGACGTTAACTATGGTGATTGTTACCGAGAGCAATGACAGCGACTCTTTGGATGCGGATTAGTCGTGGGAAGCAGACTCAGGCAAAACGTCTTGAGCTTCAAATGTGTAAGCGAACGCATCACGACAATCCGAATCAAGGCTAATTTCGGCAACATTAGCCTAATATGCGCGCATGTCCCCACAGAAGAGAAAAGGACGACACCAAAGACGAGTTCTACGAGTTCTAGCTATGACATTAAAATTGTCATCGGCGATTTTCACGCAAAGCTGGGAAAAGAGGACATCTTTGGTAGAACATTCAGCCTGCTCGACACCACTTCCGTTAACGGATTCAGGCTGATCGATTTTATTGGTAGCAAGCACCTGGTTTCTACATCTCAACATACATAAAGGTAGATTGTTTCGACGGCCAGTGGAGTAGGTATGGATTGTAATCGGTATTGAATAAAAACACATGGGTTTAAAGTGGAAAAAGCCATGGGCCAAAAAACCACTATCTATCACGTTTTATTACAAAACACTTTTCTATCCCGACCTATCTCCGCTGCGCTCGGGTTAAGAATCTAATCAATTGAGTGAGAATATCCCTTTTATAGGAAAGGAAATGCTCAAGCTCAAAGAGTAGTTCCCTTTTGTAAGAAGGGAAATACTCAAACATCTAACTGAAAGCTCAATTCAGCGTTCAGTTCGATACATAGATGGAGATCTCCTAATCAATCAACCGTCAACCAGATTGATCACATTGCGATCGACGGGAGGCACTTGTCCAGCATTTTAGATGTTCAAACTTTCCGAGAAGCTAACATCGACTCGTACTCGGACTCGTAGCCAAGGACAACGAAATGCTGCAAGAATTCGACGTCGGACGGCTACAATCGCAAGAGATCGCCAGATCCTTCTCTGATCGAGTGTCAAGTTACCTCTTAAAGAGTTTTATGCCGCTACTGAGAAAAAGGATGAAGACACCAAAGCGACGCTTCAAAGAAGGACACGAGCAGGTCTATGCATTTTCTGCCTTGCTGTGTGAACGTTTGAATGCCTTCGTCAACAACCTGGTAGGTCCTTATCAGTGTGGCTTCAGACCCGGAAAGTCCACCATCGATCAGATATCCACCCTACGGCAGATCTTGGAGAAGACCCAGGAACTTCAAATCGATACTTACCACCTTTTCATCGATTTCAAGGCCGCGTATCACAGCGTCTATAGAGACCAATTATATAGAGCAATGTCTAGTTTTGGCATCCCAGAAAAACTCGTCCGTTGTATAAGATGACAATGGAAATCTCACACTGTTCCATCATGTTCGGAAAAAACCTAATGGACGCTTTTGATGTCAAAAAAAGTTTTAGACAAGGCGATGCGTTGTCATGCGATTTCTTCAACATCATTTTTGTAAAGATTGTGCAAAGCTCCAACGTCAACACCAGAGGCACAATCTTTCAAAAGGACGTCCAGCTACTAGGATACGCAGACGACATTGACATTATTGGAAGAACACAGCGTGATGTCAGTGGAGCGTTTGTGAGCCTTGAGACGGAGGCCAGGAAGTTGGGTCTAGCGGTTAACGGGGGCAAGACCAGGTTAATGCTGTCAACAAGAAAGGACAACCAACATCGATGTCTTGGAGCAAACGTCAACATAGACAGATTTAACTTCGAGGTAGTTAAGGACTTTGTCTACCTGAGAATCCGCTATCAACTCAGACAACAACACCAGCGTTGAAATCAAACGAAGAATCACTCTTGCCAATCGCTGCTTCTTTGGACTTAGAAGGCAATTGAGTAGTAAAGTCCTCTCCCGAGCAACTAGTGACACTCTACAAAACTCTCATCATCCCGGTTCTCATGTATGGTGCAGAGACATGGACCATGACATCTGATGAAAACGCTTTGGGCTGCTTTGAGAGAAAAATTCTTCGAGTGATTTTGGTCCTGTCTGCATAAATGGAGAATGGAGACGAAGATTCAACTAAGAAATGTACGAGCTGTACAGTGACACTGACCTAGCCAGAAAAGTTAAGGTCCAACGACTTAGATTGTTGGGTCATGTTGAGCGAATGGAAAATAATGCTTCCGGCTCGTAGTCTTCGAATCCAACCCGGAAAAACGTCGCAGAAGAGGAAGACCGCGACTCAGATGAAGTAAACAGCTGAAAGAGGACCTGAACCAACTTGGGGTGCGAAACTGGAGACAGCTAGCTAGGGACCGAGCTGGCTGGAGAAGTTTGTTTGGTGAGGCCCTGCTCCGACCTGGACTGTAGCGCAACCATAAGTAAGTAAAAAAAAAAAAACTATTCACAAACCCAAACAAGATAAAATCCGAACCACTTACAAGTAATCCAGCCCAAAACAAATTTGATATAAATAATTCGGTTGTTTCCAGCAAGCAAGCCGGAAGTAACTATTTGATAAACGACGTTGTATCCAAACCCCCAATCTAGCAAGTCGCAATCATTTGAAATGTACAATAACTTGCATTTTTAACATGTTTGCTCTTTCAACCGAATGACGTGATTAGAAAGTTGTTGTTGTTGTTTATCATTACCTCACCTACCGCCAAGTCAAGTTAACAACAAGAGGGGAAGATAAAAGTATGGTGGACATGTTTATTACTCACGTCTAGAAGCGATATTGACATTTTTTTTTAAATTCAAAACCATCCTTGAAGTTGTATTCAAAATAAGTAAACAATTTGCAATTCTTTTCAATCGAGTTCACAACGAGAACGATGAATGAAGAGGTAGGGAGCAATAACACGAAAGAAGTGTGTTCTGGGAGACTGAATTTTTCGCCTACTCCAACTCCAAGTGGTTGTTGCGCATTGAACACCAATTAAAGTGAAAATTTCAGGCCCTCAAAGATGTTTTTTCTTTGATTGCTTTAAATATTTACAAGATGTGTCCAATTTCTAAAAAGAATTTGTCTTTTTCGGATTTGCCACACCCTTTTCTACAAAAAAAATCACTGTAATGTTTCTGCAAACAATTTCAATTATATGCCTTGCCTACGTTGCGCGCATAGCAATTGGCATCAATAAGTTGCATCTCCTACTTTACGAACAATAAG
The DNA here is from genome assembly GCA_920937365.1 of Sphaerophoria rueppellii. NCBI lineage: Eukaryota > Metazoa > Arthropoda > Insecta > Diptera > Syrphidae > Sphaerophoria > Sphaerophoria rueppellii. Next base: position 68,760,805 of record CAKKXW010000002.1, on the reverse strand, counting down.
TTATTATAATTCTTGAAAATCAGACTGAAAACTACACAAGAGGATGCTGTAAAAGCTAACATACGAGTAAGAAGATAGATCTCAGATTACCAAATAGATATCCAACTCACCTTGATTCATGTAGTCATCGTGTAGCCTAGTTAATGTTTTTTCTTGCTTCTAATGAAAAAATAAGTAATTTAACCAGAAAACCGCATAAAACAAAAGTCTTTTTGTATTTATTTAATTCGTTTTGTTGTTTACACTGTTTGCTTACGTATTATTCGAGTTCATAAGTTAAATTTAATTTATTGTCTAATTCCACGAACTTGTACTTTATCGATTGGAACGAAAAAATCTACCGCACTGCAAAAATCAAGATTTTCTTATTATTTCTCTTTTGCATCCAATTTCACTCAATTTAACACAAATAGATGTTGAAAACAAAAAACTATTTAATTAAATTCCATCAGTATTTTTTAAACAAAAAGAAAAAAACTAAAGGAAAGAAGAAATATTGAATTGAATATGATTAAGGGTGCGGACGTGAAGATAATTATATTTTTTTTGTCTCCCCTGCATAGACGATTTTCGTAAGAAATACTTTCACTTCATGCGTGAATGCAATCTAAAATCTTTAAATTATAACTTTAGTTTATGATTATAGTTGTTTAAAGGGAGTTTTTATGTTGTTTTTAATGAATTTGTTTAAGAAAATAAAATTTTCTCGATAATTTTACAAGATTGCTGAAGATGGAAAAAACTGTCACCTCTACAATTTGGATTTTTTTCACACACACGACTTTTCTTGCTGAAATAAAGTTGGAGAAGCACTGAGCTGAGCTGTCATTTGATTTTGGTATAAAACACAGTTTGAGATGGAGAAAAGTTATCTTTAATCTGTAAGCACATTGGAAATGATGCATGCGCCACTAGGTCTCAAGTTGTGAACTATAATCGAGGGCAGATTTATTTTGTTGGTGTTTTGTTGGCGTTTTTTTTTTTGTTTACATCTGCACACAGTTTGAACTGCAAAACTCAAAATTGTGTTTCTTTTATATTTTTTAGTTCAGTGGAGTTTTGCACTATCTTCTCAAGAACGATGTTAAGGAAATCGCACGACAGTGCATCGCCTTGTCTGAATCCTTTTTTGACGACGAAAGATTCCGTGAGCTCGTTGCAAACCTTGATGAAGCAGCGTGCTTGGCAGGGATGCCAAAGCTAGACATAGCTTTATACAGTTTGTCTCTGTAGATGCTTAAGGCCGATAAACGATGAAAAAAAGGTGGCAGTTTGGAGTTCATAGGTCTTTTCCAGGATCTGCCACAACGGGAAAATTTGGTCAATGGTTGACTTTCCTGGCCTGAAGCCACATTGATAAGGACCAATCAGATTGTTGACGAAAGGCTTCAGACGTTCACATATTACGGCAGTGAGGATCTCGTAGGCGATGTTAAGTAGACTGATTCTTCTGTAGTTGGCGCAGTTTAGAGGATCTCCCTTTTTCAGGATCGCGCAAACAATGCTGAGGTTCCATTCATCGGGCATGCATTCCTCTGACCATATTTACAGATAATTTGGTGCATGCTCCTATCTAGCTCGTTGCCTGCTGCTTTGAACAACTCAGCAGCTAGTCCATCTGCTCCAGCGGCTTTGTTGGATTTCAGCCGTGATATTGCGGTTATCACTTCTTCTAGATCGGGTTCGCGGAATTGTTGGCTATCATCGTGTCCGATGAAAGGCTCCTGCCTGACGGCGGTGTTTTATTCGTCGTCGCCGTTATACAATCTACAGAAGTGGCCTTTCCAAATCCTCAGCTTTGTATGCCTCCTGCTTGGCTGCATAGGCCTGCCTGCATTCTTCGTCAAACCAGGGGTTTCGTTTTGGTGGCTGTGTGAAACCCAGCACATTAACGGCGGCATCCTTAACTGCTTTCTGGCAATGTTGCCACTGGTCTTCGATGCTTGCTGTTGGCGGCATAGGACTCCTTTAGAGGTTACTTGACACTCGATCAGAGAAGGATCTGGCGATCTCTTGCGATTGTAGCCGTCCGACGTCTTGCAAATGCAAATGCTTGCTTGTTTTGGCCGTTGTCGGGATATTCGTAGCACTGAGGTAGTGGTCCGAGTCGATGTTAGCTCCTCGGAAATTTCGAACATCTAAAATGGTGGACAAGTGCCTTCAGTCGATCGCAATGTAATCAATCTGGTTGACGGTGGATTGAACAGGAGATCTCCATGTATCTTTATGGATGTTGAGATGAGGAAACCAGATGCTTGCTACCACAACATTGCGCCCGAATCCGTTAACGGAAGTGGTGTCGTGCAGGTCGTGCTTTCCGACTGTTTCACCAAAGATGTCCTCTTTTCCCAACTTTGCGATAAAATCGCCGAGGACAATTTTAATGTCATAGCTAGGACATTGCTCATACGTCTTGTCAAGGAGCTCGTAGAACTCGTCTTTGGTGTCGTCCTTTTTCTCTTTTGTTGGGGCATGCGCGCATATTAGGCTAATGTTGCCGAATTTAGCCTTGATTCGGATTGTCGTGATGCGTCACATTTTAAATCAAGACTTTTTGCCTGAGTCTGCTTCCCACGACGAATCCGCATCCAAAAAATGTCTATTGTTGCTCTCGATAACAATCACCATAGTAAATTTCTCCGCTAACTGTTCGGCAGCACGCGGTCTGTTAAGGGACCTAACATTCCACGTGCATATCCAAAATTCGTTGTCTTTTATACATTTGCTTGGGTTGTCTGTTGTCTTGTGTATCTGTCCGTTTCCGAGGCCTGTTGTTGCTTCGCAACTAAATTCTTTTCTACGTAGTCGGGAAGTCGCCCCGACGTACAACCCCCGACCTGGAGTACCAGGCACTTGATGTGACTCCAAGTCCAAGAGACGGAAAAACCGCTCCTTTTACGGCCTGGGCTTCAAATAAATCAAAGTAGCCCGCAATGGTGTTCACGAAGTAGTTCGGGCACCGTTGATTCCAAACAAGAAATTCATTCGCTGCCGTCCCTCGATGGGAGTGCCTTGGTGCGTGGGAACAATCCTTCGTTGTGGGGTAATTAGTAGTAAGGGCTTACTCCGCTTCGACCTGTCGACCACGGGAGGCCCTTCTGCGGAAAAAAGTTCCGCGATCTAAGCTTCATAGTAGTAGTTACCGTAAGCCGCTCCGCTACGCCAAGGCTTACCCCAGGGAGGGCGGGCGTCTGGTACCGCTGGTTTCAAATTTCCAGCTCTGAATCCAGATCGTTTAAAGTTGTTTCGATTGATGCTAGTGTTTCCTTGTTAATACATCTTCCGGCGCAGCGGCCGGCGGCTCGGCGGTGTATAGATTGTTATATTCCCAAAGCATACTTGCACATCCATTGATCAAACATTTACCTCTTACAAATTAAAAATATAAACAATAATAATGTTAGCAAGCAGTATCTATATACAAAATGTTTGTGTAGTTATAATCACTGTACACCGCGCACAGCCCAACTACCGATAATGACAAGTTTCGAAAAAGTTACTATAAATATCTATAAAAAGATTAGATAGCTCATGGCCAGTTAATAATTTTTTTTGATAAGCCTTTAAAGTAACGCTTTCTTTATCTTTTCACTATAAAAGATAATATTCTTAGGATTGCTATTAGGTTCGATAGAAAAATGAGCTAGACGCTTCGTTTCTTTATTTGATTTCGCGGAGCTTTAAAAACGTCTTTTCACAAATTTGTTCCTATAATGATTCGCTTGCAACTAATTTCTTTAGTTTTTGTAATAACAGTTTTCTTATTGAACATAAAGAAAGTCTCACCGGAAGTGAATGGTATTGGGAAACAATTCAAACAGTAACGTAAATTTTAAATAAAAGAAAAAACAATACTTTCAGTTGAAAGGCAATGTTACGTTCACGATACTTGTGAGGGATGCCTTGCTGCAAATTACAATTGTGCTTGGTGCACGGACAAAGTTGGTATAATTATATTCCCCTATTTACTCCCCATGCTTCCAGCAACTTCCTTTTTTTCCCTTATAAAGAGATAACAAACCATCCCTCGATCCCATGCTCTCATAACCCCCTAACGCACCTCAGACCCCATACCCTCCCCCCAAATTTCTCCATTTCAGATTAAACATATCTGCGTCCACTAAGCCAGCCCCATATTACCGATCCCCCCTCACCTTCAAGTCAAGAGCCATACCTACAAGATCCTATTCCTTTTACCATGCCACAACCAATCGTCCCACCCCAAGTGACCCCAACCACCAAAAGATAGCATTAGAAACTTGCCAAATGTAACCAAACCCAAGAGGAACAGGATCACTAAATCTCGTTTACAACAAAAAATTTTTCTTTTTTTTTTTTTCTATAGACACCCTCGCGCATAATTGTTTTTTTTATTACTTACTTTTTTTTTTCCCCCCCCCCACATTTTTTTTTTTTTTTTTTTACCCCCCCCCCCCCCCCTTTTTTTTGTTTTTTTTTTTTTTTCCCCCCCTTTTTTTTTTTTTTTTTTTTTTGGCGGGGGGGGGGGGGGGGGGGGGGGGGGGGCGGGGGGGGGGGGGGCGCGGGGGCTGGCGCTACAGTCCGTTGTGGACTTGGGCCTCAATCAACAGTCGCTGCCAGCCAACTCGGTTCCTAGCTAACTGTCTCCAGTCTTGCACTCCAAGCTGATTGAGGTCCTCTTCCACTTGAGTACGCCACCTGAGTCGCGGTCTTCTTCTCCTCCTACATTAATCGAGAATAGTATCGAAGGCTTTCCGGGCCGGAGCATTGGTGTCCATACGCTCTAGATGACCGAGCCATCTGAGTCTCTAGACCTAGACCCTTCTGGCTAGGTCCATGTCGTTGTACAACCCGTAAAGTTCGCTGTTGTATCTTCTTCGCCATTCCCCTTCAATGCACACGGGGCCAAAGATAACCCGAAGAACTTTCCTCTCGAAACAGCTTAAGGCACTTTCATCCGATTTTGTCAGGGTCCATGCTTCTGCACCATACAGCAGGACTGGAATGATGAGTGTGTTGTACAGTTTTACTCTAGTTGCTCGAGAGAGGGCTTTTGCACTCAATTGCTTTCTAAGCCCAAGGAAACAGCGATTAGCAAGAGTTATTCTTCGTCTGATCTCGGCGCTGGTGTTATTGCCCGTGTTTATAGCAGAGCCTAGGTAGACAAACTCATCTGCTACCTCGAAGTTATACGCGTCTTTTGTGACGTTCTGCCCGAGCCGTCAGTGTTGGGTGTCCTTCCTCGAAGACAGCATATACTTCGTTTTTCCCTCATTTACCGCTAAACCCATTTTTGCCGCTTCTGTCTCAATTCTCACAAAGGCGCCATTGACATCACGCTGTGTTCTTCCCATTATATCAATATCATCGGCGTACGAGAGAAGTTGAACAGATTTTTGGAAGATAGTGCCTCTGGTGTTGACGTTGGAGTTCTGCACTATCTTCTCAAGAACGATGTTAAAGAAATCGCATGACAGTGCATCGCCTTGTCTGAATCCTTTTTTGACGTCGAAAGATTCCGTGAGCACGTTGCCAACCTTGATGGAGCAGCGTGAGTTCTCCATCGTCATTTTGCACAAGCGAACGAGCTTGGCAGGGACGCCAAAACTAGACATAGCTTTGTACAGTTCGTGTCTGTAGATGCTGTCATACGCGGCCCTTAAAATCGATGAAAAGGTGGTGGGTATCGATTTGGAGTTCATAGGTCTTTTCCAGGATCTGCCGCAACGTGAAAATTTGGTCGATGGTTGACTTTCCTGGCCTGAAGCCACATTGATAAGGACCAATCAGATTGTTGACGAAAAGCTTCAGACGTTCACATATTACGGCAGAGAGGATCTTGTAGGCGATGTTTAGTAGACTTATTCCTCTATAGTTGGCGCAGTTTAGAGGATCTCCCTTTTTCAGGATCGGGCAAACAATGCTGAGGTTCCATTCATCGGGCATGCATTCCTCTGACCATATCTTACAGATGATTTGGTGCATGCTCCTATCCCTGTTCCCTTGTTTATCTCTGCAGGCATCAGTTCTTGCTCGATGACCTTGAGCCAGCTGTTTAACCTTTCGGTAAAATCCCGAACTTCATTCCTGCTGTTGGCTCTCTCAACATCCTCGATCTGACGCTTCTCATGCTCTCTCTTTTTCCTCCTGAGAAGCCGGCGTTCCTCTCTCCTCTTTTGCTCGTAGAGCTCACGAGCAGCTCTTGTCCTTCTATGCAGCGCCGCTTTGTATGCCTCCTGCTTGGCTGCATGGGCCTGCCTGCATTCTTCGTCAAACCAGGGGTTTCGTTCTGGCGGCTGTGTGAAACCCAGCACATTAGAGGCGGCATCTCTAACTGCTCTCTGGCAATGTTGCCACTTGTCTTCGATACTTGATGTTGGCGGCATAGGACTCCTTAAGAGGTTACTTGACACCCGATCAGAGAATGATCTGGCGATCTCTTGCGATTGTAGCCGTCCGACTCCGAAGTCGAATTTTCTTGCAGCATTTCCTTGTTTTGGCCGTTGTCGGGATATTCGTAGCACTACCTTGGCTACGACGAGGTAGTTGTCCGAGTCGATGTTAGCTCCTCGGAAATTTCGAACATCTAAAATGCTGGACAAGTGCCTTCCGTCGATCGCAATGTGAACAATCTGGTTGACGGTTGATGGATCAGGAGATCTCCATGTACCTTTATGGATGTTGAGATGAGGGAACCAGGTGCTTGCTACCACTACATTTCGCCCGCAGCAAAATCGATCAGCCTGAATCCGTTTTCGGATGTGTTTCCGACCGTTCCAAGAAAGATGTCCTCTTTTCCCAGCTTTGCGTTAAAATCGCCGAGGACAATTTTAATGTCATAACTAGGACATTGCTCGTATGTTTTGTCAAGGAGCTCGTAGAACTCGTCTTTGGTGTCGTCCTTTTTCTCTTCTGTGGGGGCATGCGCACATATTAGGCTAATGTTGCCGAATTTAGCCTGGATTCGGATTGTCGTGATGCGTTCGCTCGCACATTTGAAGCTCAAGACTTTTTGCCTGAGTCTGCTTCCCACGACGAATCCGCATCCAAATAGTCGCTGTTGTTGCTCTCGGTAACAATTACCATAGTAGATGTAGCAGTTTCTCATCCTCCTTTTGCCCAGTCCATCCCATCGCATTCCCTGGATAGCGGTAATATCTGCTTTGTAGCAGTTGAGGGTCTCCGCTAACTGTTCGGCAGCACGCGGTCTTTTAAGGGACCTAACATTCCACGTGCATATCCGAAAATCGTTGTCCTTTGTACATTTGCTTGGGTCGTCATCAGGGTATCCGTCCGTTTCCGAGGCCTGTTATTGCTTCGCAACTAAAATTTTTTCTACGTGGTCGGGAAGTCACCCCAACGCACAACCCCTAACCTGGAGTACCAGGCACTTGATGTGACTCGAAGTGCAAGAGCCGGAAAAACCGCTCCTTTTACGGCCTGGGCTTCAAATAAGTCGAAGTAGCCCGTAAAGGTGTTCACCAAGTAGTTCGGCCTAACTGGAACTGGAGACGCCACCGTTGATTCCAAAGAAGAAATTCATTCGCCGCCGTACCTTGGTGGGAGTGCCTTGGTGGGAACACTCCTTCGTTGTGGGGTAATTGGTAGTAACAGCCTACTCCGCTTCGTACTGTCGACCACGGGAGGCCCTTCTGCGAAATCAAGTTTCACGATCGCATAGCTCTAAGCTTCATAGTAGTAGTTACCGTAAGCCGCTCCGCCACGTCAAGGCTTACCCCTTGGAGGGCGTGGTAGTGACAACAGCTGCTAAAAAGGTATCAATGATGGCGATACCACGAGCTGATATCACCTTTTACATTGATAGCCAAGCGGCAGTAAAAGCGATTACTGCAACTGAGGTAAAATCAAAGCTTGTTTCATGCTGCCGCGAAGAGCTTAAGGTTCTTAGACTCTGCTGGGTCCCAGGCCTCAGCGATATACCAGGCAACGTGAAAGCCGATGAATTGGCAAGATTAGGGTCAACGCTTGACGTAAGCCAAGCTCAGCTAGTTATTACTCCTGCCTGTTATTTAAAACAGGAAATATCAAAAAGAATAACTATCAAGGCCGATGAAAGGTGGAACCTTCTTGACACCTACGAAGAATGGAAAGAATTATGCAGCTACACAAAACACAAGGGATCACTTCGATCTCTTGTAAGCATATTTACCGAACAAAATCTGTTAGGTTATCATATGAAAAAGATGAGAATCAGTTCAGATGATCTATGCAGAGGATGCCTTGACGAGGAGGTGCATGAAGACACTTCGCACTTTCTGTGTCACTGTCCCGCACTCTCCCACCAAAGGAAGAAATTGCTCCGCAACTATTTCTTCGGGGATTTAGAAGAACTCTAGTACACCAGGTACTAACATTCTGAACTTCGCCAAAGCCTCTAAATGGCTTGATTAACTGAACACATAGGTTTTTCTTATTAGCTTGAGTAGCAATACTTTGGTATCTGTATTGATCTAAGTGTGACGGTGACGACATCAACTGTCAGCCCCTTAACTTATCCTAACCTAAGTAAAACATGGATCTTGATGAACCTCAGAAAAGCATCAATTCAACATTCCTTAATTTTATTTTCAGCACATACCCAACAGTTTAAGCTTACATATCGCCCTGCGTCGAACAATCCACTGGACCTTTATTATCTTATGGACCTTACCTGGACAATGAGAGATGATAAGAAAACTTTAGTCAAACTTGGCGCCAAGCTATCGGAAGCATTGAAAAATCTTACAGCCAACTATCGCATCGGCTTTGGAAGCTTCGCTGACAAACCCATAATGCCAATGATTATGCCTCACTTAAAGGACAATCCCTGTGCATCCGAGGGACACACCTGTGAGCCTACTTACAGCTTCAGACATCATCTTCCACTGACAAATGACATCGATAAGTTTGTGAGGTCAGTTAAGAAAAGTCGTGTTACTGGCAACTTGGATAACCTTGAGGGTGGACTAGATGCCCTCATGCAGGTTATTGTTTGTCCTGATGAAATAGGATGGAAAGAAGAGGCAAGAAAAATAGTTGTTCTTGCCACCGATGGTTTTATGCATTTTGCTGGCGATGGAATCTTAGCTGGTATAAATAGGAAAAACGATAAAAAATGTCATTTGGACGAGACTGGAGAGTATACAGAAAGCTTAAAATTTGACTATCCGTCGTTAGAAGAGATTTATAGAGAGCTTGTAAGGCGGAAAATTGGTGTGATTTTTGCCGTTACTGACAGTGCCTATCAAACTTATCAGCAAATGAATTTTCTGATGAATGGAATCAGTAATGTGGAGAAGCTGAGCTTGGACTCGTCGAATATATTAGAACTTATAAAAACGAGGTTAGACCACTTACACTATTTTGCGTCCTAAAAAAAAGGTATAAGAATTTTTACGGTAAATGAATTTCAGTTACGAGGCATTTCTTAAGCGAGTTAAATTCACTGACAACAGTCCTCCTTTCATCGATTTAACTTATTCAACAAATTGTGGTGGGCAGTTTGACAGCTTGCGAAATCGAAACTATTGCGCCGATTTGAAAATGGGACAAGAAGTTGAGTTTTACATTAATATCACTCTCAAAGAGTTTCCAAGTGACAGAAATTATGTGAGTTCATTGTTGTGATTGTGACATATGTCATGATTTTCACATTTCGCCATTTTGTTTTGTTTAGAGTAGAACAATTCGAATTGAAGATCCTGGCTTATCGGAGTTCTTGGAATTGGATATCGACATTCAAGAACCATGTCCGTGTAATGAAAAAGAAGTGGATGATGAGAATGAGCGTGCCATGTGCAATATGAATGGTATCTTCAACTGTGGCATGTGTAAGTGTGATGATGGGTGGTAAGTGTTGAGTTTTAAGAAAATAAGACAATAACTTCATTTAAAATTCTTTCAGGGGAGGAGTATTTTGCAACTGTGATTTGGGAACCTCGAACTCTACAACAGCCATTGAAAATGAATGCCGGCAACCATTTAAGTCAACCCCACAACTGGGCCCGATTTGTTCTGATAGAGGTGAATGCGACTGTGGTGAATGTTATTGTTTTCCCGGCTATGCTGGAAAATATTGCGAATGTCCAGAGTGCATGGATTGTGATCTGGAGAAGGCAGATTGCTTCTGTGGGAAATGCGTTTGCAAATACGGTTGGTCGGGAAACCGTTGCAATTGCAAGGCGGAAGTTGATGACAAATGCAAGACTCCCAATGGTGAAATTTGCTCTAATCGAGGTGAATGCCAGTGTGGTGAATGTTTGTGCAGAGATTCGTTTGTGGGGAGGTTTTGTGAAATCGGAAATCAGGAAAACGAGAACAAGCTTTGTCAGTATTACGAGCCGTGTGTTAAGTGCATGATACAGCAAAAGTTGGGAACGTATATATGTGAAAATATCACTGAAATATGTTCCAATACCGACAGGGAAATATTCCAATACTCGTTTGTAGCAAACGTTAATGGTAAACTAGCTCTTAATGTATTTCTGTCCAAGTTTGCCTTATAATTTTGTATTCCTCTTTCAGATGATGAAGCTCGATGTGTGGTTCGGTTGATCGATAACAACGACATTAAATGCGATCATTTGTTCTCGTACAACCGACCGGATTCTTTGAAGAGTTATTTGTCAATAAAAATCGAAGATTGCACTCCTGTTAACCCCATCATGATGGGTGGATTCATTTCATTGCTTACGTTTCTCGTTGGGTTGATTGTGCTTGTTATGTACATTTGCTGTGTGCGCGTTGCAGACGCCAGAGAGTTTGCGAGGTTCGAGGAGCAAAAAAAGAATTCTACACTGATGGAGAGTCCTATTTATGAAAACCCGGTGCGGAGATATTTGGTTCCGCAAATGGAAGAGGATGATATGAAGATATAATGTTAGTTCTCAAACAATTTTAAGTGCAAAGATATTCAGTTTCAAAAACAATTTGTTAAATTTAAAGAAAATACAACCAACAACTTACTACGACTTTTTGTTGGGAGCTAGTTTTTTTAGTTTTTTATTGTGTGGTTAGAAAAAACAACTCGACAGCAAAAAATAAATCAAATCGGAGTGCTATATTGGGGTTCTTCTTTTTTTTGTAAAGACTGTTGCGAGGCAAGAGGAGGGGAGCCTTGGAAAAATCTGACAAGTCAGATTTCGGAGAGGAAGGAAACTAGGAATGGGATACTAGGGTTGGAAAAGGAAAGAATGCTAAGTTCCGGGGACGCGGCCTGCTTGCGATGCACGGCGTCAGCTCGTCGGACGGGGGGGATCTTGCCCCCGAAACCTAACCTCACCTGCAAACAAATACACAGATCAGGCCTAAACACATAGGGAAAAATCGGACTAGGAATTGACGGACGGACTACCTCTACGTCAGAGGCACTGCTGGTGTTAGTGCAGTGAGGCCATTACCCACCCTACCATAGGAATATTCGGCCATTTTTAGATTCCCCCAAGATGGCAGATGATCGGCTTCGACTCACCACATCCTCTAAATAACAAGGACGTCAGACGGACTTACGGACCCCTCTGACGTAAAGATAATTTAAGGAAAGTTGAAAACACTAACAAAATACATTACAATGTTTCCCTCATCGTTCCCGCAATTCCAGTCTGTCTCAAGGACCTTGCTGGAAGACATGAAACGATGAGGCAAACGAAAACAAAAAGAATTGGCGTGGAGCAACGATGTCCGACGTGAAGTCAGACATGGACACCACAACCAAGTAATAAAGACACACTAGTGGGATTGAAAAGTAAAATTAAGAAATAGAAAAGAAAAAAGTATAGAAAGGATGGGAAAAGGATGCACAATACAAACAGTGAAGGCTGCCGCCGCTACAGGACTCCGAAAGATCACGTCGCAATACACCTAGGTACGTCAGAGACCTTCCTGGTGCAGACATACGTGTCTTTCAAAGGCCTGCAACAGCCACAGACAAACACTAACACACATGAACCGCAGTCACTGTGAATTTTCAAAGACTCGTCGCAATTTATCTAGGTCCGCCTGTGGCCTTCCTGATAAAGACTTACGAGTTTTAAAAATTCACAGTAAGTTTGGTTCCCACTTACACAACATAAAAAAACTGAAACTAAGACATAAATCCTAAGCTAAACTGCTCAAGACGTTGGGCGCCAATTTGTTGCGAGGCAAGAGGAGGGGAGCTTTGGGAAAATCTGACAAGTCAGATTTGGAAGAGGAAGGAAACTAGGAATGGGATACTAGGGTCGGAAAAGGAAAGAATGCTAAGTTCCGGGGACGCGGCCTGCTTGCGATGCACGGCGTCAGCTCGTCGGACGGGGGGGATCTTGCCCCCGAAACCTAACCTCACCTGCAAACAAATACACAGATCAGGCCTAAACACATAAGGGAAAAATAGGACTTGGAATGGACGGACGGACTACCTCTACGTCAGAGGCACTGCTGGTGTTAGTGCAGTGAGGCCATTACCCACCCTACCATAGGAATCTTCGGCCATTTTTAGATTCCCCCAAGATGGCAGATGGTCGGCTTCGACTCACCACATCCTCACCTGTCAAAAACTTCGGCCACTTTGGGCACCCCTAGGAAAAGTCTCTCAATTCATGTTGCCTCTGATATAGCAACAACAAAAGACAAAATCAAAGTCGTTTAACCATTTTAATTCAAAAAAAAAGGTTCACATTATTAATTATCGACCTTTCTATTACTTTATAAAAAAAGGATTAGTTTTCCCAAAAGAAGTTAAAGAAAAGAAAAAAAAATATATAATTATTTTTTTTCTGGGGCACCCTGTACTGAGGTTTCTCCCCAAAAAACTATAACAAAAAAATTTAGCCGCGATCCAAAAACCCTACCTCAAAGAGCTCTATGAAGTTGGTATAAGGGGCATACTTAACACTTATACGCGACAACAAAGAAACAATTGGGAAACTCTAACCTCACAAATAACTGGTAAACTGACTAATACAAATAAATAACGAATAACAAAAAAATATAAATAAATAAATAAAGAAATCAATAAATAAATAAATAACAAAATAAATAAGTAAATAAATAAATATAAATAACAAAATAAATAAATAAATAACAAAATAAATAACTTAATACTAAGAGACAAACACAAACACAAATCGAAGTAGGCTTTTAAGTTTATTTCGTAGAAATCAGAATAGAAACCTGAACGGTGACGGTTGCTGATGGTTGTGGTGGCTAGAGTTGAACGCACCCACTCTAGTGCGTTCTTGAGTGCGGGGACTCTTTGGCGTGACTTGGGAGTCTCTTTTGAAGCGCTCGCTGGGGATGGTTTTTTTCCAATGAAGTTTTGGGTAGCCTCAAACTTTATGGCTTTGGCTACCACAAGAAAAAAATGTTTCTTGGCGGCCCACTTGTGGGTCCGCCTGCAGCCGTCAAATGATATTTCCACTAAAAACAAAAACTTATTTAGGCTACAACTAACTACCGTCATTTTAACCACTCACCACTTGTTTTTTTTTTCTAATTTCACTCGTTTTGTTTTCTTTTTGTTTCGTTTATTTACGGAATGTATTTGTATTTCACTGTTTATATGGTTTTGGTCTTGTTTTTTTTTTCACTGTTTATTTGTTTTCCGTTTTATTGTTTCTTTATTTTTTTTTATTATTTAGTATTTCGTTTATTTAAAGAACTACCGGAAGATCGTGGACCGCACTACCCAAAAATTCATTAACCTTATTTTTTTTCTTACATTTTCATGCCCATGCCAACACCTGTCAGATCAGACAACTCATCCCAATCTCCGATCAAAGAGTGCGATCTCTGATCTTTTGTGTCCCCATGGACTTCGACCTAGCGCCACCTACTTACAAGCAGAGAAAGCTATTGTTTTGCATAAGTTTGCATTGAGCAAAATCGTTTGATGGAGGAGAGAAAATTGAAATCGTCAATCTTGATAATGCCTAACACACTGATAATTTATCTTTGAAGATGGCAAATGATGGTGGCGCCATCTATATAATTATCACAGAAACAGTCTTTCTTACGATTTTCTTGTATCTTAGCTTGGTTTGACAGATCTTCTGTAAATGGGTGAAATGATTATCTTTGGCCTTCGGATCGGCCTTCGCAACAAGACATTAACTGAAAGTGCAAAATTAAACTGGCATTTTGACGTCAAATATACCTACACAAAGTAAAGCGACTGGCGCTACAGTCCGTTGTGGACTTGGGCCTCAATCAACAGTCTCCGCCAGCCAGCTCGGTCCCTAGCTAGCTGTCTCCAGTTTTGCACTTCAAGTTGATTGAGGTCCTCTTCCACTTGAGTGCGCCACCTGAGTCGCGGTCTTCCTCACCTCCTACGTCCCTCGGGAATAGTGTCGAAGGCTTCACCGGCCGGAGCATTGGTGTCCATTCGCTCTAAATGACCGAGCCATATGAGTCTCTGGACCTTGACCCTTTTGGCTAGGTCCATGTCGTTGTAGAACCCGTAAAGTTCGCTATTATATCTTCATCGCCATTCCCCTTCAATACACATGAGGCCAAAGATGACACGAAGAACTTTCCTCTCGAAACACTCCAAGGCACATTCATGCGATTTTTTCAAGGTCCATGTTTTTGCACAATACAGCTGGACTGGGATGATGAAGGTGTTGTACAGTCTTACCTTAGTTGCTCGAGAGAGGGCTTTTCCACTCAATTGCTTTCTTAGCCCAAAGAAACAGCGATTAGCAAGAGTTACTTTCGTCTGATCCCGGCGCTGATGTTATTGCCCGTGTTTATAGCGGAGCCTAGGTAGACAAACTCCTCTACTACCTCGAAGTTGTATGCGTCTATTGTGACGTTCTGTCCGAGCCGTCGATGTTGGGTGTCCTTCCTCGAGGACAGCATATACCTACTTCGTTTTTCCCTCATTTACCGCTTAACACATTTTTGCCGCTTCTGTCTCAATTCTCACAAAGGCGCCATTGACATCACGCTGTGTTCTTCCCATAATATCGATAGCATCGGGGCGTACGCGAGAAGTTGAACAGATTTTTGAAAGAAAGTGCCTCTGGTGTTGACGTTGGAGTTCTGCACTATCTTCTCAAGAATGAACAAGAACTTTCCTGGCCTGAAGCCACATTGATAAGTCCCAATCAGATTGTTGACGAAAGGCTTCAGACGTTTACATATTACGGCAGGGAGGATCTTGTAGGCGAAGTTAAGTAGACTAATTCCTCTGTCGTTGGCGCAGTTTAGAGGATCTCCCTTTTCCAGTGGCAGAATTACCTCTCACAATATATTACATAACACTGATACAAAGTCTGACATATGATATGTATACCAGTTAGCTTCATATAGTCACAGATGAGTTTAAAAAGGAGATGGAAAACCGAGCTGTCAAAATGACAATGCTTACAAGTATGGAACATATTTACTGCGATAATATGCGTGTTTTTACTAATACTATCACAGTAAATATGGGTCCTATTACATCATTGGTGTTGCTGTTTTTTCTTATTTATTCACATACACGAGGTTTTGGTAAAATAAAATTTGAGTTATCCGGAGGGTAAAATGTAGGTCAGTTTCCGATCTCTTTTTGTCTCTGTTTATAGTAGGCTTACCGTTAATGCCTACTACGATCATAACTAGCTTTTTTGAAATTTCGGCCTTATTATCCGCACCTACTTTACAAACATTGGATAAACTATCTAAGATAAAAAAAAAAAAAAAAAAATAAACAGAGCGGGGCGAAAACTCTTAAAGAGCCAAGGCCTGAATGGCTTACTCTCATCACCAAGTCTCTATTTGCGTGTGAAGAATTGAGGGGACCTACAATTTATCGCCAATTTCGACAAGTTGAGAAGCACTTTTTCATGATAGATGATACTCTTGGAAGTTTTGTCAGTTCTTCGCAAAAGGCAGTGCCCGTGAAAGATGAAATAAAACCTTTATGGGCACGAGTAGGACTTGAACCCACGACATTATTAGCAGCCAATGCACCTAACCGCTAAGCCTATCTAAGATAGGCTTTCCAAAAACAAACTGAACGCGCCCAATGATCCTTAAGATAACAACAACAATACAACAGTGGCGGAGTTAGATGTGCCTTGGTGCTCAAGTGCATCGCATCGATGGGAAATTGGACCAACTACGATTAATTCTAGAAACTTATCGAAATGGACATTAAATTAGTAAATACAAGTTGTTCCTTAGTCTGTGTTAAAGCTCAAGCAAGTATAAATACTCAAGCAATCGATTTGTTATAAGCTACCGAATTTAATTTTTATTGTTTTTATTCTGATTCCTAACTTTAGCTGCGTTTTATTATCACGATGATCTGATCCGGATCAGATCATGAAAATAAAACAGCTTCTATCATCAATTTCCTTTTACTTCGAGTTTGGCAGATGTTTGTATTATTATTTTTTTTTTTTTTATTCCGATCGAAGTTGCCCTACGACTTTTTTTTTCAACGATTATTATGTTGTTTTTTTAGGGGAAAAGTTTTTGCTATGTAATTGAAAAATATTTCATTACCGGATAGATGAATGTGTGAAAGTGGCAGCACGGTTTTTATTGAAAATATACGCCAACGTTTCAACTTGTGTGCGGAAGAAGAACTAATTTTTGGATCACAAAAATTGATCCAAGTGAAAAGCAGGATTTCATTTTGTTGTTGTTACACATATAAATCAATGATCTGATCTGGATCATTGTGATAATAAAACGTAACTTTTGTACGATCAACATCTACAAATAAATTCTTTATTTTTTCGAGGCCATTAACACATCTATCAATAGGTTATGGGCGACATAAAGGATTTTGTGCAAGGTATCGCTCAATTTAACGGTTTAGGATACGATGACTGGCAATATCGAATGAGAATTCAATTGGAATCGAAAAATTTATGGGATGTTCTAACCAACAATCCCCCTGCAGATGAAGCTTTGAAAGCGGCGTTTATGATAGTAGATAAAATAGCTAAAAATTGTTTGGTAAATTTTATTCATTTTGACTATCTTAGTTATGTGAGAGGTCATGATACTGCAAGGGCAATGTGGCTCAACTTGTAATCGGCATTCGCAAAAACATCGATGGGCAACCAACTGCTACTAGGAAAACAACTTATGCAATTGCACATGAAAAATTGTGATTCAGTGACTTCACATTTGGCAATTTTTGAAAACTTGGTCGTCAACTCAAAATGGCAGGGGCAAAAATGGATGATAATGAAATGCTGACTCTGCTATTTTTAACGTTACCAGACAAGTTTGATGCATTGGTAACAGCACTTCAAAATATGGATGAAAGTAAGCTTTCATTATCCATAGTAAAAGAGAAGCTTAAAACTGAGGAACTAAAGTTGAATGGACGCCAAGTCGAAGATGTTGTAGAAACAACGGCATTTTCAAGCAAAAAGAAAATGTATAAGATTTATGATTTGATGATTTTCTTAATTAAGAACAAATCAGATGTTTTTCAAGCATTTAAAGAGCATGAAGCTTTGTCGACTGCTATGTTTGATTCTGCAATATAAAAACTGACCATAGACCAGGGAAGAGAATATCTATCGAAAGAACAGAATAATTGGTACAAACAAAAAGGTATTCAAGTTGAGTCAACAGTTACATATTCCCCTCAGAATGGCGTTGCCGAGAGATTTAACCGTCAGAGTGTTATTAATTGAGTCGGGTGTTCCAAAGAAGATGAGGAATGAAGCTGCTCTTACTGCAGTGTATATTATCAATCGTAGTCCAACTCGTTGTCTTGACAATTCGATAACCACAGCTCAATTATGTTATGGATCGAAGCCAAATCTAAGTAAACTGAAAGTATTTGGTTGTAGGGTGTATGCCTGGATACCAAATGCATATCTAAAGAAGTTTGATTCAAAAAGCAAGAAAACAGTTATGATAGGATATGGACCAAATGGATACCGACTCTGGGATATGAAAGCTAGGAAAAGAACAATTTCTCGCGATGTTAAGTTTGATGAATCCAATTACCCAAAATATATTGCATGGACCCACGAGCTAGAGGGAGTAGAGGAAAATATTGCTGTGTCTAATTCGAGCATACAAATTTCTGCAAAAGAAAAGGAAGAAGAAGAAACCAGGGACCTAAAGAAGGTACAAAAAGATGATGGCCTAGGATCTGAGGAAGCTGAAAATGCGCTCCCGTCACAAACTAATAACAAACAATCACCAAACTGAGATTGTGAGACGCAGTGTTAGGGAGCGCCAGCTGCCAAGTAAGTACCAAGATAATGTCATTACTTTAAAAGCAAATTCTGCTGCTGGTGTTCTTTCTACAGATCTCCCTGATTGTTATGAAGATATTCTGAATCGGGCTGATTCAAGTTCATGGAAGAAAGCAATTAATAACGAACTTGAATCTATGAAAAAGAATGACGTCTGGAAGATTGTCGATGCTCCTTTAAATAAAAAATTGTTGCAGTCAAAATGGGTATTCACTATCAAGGAAGAGGAATACGGCAACCAAATCAAATACAAGGCGCGTCTGGTTTTTAAGCGATTCTTACAAAAGTTTGGAATAGACTATACCGAAACATGTGCTCCATTAGCAAAGCTGACAACTATCCGTGTTTTGTTGGTAATAGGTGTATATAGGAAGTACAGTTTTCATCAACTTGATGTCAAGACAGCCTTTCTGCACGGATGAAGATCTTTATATGGCTGTACCAGACGGTTTATCATCAAGAGAGGGAAAAGCATGCAAGCTTCTTAAGTCAATTTATGGCTTGAAACAATCCCCTCGTTGTTGGAATCAAAAGTTAAATGATAACCTGCTCTTCATCGGATTCAAACGGTGGAATCATAATTACCGAGTTGCAAGTTGCAACTCGGTTTGCCCAACTCGAGTTGAACGCGTCAACTCGGTTTGCCAACTCGGTTTGAAAATTCGGTTCGCCAACTCGGTTAGCAGCTCGGTTTGCCAACTCCGTTTGAAACTTAAAAAAAAAAAAACAACCGAAAATACCATGTTTTTAATCCGTCAAAATCTTTGCCATCTGCTGATGAAAGTTAAATGTCAATGGCTCAATAGAAAGATAAGGTACGATTCTAGGTCGCTATATATATATACAGTGCCTTGCATAAGTATAACCACACCCGAAAAAATGCATTTAAAAGAAAACCTACAATAGGAATGACTCCTTACTATTTTTTTATTGAGTTGCATCACTGATCAAGCAAATTGAGAAGAAAATAAAGTACCGTTATTTTCTCTCCTGGTGTTTAAAAATTAAAAACAGATTTTGATGTATTGCAAAAATATAACCGCACAATGCAAATCTCTTTGAAGCTGTATTCAGTCAAGTGCTTTCAAATAAAAAACAACAATGCCACGTGATACGCATTTAAGCGAAATTGAAAAAGGCAAAATCTTGGCTTTTCGGTCTAGCGGCCTAAGTCTTAGGGCTATTGGAAGTCGAATTTCACGATCGGATCCTCTCGTTCGAAATTTTTTAAAACATCCAGAATCTTATGGGACAAAAATAAGACCGGACGTCCGCAGAAGCTGACACGTCGCGACAAAAAGCGTTTAATCAATGCTGCATTCAATTCAGGGCATTCTTTGCCGCAATTTCGTAACGAATTGGGTTAAGGAAATTCGGTTTCAACCGTTTCTCGTGCTTTAAAAAGCAGTGGAGTGATTGTTCGGGGCAAAATGGTGCCAGCTCCAAATTTAACAGCAGCCCACAAACAAAAAAGATTGGAATCTGCCCGCCAAAACATAAATCGGGATTGGAAAACCATAAGTGACTTTTTATTAATCTACACTAAAATCTCGTTTTTCCAAATGGCATACTGGATGGAATTAATGTTTTTTATTAGGTTATTTTAAGTGATGAAAAAAGTTTAATCTCGATGGACCAGATGGTTTTAGAGCATGTTGGCACGATTTGAGGAAAGAGAAAAAGTTTTTTTCCAAGAGGAACTTTGGTGTTGGCAGCTCTATGGTTTGGGGGGCCTTCTGCGAGCGTGGTAATGTTGTACTTGCCTTCACCTCTACCAGACTGAAGAGTTCTGCCTACACTTCGGTCCTTGAGGAGAATTTGGACGAGTTCGCCAAGTTGAGCATGTCTTCCAGCAAGATAATGCCCCAATTCATGCAAGTCGTCAAAGTTTGGATTGGTTCGAATAGAAAAACATTAATTTGATGGAGTGGCCGTCACATTCTCCAGATTGCAACCCCATCGAAAATCTTTGGGGCATTTTAACTCGCAAAATGTATGCCCATAATAAGCAATTTGCTAGTGTTGTTGAGCTGCGAGAGGCAGTTGTGACAGAATGGAACGCTTTAGACGACTCCATATTGAAAAATCTAATTAATAGTATGCCAAAAAGAATTCTAAGATTGGTGGAAAATACAGGCAACAAAATTGCATATTAATTGTTTGTTAAAAATGAATTTAAAACAAAGATAACACAAAATACAATAAATGCGGTTATATTTTTGCAATACATTAAAATCTGTTTTTAATTTTTAAACACCAGGAGAGGAAATAACGGTACTTGATTTTCTTCTCAATTTGCTCGATCAGTGATGCAACTCAATAAAAAAAAATAGTAAGGAGTCACTCCTATTGTAGGTTTTCTTTTAAATGCATTTTTTCGGGTGCGGTTATACTTATGCAAGGCACTGAATTTCTTTCTGAATAATACAGGATATGCTCGAAAACCGGTCTAGAAAACACATAAAAAATGGAATAATTAGGTTTTTATCGATGCCATCCGCTGATTATAAAATTCTACCACTTGGTAATTAATTGCCATTAGATATATACATATAATATAAGCTCAAGATTAAAAAAACACTTACAAAATTAGAAGAAAGTTAACCAGTTTTTTGCTTATTGGCAAACCGATTTGGCGAACCGAATTTTCAAACCGAGTTGGCAAACCGAGTTCAATCAGAACAAAAGATCAACAAGCTGACATCTTTACCAAAGCAATGGATAGTGTACAATTCTTGAGTTTACGAACGAAATTAAATTTGATCACCTAACGAGATTCGATTGAGAGAGGGTGTTGAAGCTCAAGCAAGTATAAATACTCAAGCAAATGTAAATACTCAAGCAATCGGTTTGTTATAACCTACCGAATTTAATTTTTATTGTTTTAATTCTGATTCCTAACTTTGTACGATCAACATCTACAAATAAATACTTTATTATTTCGAAGCCATTTGCACATCTATCAATAGTCTGGTATTGGTATTCTCTTGCAATTCTTTTCCTATTGATTTTGAGAGGCAACACAAACATAATGCATAAACTGTTTCATCGAATTCATTCCACGAATAAAAATTGGACTTACACAAAAAACAGAAAAACCGTATGTTGTGTTTTTCTTTTTCTTTAGGTCTACCAAAGAAATAAAACATAATTTGTCTACTAATGATTAAGGAATTCCTTAATTATGGGGATACTTCCGGCTCATCTGCTGAAAATACACAAAAGGTTTAATAGACCAACCTTCAACTGACAATACGATAAACGCCCATCCAATTAATAAATCCTCCGATAAAAAGGTACCATTCTAAATGCCGACTGTTGTGTGTTTTTGTTATTAATTTCCTAATCCTCTTTTATTTAAAATAAATAACTTCAACTTATAAGATGTTTGCATTTAATTCGTATATCAGTAATAAAAACACAATTTAAGGCACGATTCATGGAGGTTTCTCATAAGGTAGCGAAAAATTAATTTCACCTCCTACAACGGACTCGCTGGCAGTTCGGCAGACTGCCACTTCGATATCGATAAAATTAAATTAACTCCTGAAATCTTGTTTCACACTACCACCAAGTTCGTTCAGATAAACAACCCGATACGAACCCAAAAAAAAAAGATTAATTAAAAATGGACCTGGTCCATGCGTTTAACCATAACAACAACAAAAAAGGGAAGAAACTGATAATGATTTATACTTACTTACCCAATTTTCTGCTTTCTGGCGAAAAGAATGAGTAAGAGACGGTACTTATAAATTAGTTAAACGCCAGTTGATGGTCCAAATATGTTCCCATCTCATTTTGCTTATCTGCGCCTGGTTGCGCAAGTGCAACAACGCATGCATGCTAAGCTCATTCGCGTGAAGGCAAATAAATATCAGATATTATGAGAGAAGTTGTTTCGTTATTTATGTATAAACAAAAAAATGCAGGTGCGGTTAATGGGAAGGGTTGAAAGAGCACAAGATGACTGTATTCTGTGTTAATATGTAAAAGTTCACCAGGATATGGCCTCAGTCGCCAAGTGTCTGTAGTTCGTTGCATTCATGTGTGAGGTCATGTCATGTGAGTTCACGTCAATAAAAAAAAAAAAAAAAATTAGAGATTGAAACTCTTGGAAGTTTTGTCAGTTCTTCGCAAGAGGCAGTGCCCGTGAAAGATGAAATAAAAACTGTGGGCACAAGTACGACTCGAACCCACGACGACTTTCTGTTTAGCAGCCAACGCACCTAACCACTAAGCTACGGACATTACGAGTTCACTTCAATAGCATTCTTAAAAGGTAATTTTTTTCTAAATTGGCACAATTGCAATCAATGTTTTCAAAAGATTTTTAACCAAGAAGCGGACTTCACATGAGATGAGAGAGTTTTGAACGAAATATCCCTCTTTATAATTCAAACTAGCGCCGCGCTCCCGGTGCTGCGGACAAGCTCAAATACATTAAGCAGGCATATTTACAAATTTGCTATTCAAGTAGGCACCTATATAGTTTATTTCCCGCGCACTGCGCTGCGTGCCATTCCATCCACTTTTGGACTCACCCGGGACGGGACTTACCTTGGCAATTTATCCTAATCGAATCTGCTTCATGGGTATCGTAATGATTTGTATTTTAATTTCAGGTTGAGGTGTTTCTCTTTTGTTATCTTTTTGTTGTTAGACATAGATACAAGAACCGAGTGCCCAGTTGACCGCTCGTATCGTGGATACGCCTCCAGATATTGGGCACATAATTTAAATTTCATTAATAACATGCTGCAGTGATTGACGGTGCCCCATATATTTACATATTTAATTTGTTCTTAATTTGATTTTATTTTATGTTAGGGGCTCGAATGACGGAATGAATTATATGCGCTCATATTTTGTGTCTATAATCTAGTTTTGTTTGAAAGTATTTTTTTGCATGGTTGTTTAAAAAAAAAAACATTTCCAGAATAGAATAGCTGTTAAGGGGGAACTTTTCGTCATATAGGTAGGTAGAAATGCTGTCCTACTTACGCGTCGCGTAGGACACAATTAGCGCTGAGTGCGCCGTTTTGATACCATACATCGTAAGATTCTTCTTCCTAATGCACTCACTGTGTCTCTGGCATAAAAAAGGTATAAAAATCCCTTGAGTGGGTGCAAATTATAAAAAAAAAAAAAACAAAAATAGGTTATGGTGATGTATGTTCCGCACGTACAATCCTATATATAATTTTGTATTATTCCCCTCCCCTACGGCCTATTAACTCATAGTTCCATCAAGTCTAGGAGATATAGGGGGGGGGGGGTGCTTAAGCCAGTTTTGTGTTTATTTCTGAGAGTTCCTCAATACCGTTGAAGAAATCTTTACCTAAGTAGAGTCTCTTTTCCTAGCCAAGGCCGGGCAATGGCAAAGAAAGATGTGGCACCGTTTCTTTTTCGTCCTGGTTCTCACAGGTGCGGTAGAAAGAGTAATGTGGTATACCCAATTTTGCCGCATGCTCTCCTACAGGCCAATGCTCTGTGCAGGTAGCGACAATCCTGGCTATGTCATGCCTTGGTTTTGAAATTAAATTGATTGGGTTTTGGTTTGTTATAGGGGCCAGATTTTCCTAGATATAACGCAACTACGTTAAACTATTCCACCTATGATTTGCTTCTGATGTGTATTTTGGGCAGGATATAGCCCTTCACAACTCCAAGAGGAGCATATACTCTCACTGCGAATGAGTTGTGAAGGGCTGATCCTTGCCTAGTTAGCTCATCTGCTTTCTAATTTTTCTCATAGCCCCTATGGCGTGGTATCCAGATTAGAGTGACGCTCAAATCAAGTTCCTTGAGGGCCTCTTTAGAGGATGATAAAGCTGAATCAATGGCTTTAATACCTGCCTGACTGTCTGTTAGTATAGCTACATCTTGATTCTGTCGGATAATTTTAAGGACTATACAAGCTTCCCTTATCGCTAACAATTCAGCCTGGAATACACTGGCTAAATCAGGAAGCCTGTAGGATTTTGAAATCTTAAGAGATTCACAGAAGACACCTGCACCAACACCGCATTTCATCTTCGAACCATCCGTGAAGACTTTTCGTCAAGTATCGAGAACTTTCAGCGCATATAAGAACCCAGTATTTTCTGTATTTGTAGTAGAAAACACTATGTTTTATTTGCAAAAGTGTGAGAATAAAACCATGAGCAGTGAACAAACTTACTTACTTACTTACTTATGTTGGTCTACAGTCCAGGTAGGACTAGGGCCTCAACCAACAAACTTCACCAGCCAGCTCGGTCCTTGGCTAACTGTCTCCAGTTTCGCACGCCAAGTTGGTTCAGGTCCTCTACCACCGAGTGGAGCACACAGCTCTGCTCCATCACATGCGAGGATGCCTCGTTCATTTAGGAGTCGCCGGTCTACAGTTTTTACGCCTGACGTGGTAGATAAGCGGTACTGCCAATCTATCCTGTATCATGCCGCACTGGTCTAAATAAAGGAATGCCTCTGGTGGAATGAAGCCGCTAAAGCGTACTTTCTCGAAGTAGTTCTCGTTCGGATTAGAACGGCACAAAAATCAAATTGTTGGTCGAAGTCATAGTCATAGTCAATTCTGTTGATCCGAGCCCCATTGTATAGAACCTCGTTTGAATAATAATGCAGATAAGAAGATTCTGGTGTCCGATACCAACTTTTGAAAGATTGTGCCTCTGGTGTTGATATTGGAGCTTTGCACAATCTTTTCAAGAATGATGTTGAAGAAATCGCATGATAAACGCATTGCCCTTGTCTTTTTGACATCAAAAGCGTCCCGTTAGGTTTTTTCCCGACCATGATGGACCAGCTTGAGTTTTCCATTGTCATCTTACACAACGGACGAGTTTTTCTGGGATGCCAAAACTAGACATTGCTCTATATAATTGGTCTCTATAGACGCTGTCGATACGCGGCTTGAAATCGATGAAAAGGTGGTAGGTATCGATTTGAAGTTCCTGGGTCTTCTCCAAGATCTGCCATATGGTGATCGATGGTGGACTTTCCGGGTCTGAAGCCACGCTGATAGGGGTCTACCAGGTTGTTGACAAAGGGCTTCAAACGTTCACACAGCACGGACAGACAAGATCTTTTAGGCGATGTTAAGGCAGACTTATACCTCTGTAGTTGGTTGCAGTTCAGGGGATCTCCTTTTTTGAGGATCGGGCATATGATGCTGACGTTCCATTCATCGAGCATGCTTTCCTCCGACCAAATTTTGCAGGTGAGCTGGTGCATGCTCCTTACTAAATCATCTTTAGCTGCTTTGTATAGTTCGGCGGCTAGCCCGTTTGCCCCAGCGGCATTGTTCGACTTAAGTTTAGATATCGCTATCTTCACTTCGTCCATGTCCACGGGTGGAATTGTTGCCCTTCTGCACCCAAATTGAATGGTTCTGTATTGCTGACGGAGTTTTGGTCGTCATCGCCATTATACAGCTTGGAAAAGTGGTCTTTCCATATCCTCAGCACTGACTGCGGTTCTACTACGATGTTCCCATGATGGTCTCTACAGGCTTCATTTCGGGGTGTATAAGCCCTGGAGGTTTGTTTCACCTTTTTGTAGAACTTTCGAACCTCGTTCCTGTTGTGACATCCCTCTATCTCCTCGATCGCGCGCTTCTCATGCTCCCTTTTTTTCTTTCTGAGAAGTTTATGCTCCTCTCTCCTTTTCTGCTCGTAGAGCTCACGAGCTGCTCGTGTTCTTCTTTGCAGCGCTGCTGCTACTGGTTCTCTATATTTTGTGCTGGCAGCAAAGGACTTCTGAGGAGATTTTCGGAGACACGGAGAGACGTCGAATTTCCTCCTAGCATTTTCGCGTGTTGGCCTTGATCGGGATATCCGCATTCGTACCTTGGCTATAAAAAGGTAGTGGTCCGAGTCGATGTTGGCACCTCGGAATGTGCGGACATCTTGCATGCTAGAGAAGTGTCCTGCGTCGATCGCAATGTGATCAATCTGGTTGACGGTTGATTGGTCAGGAGATTTCCATGTTCCCTTGCGAGATGTGGGAATCGCGTACTTGCTACCATTACGTCTCGCCCCGCAGCAGCGAAGTCGATTAGCCTAAATCCGTTATCGGAGGTGGTGTCGTGTAGGCTATGTCGTCCGATTATTCCACCAAAGATTTCTTCTCTACCCAGCTTAGCATTAAAATCTCCAAGGACGATTTTAATGTCATAGCTAGGGCATTGCTCATAGGTCTTGTCGAGGAGCTCGTAGAACCTGTCTTTGGTGTCTTCATCCTTTTCCTCTGTGTGGGCGTAAGCTCAGATGAGGCTGATATTGGTGAATTTAGCCTTGATACGGATTGTAGTGATCCGCTCATTTACTGAGTTGAAACTCAAGACCTTCCTCCTGAGTCGAGTCCCAACTACAAATCCACATCCAAATAGACCCTGATTTTGTTCCCGGTGCAGTCGCCGTAGTAAATACCGCAGTTGTTCATTTTACGTAGGGCTGGACCATCCCATCGCATTTCTTGGATGGCAGTTATATCTGCTTTATATAGCTCAGCTTCCGCAAGTCGGTGCACAAAAACCGAAAAATTCGTTGTCCTTAAATCGTTTGCGTGGGTCGTCATCATTAATTCCGTCCATATTCGAGGCTTGTTGGTGGTTCGGAATTATAGTTAGTGGCCTTAGTGGACGCCTACCTCCTCCCCCTCTCTCTCTTTGCTGCTTATAACAACTTCCCACTGGGGTTGGAACCCAATCTTCGATTGAAGGTACTGGGCATCCGATGTTCACCACGGGGAGGTGGAGAGTAGGAGTTGATAGACAGAGGTTTCAGTGAATAAACTATTTTGTGTGAAATAGTAAATTTCCCAGTATGATCTCAAAGAAAGACTCCTTCAGGTCCACGACCATACAACATTGAAAATAAAGACGTTCAGTGACCGAATGAAGACACGCTACGACGAGCAACCAAAACAGAGATCCAAGTAGGAGATCGAGTGTAGCATTACAATCGCATCGACAAAAGGGGTTGTCACCAAAACTTCATCGGGACAACGTCGTGTAACGGATACAAAATGGAGTACCGTTAGTCAATGAAAGCGTTCACCTGAAAAGCAAAAAATGAAAAAAATCCAACGGTCTTGAAACTTGACCGGAGAGCTTGCCATAAATTAGAATACATAAATGTTTAGTTAAGTTACTTTGAAAACTAGGTTCAAAAAATTATAAAAATGTTATACAGTTTTCGTGTAGGTACCTAAATCTGTTGTTTGATTTTTTTTTAGGCTATCCTATCTTTAACATAGCACTTTTTAGGAGAAGAAAGGACCTTGAAAGTTCATCCTCTTATTTCAATGCCATATCAACAATGATGATATTCTGGAATATTGCATTTTGTGTTCTAAAATCAATCTCACAACTCCCAAAAGTGATAGCCTATGGCGACATCAAATTTTCATTCTAGCACTACAGGATCGAACTCAAGAACATTCTTAACCTCCCTACCCCATAACTTTTGAATTCATAGAGTTAGAAGTTTCAAATTTGCATTGTGAATTGACTTCATGGACACAAAGGCCCTGTCACCACTACTTCCTGAGATATTGAACAGTAAAAAAATTTCAAAAACCGTATTTGGCTGACTGACTGACTGACTGATCATCAAAATTATGAACCTCTTCTTACAATATCAGAATTTTGAAATTTGGTATCATGCAGAGGGCGTGGGATCCGCCCACTTTCTTAAAATGGTGGAAGGATTTTGAAATTCGGGATTCGGTTAGGGTTTAGGTGGAATGTAAGGAAATATAAGGAACATATTTAAATTTCATTTAGGGGCGTGGTTTACTCCCACTACCTTAAAACGGTCATAGGATGTTGAAATTTGTAATTCTTGTAAGGTTTTGGTTGAATGATATGAACAAAAATGAGAAAAAATTCTATTTCCATTTAGGGGTGTGGTATCCACCCATTTTATCGAAATAGTCGAAAACGTTGCGTTTTTGGCGCAGGATGGAGATCAACTAAGATTAAGCTGGGTCTCTGAATCGTTCGTAACCCCTCAATAGTAGGTACAACGATCGGAAACCCAATTTAATCATAGTTTAGAGGTTCCTAGTTTCAGTGGTGGTGTAAGCGTACTTTGTACGAAAACCGTGCCGAAGAATGAAAGGCTGGGGGATAAACCAGCCATTAACGAGCTCTTGCCGGGGTGGTTGTCAGCTCGCAAATTTTTAGCTTATTGAGTGTATTTCGAGGCCCATGCTTTCATTGCATAAAAAAGAACTTTGCAAAAAGATGTGTAATCAGAGCAAAAACATTAGGTTAATGTAAAAAACAGCCAAGTTCTCTTATGAGCGAACAACACTGTATAAAAAGTCAGCCACCAGAAGTACTTGAACTTGAACATTTTTATTCAAACTAACCATGAGCTCATTTTCTATATGTATTCGTTTAATATTGTTGTACTATCTTCTATGATTTAAAATATTCAGTATGACACTTTTAAAGGGTTTTCCAATAAGAGGTGTTATTTTGAATAGCCCGCTATTTCGGTAGCTGTCACAACTGAAGCTGTCAGTTTCTGACATTTGACAAGTAGAAACTACGCCATTAATAAAAATGGAACAATACACGCTTCATCAACGCATTGAAATTATTAAAATTCACTATAAAAATTGTGGAACAATTTGGCAGAGACGGTTCGTAAAAACTAAAAACATTTTTGGGTCGTCGTGATGAAGCACCTTGTCAGATCACAATACAGAAATTGGTGGACAAGTTCGAAACTGTTGGGACAAGTAAGCGATTGTGAAGAATAAAACTCGTGCACCTCGCTCAAGAACAACTGAATATATTTCTGTTGTATAGCCCAAAGTGTTGAAGGAAAAACCCAGGTTTGTTCATTCCTCGTCGTTCTTTGGAATAAGGCATTCCACAAAACGTCATTACACCATATTTTGCATAAAAGACTTGGGTCTTTAGGCTTAGAGATTAGATTAGATTAGATTTTTTTTTTTTTATTCAAAAAATTCATAAAAAATATACATAGACATTGAAATAAAAATTATAAGCATGGCATGATAGCCGTCTGCCGGAATTAAAAAACTAAACATTTTTATGTTAAGAAAAAAGAGTTAAACAAAAAGTAGCAAGAAGTTACTAGCATTTTATATTTAATAATTTTATTCATCGATTATATTAAGTTAGATAAAAGAAATAAAAATCAATTTTAATTCAATTTAAATTCAATTTGAAAATGAGTGACAAAAATCAGAAAAAGTGTACATATATGTACAAAATAATTAAGAAATGCAATATCGAAGAATCTAGATTACAATGTTCAGTTTAACACAAGAACTCAAGCTGGCTTATCATCAACAACGTCGTGTCTTTGCTGATTGGGTCCTTAAAATGCATGAAAATGATCCGGAATTTCATCGAAAAATCATCTTGACTGATGAGGCCCATTTCCACCTGGGAGGCTTCTTCAACAAGCCAAACTGTCGCATCTGGGGCTCGGAAAATCCAAGAGTTACTGTTCATAAAGCCTTTCCATCCTCAACGCGTGACTGGTTTGGTGTGATTTTTGGTCCGGCTGGATCATTGGACCTTCCTTTTTCGAAAATGAGGCTGGAGCAACAGTTTACGTGTCAATGGATTGCGCTTTCGAAGATGATTAATGATTTTTTTATGGCCGGAATTGGATGGTATTGATCTGGACAACGTTTACTTTCAACAAGACGGCGATACGTGCCACACAAGCAATGAAACAACTATCTTTTACGGAAAAATTTTCTGGACCGTGTTATCTCTTGAAGATAAGGTCTACGCCAACAGCCCAGCGTCGATTCAAGACCTCAAAGGTGGAATTCGTGAGGCTATCGAAAATTTCATGAAAAGGATATGGTCCTGTAAGCGTGGTCGTGGGCGCCATTTGGCTGATGTTGTGTTCCATTATTAACGGCATACCTTCCCCTTTATAATGAAATAAAAATCCGATCATTTATCTTAAACACTGCCATTTTTCTTTGAATATCAAAATAACACCTCTTATTGGAAAATCCTTTACTCGTTAAGAACTTGGCGTTCTTGTAGATCTCATTACTTTTGGTGGCTGAAATTTTTATTCAGTGTTGTTCGCTCATAAGAGAACTTGGCTCTTTTTTTACATTTTATATTTTTGTTCTGATCAAATTTACTCAAACAGTTCTATGGTGAATTAACATATCGACAACACAAAATAAATCCCACACTCGAGGTCTAAAATATTTCCAAAGCACACTTTTCTTGAACGTTTCTGTATGACCCAGTCAATGAAACGAGCTTCATAAAAGAGGCATAAAAGCCCCATATACATGAATCCAGTTTGTTGAACGTCTCGACTTCATGCGGACTTCATGATAATTAAAAAAACAGAAAAAAATACTATAATTTTGTTTATTAGTACAAATTGGATAACAGATATCATAAATTGTACTCCAATTCATTGAATATCTTAAGCCTGTTCGAATGATCACATTAAATAATAAAAGAACTTATTCCATACGCTCATGAATGGACCATACAAAAAAATGATATAAACGCCTTAACTAATATTTGAGTTCATTAAATATTTAAATACGCTCAATCCTAAAAGAGCACACAAAACACAATATAAATAAGCCGACACATTAACTACACTGTTACATGCCCAGCATGGTGCTTTTGTTAATTTAACTGAACCGTGGGGGGCTCTTTGGATATGGTCCGAAGGAGTTAAATAAATCGTCCATAGCTCATAAGAAAATTAGAACAAGATAAAATATTTGATTTTGCTGAATAAATGATTGTGCCATAAGAATTGACCCCACCTTCGATATATTTATACAGTGTCGCTCCACCACCAGCCAGCGCTTTTGATTTAGAGGAGGCGCTGCTCGCTGTTGCGTGTTGTTGTTGCTCCTCGAAAGAATGGGGAAAGAAACAAAAAAAAATTGAACAAAACAAATATTCTTTTTTTGGAGTATGGTGTTTCGTTTGACTGCGATATTTGCTTTTGCTGTCTGAACTTAACCTTTCTTGAAATGAACGACTTTAGGCCTGTTCGAAAGATAAAATTTATTGGCTCCTGTCTGGGACTTCTCCTTATCAATGTTTCATGCTTCATTCATAATTTCCAATGGGATAGGGCAAAACGATTGACTAAGGAAGCCGATACAATTAAAATATATCATGATTCTATTTACAAGGAACACCTAAGCAATAAGGAATGAACAATTACCAGTAAATGAATGAGTTTTGCCCGCTGATACTACAAACTAACTTCCCCGACTAACATTGGGCCGATTACGTACAATCATAATATGGTATTTGGAAAAAAGATTCCAAATACAATATTATGACATCGGTCATGTCAATGTCGCAAGAGATTGCTAGATCCTTTTCCGACCGTGTCTCCGAAAATCTCCTCAGAAGTCCTTTGCTGCCAGCACAAAATATAGAGAAACTGTGGCAATTAGAGATACCGCCTCTGCTAGCTTTTACACGGCCACCACAACGAAACCCCTGGTTTGACGATGAGTGCCGGCGAGCACATGCAGCTAAACAAGAGGCATACAAAGCGGCGCTGCAAAGAAGGACACGAGCAGCTCGTGAGCTCTACGAGCAGAAAAGAGTAGAGGAGCATAAACTTCTCAGAAAGAAAAAAGGGAGCATGAGAAGCGCGCGATCGAGGAGATAGAGGGATGTCACAACAGGAACGAGTTCGAAAGTTCTACAAAAGGTGAAACAAACCTCCAGGGCTTTATACAACCCGAACTGAAGCCTGTAGAGACCATCACGGGAAACATCGTAGTAGAACCGAGTCGGCTGAGGATATGGAAACACACTTTTACCAAGCTGTATAATGGCGATGACGACCAAACCCCTCAGCAGAACCATTCAATTTGGGTGCGAAGGCCAACAATTCCACCCACCCGACATGGACGAAGTGAAGATAGCGATATCTTAACAGTCGAACAAAGCCGCTGCGAGCAGACGGGCTAGCCGCCCGAAACTGTACAAAGCAGCTGGAGTTGATTTGGTTAGGAGCATGCACCAGCTCATCTGCAAAATTTGGTCGGAGGAAAGCATGCCCGATGAATGGAACCTCAGCATCGTATGCCCGATCCTCAAAAAAGGAGATCCCTGAACTGCACCAACTACAGAGGTATAAGTCTCCTTAACATCGCCTATAAGATCTTGTCTGCCGTGCTGTGTGAACGTTTGAAGCCCTTCGTCAACAACCTGGTAGGTCCTTATCAGTGTGGCTTCAGACCCGGAAAGTCCACCATCGATCAAATATTCACCCTACGGCAGATCTTGGAGAAGACCCAGGAACTTCAAATCGATACCTACCACCTTTCATCGATTTCAAGGCCGCGTATGACAGCGTCTATAGAGACCAACTATATAGAGCAATGTCTAGTTTTGGCATCCCAGAAAAACTCGTCCGTCTGTGTAAGATGACAATGGAAAACTCACGCTGTTCCATCATGGTCGGAAAAAACCTAACGGACGCTTTTGATGTCAAAAAAGGTTTAGACAAGGCGATGCGTTGTCATGCGATTTCTTCAACATCATTCTTGAAAAGATTGTGCAAAGCTCCAAGTCAACACCAGAGCACAATCTTTCAAAGTCCGTCCAGCTACTAGGATACGCAGACGACATTGACATAATTGGAAGAACACAGCGTGATGTCAGTGGAGCGTTTGTGAGCTTGAGACGGAGGCCAGGAAGATGGGTCTAGCGGTTAACGAGGGCAAGACCAAGTTAATGCTGTCGACAAGAAAGGACAACCAACATCGACGTCTTGGAGCAAACGTCAACATAGACAGATTTAACTTCGAGGTAGTTAAGGACTTTGTCTACCTGGATCCGCTATCAACTCAGACAACAACACCAGCGCTGAAATCAAACGAAGAATCACTCTTGCCAATCGCTGCTTCTGGACTTAGAAGGCAATTGAGTAGTAAAGTCTCTCTCCCGACAATAAGTGACACTCACAAGACCCTCATCATCGGTCCTCATGTATGTGCAAGACATGGACCATGACAAACATCTGATGAAAACGCTTTGGGCTGCTTTGAGAGAAAATTCTTCGAGTGATTTTTGGTCCTGTCCTGCTTAATGAAGAATGGAGATGAGATTCAACCAAGGAACTGTACGAGCTGTACAGCGACACTGACCTGCTAGCCAGAAAAGTTAAGGTCCAACGACTTAGATGGTTGGTCATGTTGACGAATGGAAAATAATGCTCCGGCTCGTAGAGTTTAATCCAACCGGAAGGACGTGCAGAAGAGGAAGACCGCGACTCCGTGGATCAGCACATCAGGTTGGTAGAGGACCTGAACCAATTGGACGTTTGCCCGAGCGTCGATGTTGGGTGTCCTTCCTCGAATGACAGCATATACTTCGTTTTCCCTCATTACGCTAAACCCTTTTTCGCCATTTCTGTCTCTAATTCTCACAAAGGCGCCATTGCATCGCTGTGTTCTTTCTCAATATCATCGGCGTACGCGAGAAGTTGAACAGATTTTTGGATGATAGTGCCGCTGGTGTTGACGTGGAGTTCTGCATATCTTTCAAGAACGATGTTAAGAAATCGCACGACAGTGCATCGCCTTGTCTGAATCCTTTTTTGACGTCGAAAGATCGTAAGTTTCTTTGCCAACATTGATGGAGCAGCGTGAGTTCTCATCGTATTTTGCTACAAGCGAACGAGCTTGGCAGGGATGCCAAAACTAGACTAGCCATATATAGTTCGTTTCTTGTTAGATGCTGTTCATACGCGCATTAAAATCGATGAAAGGGTGGTGGGTATCGATTTGGAGTTCATAGGTTTTTTCCAAGAATCTGTGCATGCCTCGTATCAAGCTCGTCGCCTGCTGTTTTTGAACAAGGCCTCCGGCAGCTGGACCAACTGCTCCAGGCGGCTTTGTTTGTTTTCAGCCTTGATATTGCCGTTTTTACTTTCTTTCTAGTTCGTGGTCCTATCGAATTGTTGACTATCATTCGTGTCCGATGAGGAGGTTCCTGTCTGACGGCGGTGTTGTGTTTTGTTCGTCCGTCGCCGTTCGCGTTCCACACTCCAAACGAACACATGTTCAGGGCGATATTTTTTTTTTTTTTAAAACCTCCAAAATCATCTCTTACTTTGGGTTTTCGGTGGTGATATGAGAAAAATCGATGAAAATTAGTGCATATCTTCGCGTCCATGTTTCGTATCCTTGTGGGGAATAGTCCCCCTTCTATTCAGTCTATTTTGACAATTCACACCCATGGATGGATTTCAGCGATCCTACAACACGTAGGAAATGAGTTGACGCTTATTGTGATGGATGTCAGAATACTTCACCTGTGGTGAGGTTGGCTTACTTACTTACTTATAGTGGCGGCTATAGTTCAGGTCAGACCAGGGCCTCACCCAACAAACTTCTCCAGCCAGCTCGGTCTCTAGCTAGCTGTCTCCAGTTTACGCACGCCAAGTTGGATTCAGGTCCTCTAACACCTGTGTGCTCATCCTGAGTCACGGTCTTCCTCTTCTGCGACGTCCTTCCGGTTGGATTCGAAGACTCTACGAGCCGGAACATTATTTTCCATTCGCTCAACATGACCCAACCATCTAAGTCGTTGGACCTTAACTTTTCTGGCTAGGTCAGTTCAGTGTCACTGCACAGCTCTACAGTTCTTGGTTGAATCTTCGTCTCCATTCTCCATTATGCAGACAGGACCAAAAATCACTCAAGAATTTTTGTCTCAAAGCAGCCCAAAGCGTTTTCATCAGATGTTGTCATGGTCCATGTCTCTGCACATACATTTGCGGATGCCTGAGGGATGATGCGGTTTTGTAGAGTGTCACTTTAGTTGCTCGGGAGAAGACTTCACTACTCAATTGCGCGGCCTGAAATCGAGAAAAAGGTGTAGGTTTCGATTGAAGCTTCCTAGGTATTTTCCAAGATCTGCCGTAGGGTGAATATTTGATCGATAGTGGACTTTCGGGTCTGAAGCCACACTGATAAGGACCTACCAGGTTGTTGACGAAGGGCTTCAAACGTTCACACAGCACGGCAGACAAGATCTTTTATGTGATGTTAAGGAGACTTATACCTCTGTAGTTGGTGCAGTTCAGGGGATCTTTTTTTTTTTGAGGATCGGGAATACGATGCTGAAGTTCCATTCATCAGGCATGCTTTCCTAAGACCAAATTTTTCAGATGAGCTGGTGCATGCAACCAAATCATCTCCAGCTACTTTGTACAGTTCGGCGACTAGCCCGTCTGCTCCAGCGACATTGTTCGACTTAAGTTTAAATATCGGTAAGATGGTATGGTGGAAAAAACGAATAATATCCGTCGACGAAACGCAGGATCCAGTGAATCCAGTGGGTATTTAACGATCCACAAACCACAAATGATAGACCTAATTCTTTTCTTGATAGAACGAGGTGACGTGTCTAGGATCAACCAGTGCTAGCGTAATAATAAAGAGCAATGAAACCTCTCAATTTGTTACCCTTTTTGGAGTGTTCAAACTTTGAAGATTTACCCTAAATGTTTCCGAATCGATAAACGTACTTTATACAAAACATATGCGTATGAAAGTTGTAAATATAAATAATTACAATAATTTGTATTTTAATTTTGAATGTTTCACGGTTTCAAGAATCTATTTATCAATTAAATTGCCTCGTTACACTCTTCGACATTGGTATCCATATCTTCTAGTAGCCGAAGGAAAACACGCTCATTCCATACCGAAAATTCTCACTTCGACTAACAAGCCCATACAAACAGTAGTCTTCTACTTAAATGCTTGCTTGTTGCTCCTCAACATCCCAGAAACATAACAAAAGTCTTCAACATATTTCGCCGTTCTTCTACGTTGCGTCGATAAAATTCAATTAACTTCTGAATCTCATTTCCTCCCATCAATTATTCTCAAACAGATTAATTAAAGAGTGCTGTTTGTCCGATACCAAAAACCTGTCAGAGGCAGAGGCATTGGCAACCTCTGGCAACTGGCAAGGTGCAAGCATGCTTCATGGTTCTTCTCCTGCAATGCGATGATGGCATGTTTTGTGGTTGTAGCTTGGTCAAGTCTAGCTGACGGGGCTAACGCATCTTCGAAATGAACTTGACGCCACTTATGGATGCTTTGTTTTTGTATTCAGAGTACACAACGCGTATGCAGCATGAAGCTCATTTGCTGGGGTATCAATGTCATGAATGGTAGTTTTTCGTAAAGTCTTCTAATTCTGCACTGACCTGGTTCCATGGATTTTGTCCGTCGGTCGTCGGTCGTCGTCATCGAATCGGTTGTTCTCAGCACACCATCATCAGCAACCAGTTGAATGGTGGATACGCCTCCAGCTTTCCAAGTTGCCAAGTACATAACTCATATTTTATAAATAGCATTATATACCTTCCCACATTGATTGACGGCAGGCCATCCATTTACGTATTTAATTTGTTCATAATTTGACTTTGTATTAAAGAATGATGGAGTATGAGCTTAAGACGGGAATTATGCAGCAAGCACATTGTAAAGAAACCTGGAGCTGGGGCCGTGATCGAATTTGTTTTAAATGTTGAGGGATTTTTCATTAAGTTAATTAAATTTTGTTTATTAAAAAATTAATGAACCAATTTGTTTGGTGGGGAAATTAACTGAACCCATTATTCAAATTCATTTTTTTATGGTGTTTTTGACTCAGAGATGGCATAAACTACCATTTGTTTTGAATGCAATCCGAATAGAGAGTAGTTAAGCCAAGTAAATGGTTTTCAATCTTAACGCTAATTTGGTTTTAAATGAACCGATTAGAGGTATTAGGGGTATTGCATCAAATTAGCTCATCACGAAGTAGGTAGACAATCGTGGCAAAACAAAAATGGAGGTGAAGTTCTGCAGTACTATGTGAAAGCCTGAAGCCGTTTCTCAACAAACTGATAGGTCCATCCATATCAGCGTGGCTGATATGGATGATTCATCTATAGAGAAGAACTGTATAAAGCCATGTCCAGTTTTGGCATTCCTACAAAATGACAATGGAGAACTCACGCTGCTCCATTAAAGTCGGTAACTAACTCACCAACCGACGCCTTTATCTAAAAAGGCTTTAAACAAGGTGATGCACTGTCATGCGACTTCTTTAGCATCATATTGGAACGAATAGTGCAGAACTCCCACGTCAACACTAGAGGCACTATCTTCCAGAAGTCTGTGCAACTACTCGCGTACGCTGATGACATTGATATCATTGGGAGAACGCAGCGTGATGTCAACGGTGAGTTTACAGACAGAGGCTGAAAAAATGAGTTTAGCGGTCAATGATGGCAAAACAAAGTATATGCTGTCATCGAGAAAGGACACCCAACATCGACGTCTTGATGGACAAAACGTCACGATAGACGCATATAATTTCGTGGTAGTTAGGGACTTTGTATATCTTGGCACCGCTATCAACACGGATAACGACATCAGCGCCGAGATCAGACGAAGAATAACTCTTGCTAATCGCTGGTTCTTTGGGATTAGATGCCAATTGAGTAGCAAAGCCCTCTCCCGAACAACTAAGGTGACGCTCTATAAGACCCTCATCATCCCCTAGGCCCTAGGCCGGTTCGAGAGAAAAGTTCTACGGAAGATCTATGGTCCTGTCTGCATAAACGGTGATTGGAGAAGAAGATTTAACGACGAACTGTACGGGCTGTACAGCGACACTGACCTAGCTTAAAGAGTGAAAGTTCAAAGACTCAGATGGCTTGGTCACGTGGAGAGGATGGACACCAATACTCCGGCCCGTAAAGTCTTCGAATCCACCCCAGAGGGAAGGCGCAGTAGAGAAAGACCAAGGCTCACGTGGCGTGCGCAAGTTGAAGACGATCTCAACCAACTCGGCGTACGAAACTGGAGACAGCTAGCTAGGGACCGAGCTGGCTGGAGAGGTTTGTTGGTTGAGGCCCAAGTCCATCCCGGATTGTAGCGCCACCTTAAGTAAGTATAGTAACGTGAAGTTCTAGGACCAAAATGATAGCTAATAGAAAGTTGGATGAGCCGCAAGTAGCCAAAATTTCGATAAAAGATTGAATTTTGAGGAAGAAACAGCTAATTTTTGTTTGTTAACGAAGCCGTATAGCTCCAGATAAAAAGAGACACTTTTCCGCAATTTTAGTTGCTCTTAGGCTCAAACTGAGAGACGATTACGAAGCGGATTTAAGTTTAAGTCTAATGATGAAAAATTAATGATCGAGTTTAAGTCTTGGGTGTTGTCTTTTCTAGCATGTTATCCCCACGAACTTTTTGCACCATATAGCGTACCTGCATCAAGCAAAAAATGTTTCATTTCCCAACGTTATACTGCAGAGGTACGTCTATCATCATATGTGGAAGATAGTATTTAACGAACTGCTAATGTCCCTCGAGAAGGAAGGCTACAGAGTGATTGCGTATGCCGATGATGTTTCCATCGCCGTCACAGGAAAACATCCTAATACCCTGAGAAACCACTTCCAAAATGCACTTAATTTGCTCACTAGATGGGCTGATCACTGCGGACTTAATATTAATCCTCAAAAAATAGACCTCGTCCTTTTTACACGGAAATCCCAGTAATTGTACTTCCTTCAATAAAAGGTTTACCACTAATTTTTACGAATGAAAACAAATATTTTGGTCTGATATTAGACAAAAAATTAGGTTTTAAAACTAATATCAGTTAGGAAAGCTTTAGTAACTGTTTTCTCATGCAAGAAAGCCATAGGAAACAAATGGGGTTTTCAACCTCGTATAACCTATTGGCTATATACATCGGTCATCCGACCAATACTCATGTATGGGGTTGCAGTATGGTGGATTGTACTGGAGAAACTCACTTACAACGACAAACTCAGCTGAGTCCAACGCACTACATGTCTCTGCATACGCGGGGCATTGAGAACCACACCCTTAGCAGCGTTAGACATCTTCAGCAAACAAATTGCAGCGAGTACAGCTACAAGACTCAACGCCTCATTAAATGGACCAACAATAATGTGGGACATTCCATCATTTTGAACTTTTTCGGTTCTCCAAAGTACATAGACTTCACCATTCCAAAACCCCAATTTGAGAAAAACTTCAAGGTATCCATTCCATCCAGAGATGAATGGAAAGACACAAAAACTCTTGGATGACAAAGGCATTCGTTTTTATACAGATGGATCCAAGGCAAAATGATGGAGTTGGTAGTGGTGTTTACTCAGAAAAAGCTTAATCTAAGTTTCTAATTCCGCCTCCCTAATCATTGTAGCGTCTTCCAAGCGGAAATTTTAGCGATCAAAGGGGTTCTCTCCTGACTAAGAGAAAACGTGATATCAACTTCTGATATCCGCATCTTTTCTGACAGTCAGGCTGCTATTAAATCTCTCGACGGTGTCTCAACCAACTCTCAAACGGCCCTCGATTGTCAATCATCTGTTACAGAGATGGCGCATCAGCAATTTTATATTCATCTCTGCTGGGTGCCAGGCCACAGAGACATTACGGGAAATTGTAGAGCTGATGAACTCGTTAAAAAAAAACCGTCATACCTATCTCACCTGAAAGGGAAAAGATAGGTACACCAATAGCTACATGCAATCTTTTGCTAAGAGAAACAGCCTTCATGATAACAAGGTCTAGGCGGTACAATTTACCTACGTGCGCAGCCACAAAGCTCATATGGCCTTCACTTGACCTTAAGCGCTCTAAGGA
This sequence comes from Sphaerophoria rueppellii, assembly GCA_920937365.1. NCBI lineage: Eukaryota > Metazoa > Arthropoda > Insecta > Diptera > Syrphidae > Sphaerophoria > Sphaerophoria rueppellii. Next base: position 68,720,924 of record CAKKXW010000002.1, on the reverse strand, counting down.
CTTGTTATCTCAAAGCAGATTTCATTTTAGCTTCCTAATAGGTGTCCTTACGGGACCCTTCTTATATGCAGGCACGCAATACGACTTGGTGTAGCCTTGGTGTAGAAACAATCCCTCACCTTCTCTGCACATACCCTGCTCTTTCACTAAGACGTAAACTACATCTGGGAGAATACTTTTTATGATAATCCCAGTGAAATAGCTAATAAGGATATCAAATATCTTCTTTGCTTTATAAAAAGTTCAAAATGGTTCGACTAGTAACAAGTAATTCTCTAGATTCATGTGGTATCACAATGGGCCTTTTCTTTTGGCCTAAGTGTGCGGATTCTGTATTCGCAGCCATTTTAACCTAACCTAACCTGACCTCGTCCTCTCTCTGAGCTCCTTTGTAGGACAACAACAATTTGGATTTTGACATTTTCCTTATTTTTTACTTGCGACATATAGAATATATGGCAAGTATTGAATTCGTAAAAAAAAAAAAATTTGAGATGAGGATGAGAAATGATATTACGATAATAGAGAAGTCGAAAAAAGTGGGTCCGGCGATTCCGTCTGTCTGTCTGTCGGAAAGTTTACAGGCATCTACAGCCTTAACTACTGGTCCGATTGACTTCAAATTTGAAAATTAGAGGTTTGAGCAAAAAGTCATATCCCAATTTTTTTATTTTTGTTTTAAGATCAAAATTTAGGGTAGCCACCATACGATTTTTTTGGCCAAAAACCAAAACTTTTTTTTTCACAAAAACGGCCCGAACGATTTTTTTTAAACTTCCTCGAGTTTAATTTTTTTAAACATTCATGTGTTTTATGTAAAAAAAAATTTTGTATTGCTCCAAAACGGTACCTCCCATAGAACCGTTTTTTTGTTATTAGATTTTCTCGAAAACTGAAAGTCCGATCAGCGTAAGTTTTTTTTCGAAAGTACGTATATATTGTTCAAATAATATTTTGTTTTCAAAAAAATTTCAAATTTTTTTTTGGATTTTAAAAAATATTTTTAACTTTTTTTTTCAAAATTCTGTATCTCAAAAACGGATCAATTTTAAAAATCCAAATTGGAGTATAATATGTATATTTACATGGTCTTGAAAACTGCATACCCAAATTAATTTTAAGATATTTTTGAAAAATTTTATATATAAAAAATTAATTTAAAAAAAAAAACGGCTCCGACGATTTTCAAAAAAAAAATTCAATAAATCAAGAATAAGGTTTGAATTTGTTCGGCATTTAAATTTTTGGAATGAAATGTATATACGAGGTACATTTCCAAATTTTAATTTTTTTAATAAATTCTAATTATTTTTTATATATATATTTTTTTTTTTTTGAGTTAAGTGTAAGCTGTAAGTAAGAGTGTAATCAGAATTGCTTAAAGTATATCTCTTATAACACTACCTTTTGCAATTTAAGTAATCATAAATATTTAGTTTTAGCATGCAGGAGCAAGTTCGTACGACCCAGTCGTGCACATTTTTTTTTACTCTGTCCATTCCACATTACAGCCAATCAGAATGAGATCAGAGAGAGAAAGGGAGAACTTTTAGACATTCTTTCTCGTTGATTTGACATGACAGGTACTCTATTGTACTATCTATATGTGTACGAAACTGAAAGCTTTAACACACAAAATCTATTTTTCTTTACAATAAAAATGAAACCTAAGCCAAAGTAAAAAGTTCCTGTCTGGTAAGGCTTGTCTGGGAATAATTCATATTTTTCCGCATGGACAAGACATCTGTGTAAGTTCATTATCTGTGCTATAGGTTAGGTTAGGTTGGAGTGGCTGTCTAGATGTAACTGACTCACTCATACCTCAAGGGTTCATTGTGATATCTACCATTAAAGAAGTTACTCATGGGAGAGTAATGTATTCAAACAAACCATTTTATACATTTAATGAAGTTAGAGAGGACATTTTGTGTCGATCGTTGTCAGTTCACTGATATTATCGAAGAAGGGATTACCGAGATAGTTATTCCTCCTATTGGAGAGTGCTGGACATGTACACAGAAGGTGTTTGACTGTTTCCTCTTCCTCCTCGTCCATGCAGCTTCTACAGAAGTCGTTTGAAGACTGCAATTGTAGAGCTTATATTTTGTCTGCTCAGGGATATCAAGTGTTTTGACCGTTTTGGGTCTATTCTGTCATCTCATTCAGAGATGATCGACAGTCGTGGACTATTTGAGAGTTTTTGGAGACAGACGAGAGAGATTTGCGGCTTGGCTGTCCGAGAAGATTCGTATATCCTTGCAAGATAGGTATAACGTTTTCCTTGAGCCAGGATAGTGCCTCTTCAATCGCCATTACTTCTGCTTGGAACACGCTAAATTGATTGGGAAGTCTATATGATGGACTGAGATTCAGTTGTTTCGAACCGTCTGTATAGGAGTGTACCGTATTGTCTTCCAGGGGTCTCGCTTCTTCCCAGGATGATCTTGAAGGGATGGAGACATGGAAGCTTTTATCGAATACCATTTTTGGGGTGGTATAGTCTAATTGTCTGGATAGATCTGAAGTGTTGGATATATGACCGTGTTTACTTATCCATTGAGAGGTGGCTCTGAGCCTTACGCATGAGTTAGCTACCACCATTTTGGAGTAGATGTCAAGAGGTGTTAGGTTTAAAAGCACTTCCAAGGCTGCTGTTGTGTTGAGCGAAGTGCTCCTGTGGTACACATACCTGCTGACAGCTGGACTTTGATAAGTTTATTTAGATTTACCATCTTGTCCAGTGCGGTCCACCATACGACAATTCCATAAATGAGTATCGGTCTGATTACCGAAGTGTATAGCCAGTGGGTTATTTTTGGGGAGAAGCCCCATTTTGATCCTATGGCCTTTTCAAGTAAAAAGCGCTACGGTAGCCTTTTATACTCTTTCATCAATATTTAAATTCCAATTTAGTTTTTTGTCTAAAATGAGGCTAATTTGGCTTGTCGGAAAATTAAGGTCTTCGTTAGGTGGTGGGTTAATCTGAGGAACTCTGTACCTTCTTGTAAAGAGTACTATAGTTCGGTTTTATGTGGATTGACATTGACGTCCAAGCCACACTGTTAAGCCCAACTTGTCAGCCTGTTTAAGGCATTTTGTAGGAGTTCCGAGAGAACTTAAGGATGTTTCCCAGATACAGATATTGCAACGTCGTCCATTGAAGTTAGGAGGTCGTTTACTACCATGTCCATAAAAGAAGTGAAAGGACCCCGTCTTGGGGGGTACCTCGTTTCACCATTCTGGTGGTAGTAAGACTTCTCATGCTGGAAGTTATTGTCCTGCTTTCAAGCATTAGACTTAGATCTAGGTATGAGTGATTTCTTTAATTTCAGCTTGTCCATTGCTGTTGTGATCGCGTGGTACCTCACTTTGTTGAAAGCTCCTTCAATATCTATGAAAGTTACTAGGTTAGATTCCTTGTATTTGAGGGAATATTCAATGCTACGGCGAATGAAGTACTGTTTCTACTGATTTTCTTAGAGTACGCATGTTGAGCTGTGGAAATTAGACATGGTTTCAAGTTATGTCTGATGTGAATATCAATCAATCTGTGCTATAACCGCCGGCCGTTTACATTAGGAATGATGTCGCTTACCAATTGCTTCCACAATATGGACACTGCTCCAACCCTGTTTTCAATTTTATGTGGTTTAAGTTCACCATAAATAAGCACATCATTCACTATTGTTTTCTGTATCCTCACACTGAAATCGTTATTACGGGCGATTTCAATGTACACAATTCTTCGTGGCTTCTCCATTCGGGCTAGACAACACCCGAAGGAATGTGTGCTGAAATCTTTGCTGAGTTTAACCACCTTACTCAGCTTGTCACTGAGCCTACTCGAATATCGTAAATAAATGGCCAAGCGAAAATACTCTCGACTTGTTCCTTACGTCTGACCTTGATAAATACACTATCAGTGTATTAACGCCTCTAGGCAGATCAGACGATAGTATCATATCTGCAAATTTCTCGTGTCAAGCTAATCCAGTTAGAGAAAGAGCCAGGAAGAGAACCGTGTGACAATACGAGAAAGCCAACAGGGACGGTCTCAATAACTTTTTCCGGATCTTTAACTGGTCACTATGCTTCCTCGAGACTAGATTTAGATTAGATTACTAATTAGATTACTTTGAGAATGAAAACTTTTATCCCGAATAGGGTAAAAAGCATCAAACCCAAAGAAAAGTCTTGGCTTTATTCGAGCTGTAAAGAGGTTATCAGGGAAAAAGAAGTAAAGTTCCGGTGTTTTAGAGCCAACCCAACCGAGGAAAAACCGGAACAAGTTTAAACAAGCCAGGAGGGCTTGCAATGCCCATATTCGACGGACCAATTTTTAAATGACCAAAAAATAATGCACTCCAGTTGTTAGCTCTCTCGCGAAAACTAACCTTTTTGCTGGGCAGTTCGGCAACAGCTCATCGCTGATAGAGAGTGTCATGACTCCGCCTGTTCTTGAGCGTGTCAATAATTCCATGGGACAAATCTTCTTCCGCACTCGTGCTGTGGCTAGAGTCCTTAAAGATCTCAATATACATAAATCCGCTAGTCCGAATAGTATACCCGATATTCTTGCTGAAGAGGTGTTCTTCTACGCTGGCAAAACCCTTGCGTAAGCTTTTCCATCTACTCTATTCTTCTGGGCTCGTTCCGAGCAGCTGGAAAACAGCATTTGTCCGTTCAATTCCAAAAAACAATGAATCTTCTTCTCCTCCAATTATCATCCGACTGTACTTACGTCCCTTCTTTCTAAGGTAATGGAAACGCTGATGAACTATCAGCTCAATGTCTCGAAGACCGAAAGCTTCTTAATTACCGGCAGAACGGATTTCGCAGCGATAGGTCCACTGGTGATTTGATGGTTTATCTCACCGAACAGTGCAACAAATCATAACATCGTTTTGGAGAAAGTAAGATTGTGGCACTTGATATTTCAAAGGCATTCGATAAAGTCTGGCATCTTACTCTTTTATTGAAAATGCGTGCTTTCGGTATTGAAGAATCCCTTCTTCGTTGGATTAGAAACTTTCTTTCGAACCGTTCAATACAATTAGTATTGGACGGATTCAAGTCTGAAACCCACAATATAAATGCTGGTGTGCACCAGGGCTCCGTTTTGTGTCCGACCCTCTTCCTTATTTTCATTAATGATCTCTGGTCACTAACTTTTAATCCAATCAATTGCTGATGACGCTACGACGATATTCGTTTCCAGACTCTCATCCCTCCACTTCGGATGTGGAACTGGAACGGCAAAATATGTTAAGCTCATTAAAATCTGACTTAAACAGCATTGTACAATGGGGAATTAAAAACCGTGTACAGTTTAATGCTTCGAAAATTCAATGCTGTCTTGTATCGTTGAAGCGAGATATACCCCCCTTGCCGTTGTCCATGAGTGGCACTTGCATCAATGACCGAACATCTCGAGATTCTCTGTATGTGCATCACTGACCACCTCTTGTGGTCCGAGCACATGCGCGATGTCGCCAAAAATGCCGCAAGATGTTTGGGTTTCTTAAGACGGTGCAAGAAATTTGTCTCCCCGTTTGATCTGGCTATTATCTATAAAACCTATATCCGTCCAAAGCTTGAGTACAATTCACATCGCTGGGCTCGTGCTCCAGCTACTTACTTAAGCCTCTTGGATGGAAATCTAAAAAGAGCTGTAAGAATGATGGGTGATAGACAGATCACTGACTGACCTTTAGACAACCGTCGTAACGTTTCGTGTCTCTCCTTGTTTTATCGTTACTTCTACGGTAATTGCTCTAATGAAATGGCCAGTTGCATTCCTCCCCGTAAACAATTCAACCGTAATACTCGCGCTTCAAGGAATGCCCATCAATTTACCCTTGAGCCCAACTTCGGTCGTACGTAGTATAGAGAATCATTCTATAGCCGTACTACGCGAATGTATATTTCTCTTCCACACTCTGTCTTTCCCGACCATTGCAGTGTTCAGGAATTTAAGACCAATGTACACCGGCACCTCCTCCCCAGCCCCTACCCTCTTTCCTATGGCACTCACTGTGTCTATGGCATAATAAGGGTTTAACCCTTTGATAAAAAAAAAACCTATTAGACTTAATGAAACTTGTTTGAAGTGACAACAAAATGACAGCACTCAGCATTGGCATAATCGTGTTTACCTGGAATTGTTGAGCTGCAACACACTTGTTTAAAACAGACTTTGACGCAATAAATGAGATCACTTTCTTTCATCATCTTCTTTTTAATTTTAGCAATTTATTACCGACGACGAGACGACCGACGCAACTATAACTCGAGTACCTATAAAACAAAGCACTTTAAGCAAATTTTATGATCTTGCAATTAAATTACATTCTCAAAATGTCAAAACAACAATAAAACAATTTCCGTTCTCTTAATGACTCAAAAGCCTTTATTTCAAATGGAATAATGCATTTTTACGTATAAAAATATAATTTACAACTTTTATTTTATTTTCTTATTTATCACAACTCTTTTGTATTGTTTTGTATTTATACGAAAATCGGCGATTGTTAACAACATCGTCTACCATGGACGATCAATACTCAGTTCTTTTGATTTATTAACGTTTGTCTTAAACTACTTTTAAGTAAGGTTTCTTGGTCACTTGCTTAGCTGATAACATCGCCATCTTCATTTTGCCGCAGCATTTCCAGCTTCAATTCGTGTTCTCGGGCTTTGAGGCGCAATTCAGCTATGGAAGAACTTCTCCGATCTTCTGGCGGTGTTGGTCTTTGGGTTGGAAGTCCAGAATTGATTGGATTTGAAATTGCATTTGGGGATATTGAAGGCGAGTCTATTAGATTACAGGGCAGAACATCGGGACTGAGTTGTTTTGATGGAGCTGTTGTGGGGCGAGGCATTGCTGACATATTTGCTAGAAGCGACTGGAAGGACGTCGATGGGGAATACATTGAAGCCATGCTGTGTGGTAACATTTGTGGCGGTCCTCTGGAATATGACGAATGTTTAATTTTGTTTAAATCGCTTAGGCGAAAAGAGACTTTTACCTATGAAATTGATTCAAGTATCCTGCCGGAATCATCGGTCCACCCGACAAATGGGGATACCTTAGGGCGACAAGATTCGAAGAGGTCTCAAATGGTTTACGTAAGCTAAATCCCAAATGCGCAAAATGACTTGGAGGCAGTGTAGATCCGACAATTGTTTGCATTTGATTTGGTCCACTTTGTATGTATGGATTGTAGGGATGTGATTGGGGTCCGACTTTTTCTTGTTTTCGCCATTTCGCTCGTCGATTTTGAAACCATACCTGAAAGGCAAATAGATTTATTAATTAACTGAAAAAAGGAGAGTAAATTTCATTTGGGAGCAAATTTTTTGAAAATTGTTTGTGAGGACTTACAAAGGACAGAAACTTCAAAAAATTGCCGAATTAATATAAACATCAAGAACTTCCCTTGACAATTGGTAGAGGAAAAGTTGAAAATATGGAACCCCTATCTACAACCGAGGACCAAGTGGGACCACTAACGCGGGGGCTCATGGATTTACAAGGGAAGCAGTCGAAAGCTTTTACAGGAGGAAGAATATAGGCAGAAAAACATTCACCCAGACAGAATTTTCAATGTTGATGAAAGTGGCATTTCGGAGGTTCAGAGCAAAATACCATAGATCATTGCTTCACCAGGAAAGAAGCAAGTAGGTGCGGAGCTCGTTGATTACCATTCAACGTACATTGGTTTTGAATTCATCAACATTGCAATGACTGGGAGAGACAGAGTGTGGAAGAGTACGTCCGAAGTTGGGCTCGAGGGTAAACTGATGGGCATTCCTAGAAGCGCGGGTATTACGGTTGAATTGTTAAAGGGGAGGAATGCGACCGGCTATTTCTCTAGAGCACTTACCGTAGAAGTAAGGATAAAACAGAGAGAGAGACACAAAACGTTACGACAGTTGTCTAAAGGAGTGAATGAATCAGTGATGTCTCCATCACCGATCGTTCTTACAGGTCTTTTTTGTATACCAAACCCAAACATCTTGCGGCATTTTTGGCGACATCGCATATGTGCTTGGTCCACGAGAGGTTGTCAGTGATGCAAATACCGAGATTTATAGAGTTCGGTCTCATTGATGCAAGTGCCACTCATGGACAGCGGCAAGGGGGATCTCGCTTCAACGATACAAGACAGCATTGAGTTTTCGAAGAATTAAACTCTACACGGTTTTAAATTCCCCATTGTACAATGCTGTTTAAGTCAGAGTTTAATGAGCTTATCATATTTTGCCGTTGCAGTTCCACATCCAAAGAGGAGGGGTGTGAGTCTGGAAACGAATATGAGAAGCTAAGGGAACTATCGTCAGCGAAACAATTAATTGGATTAGAATCTACAGACAGGAGGCCATTTATGAATACGAAAAGAGGGTCGGAGACAAAACGGAGCCCTGGGGCACACCAGCATTTATATTGTGGGTTTCAGACGAAAGAAAGTTTCTAATCCAACGAAGAAGGGATTCATCGATACCGAAAGCACGCATTTTCGATAAAAGAGCAAGATGCCAGACTTTATCAAATGCCTTTGAAATATCAAGTGCAACAATCTTACTTTCTCCAAAACGATGTAATGATTTGTTCCACTGTTCGGTGAGATAAACCATCAAATCACCAGTGGACCTGTTGCTGCGAAAGCCGTACTGCCGGTTATTAAGAAGCTTTCGGTCTTCGAGATATTTCTTGAGCTGATAGTTTATCAGCGTTTCCATGACCTTAGAAAGAAGGGACGTAAGTGCAATCGGACGATAATTGGACGGAGAAGAAGATTCGCCTTTTTTTGGAATAGGCTGGACAAATGCTGTTTTCCAACTGCTCGGAACGAGCCCAGAAGAATAGGATAGATGGAAAAGCTTACGCAAGGGTTTTGCCAGCGTAGAAGAACACCTCTTCACAATAATATCGGGGATACTATTCGGACTAGCGGATTTATGTATTGAGATCTTTAGGACTCGCTATAGCACGAGTGGGAGAAGATTTGTCCATGGAATCATTGACGCTCAAGAACAGCGGAGTCTGCCTCTTGGCAGCAAAGAGTTGGCGGCGAACAGCCTAGCAAAGAGGTTAGCTTTCGAGAGAGAGAGCTAACAACTGGAGTGTCATTGTCAACGAGCGTAGGGACCGAGGAAGAAGAAGAATTCTTCATAGTTTTTACAAATGACCAACAATTCTTACTGCCTTTGGGACATTGCAACATTGTTTGTCTTAATTTTTGGTCATTTAAAAATTTAGTCCAACGAATATGGGCTTTGCAAGCCCTCCTGGCTTGTTTAAACTTGTTCCGATTTTCCTCGGTTGGGTTGGCTCTAAAACACTGGAACTTTACTTCTTTTTCCCTGATAACCTCTTTACAGCTTGAATCAAACCATGACTTTTCCTTGGGTTTGATGCTTTTAACCCTATTCGGGATAAAAGTTTTCATTCCCAAAATAATCATATTAGTAATCATATCTGCGCTGGAGTCTACGTGAATATCGAGGAAGCATAGTGGCCAGTTAAAGATCCGGAAAAAGTTATTGAAACTGTCCCAGTTGGCTTTCTCATATTGCTATACGGTTCTCTTCGGAGATCTTTCTCTAACTGGATTAGTTTGACATGAGAAATTTGAAGATATAATACTATGGTCTGACCTGCCTAGAGGCGTTAATACATTGATAGTGGTATTTACCAGGGTCAGAGGTAAGGAAGAAGTCAAGAGTATTTTCTTCTTGGCCATTAATGTCTGATATTCGAGTGGGCTCGGTGAGAAGCTGAGTAAGGTGGTTAAACTCAGCGAAGATCTCAGCACACATTCCTTCGGGTGTTGTCTGGCCCGAATGGAGAAGCCACGAAGAATGTGTACCTTCATTGAAATCCCCCGTAATAAAGAATTCGGTGTGAGGATACAGGGATACAATTCTTTGGATGGAGTCAGGCAGATCGTCAAATTCGCGAGAAGTTGAAGATCTGTCCAAATTTGGGCTTCGATAAAGAACACAATAGTGAATGATGTGCTTATTTATGGTGAACTTAAACCACATAAAATTGAAAACAGGGTTGGAGCAGCGTCCATATTGAGCCAAGAACTGATAAGCAACATCTTTTCCAATATAAGCGGCGAGACCATGGTGGAGAAAGAATAATGGCACTAAGCTATACCCATGAATGAGAAATTCAGCAGGGTCGGAAGTCTCACCTACTTAGGTTTCGCTTAGCGCCAGAATAGCATGCCTGTCAGACACAGTGTGGATGTACGCAGCCAGAAAATTCATTCGAAGCCCGCGAACATTACAATAATCGTTAATGTCTTCAGCTAACGGGTATGGAAAATATAGCTTAGAAACAAAATGGGGTTTCATATTTCCACCTTCTCCCCCTATACCTATTTTAAGAACCCCTCTGATCTGTAAATACCTGCAAAAGCGCGAATATTATTTCATTCACTATTATCCAAACTGGAGATCGCGATCGAGATCCAGACTACCCTACACACAGGTACCCTAATCTACAGCAATTACGGATTATTACCTTTCAATTATTGAAAGAACAAAAAAACAAAAAAAAAAACAAAACAAGAGGAAGGAAAAAGACTTCAATTTGGACTTATCGCATGAATGAATGCAGGGTTTTTGTTTTATTCGTTTCATGTTTCTCCACATTTTATTTAGCTGGGGTTCCTCTTTGGTCAGCATTCCATGGAGTTATTTTTGTTGGTTTTTTTATATTTCAATGTCAATTAGTTTGAAGGCTTCAGTTTCGCCATTGCCATTTAAATTGGCAGCAAGACATGTCTGAAGTCTGACGAGAGAGATCGGTGTGGAAATGTATGTTGTTGCTCGTCAGCAGCGTCGACGGATATAGCTTTGGTCGATGGTAAATTGCTGACTGTGTCTGGGACTAAGTGAAGTGTGGTGAATCCACGGGACTTCTATTCCACTTTACGAGTGTAAATTAGAAACAGCTGTTAAATTGATGCTCAATTTGTAATTGAGGTTCGTTTGTTTTCGCTGAATTGTTTGTCTTGAATTTATTGTGTTCTCCGCAGGTATTTCTACATTCTAGACGTAGGTAAAATGTCAATTTGACAAGTGACTTGTGGCGGACAGTTTCTATTTAATTTGGAAGTAACGCGTTTTAACGGTTCAACGTTTTTTCAAAGGTAAAGGGGACAAAATAATTTTTGAAGCCCGACTGAAAACTAAACGGCTTCGAACTTCAATTTCGATGGATGTTTTTAATTTCTTATTTAGGACTTTTCAAAAGTAGATTCATAAAATATTTTTTGTATTCTGGTTTTGCAAGCTTTTGCTTCCACAACAATAAAAAAGTTAATCAATTCTTAGATGAATAGTAATATTCCTTTCCTTAGCCTCTTATACAAGACCGATTATTATTCAGGGTGTTTTAATGTTCGTGTTAATGACTACGTCTTAACTATTAATAAATATTTACCTGTATTCTGGCCTCAGTCAGTCCTATTTTCATCGCTAGCTCCTCCCTAAAAATATAAAAAAAGCAATTTGTAAAAACATAATTTTTATCTTAGTTTTTAGCTAATTATCGTGTTCCTAGTTTAAGGCATTCGAGTATAGACTTGTTTAATATTTTGGGTTTTGCATTTTTTTATGTTTGTAACCGGTGATGCAGTAGCAGTCTTGTTTTGTGTGTCAAGTAGCCGTCATTTTGACAGTATTTTAAATTTTAAAAGTCAAAGGGAGGTGCTACAGCTGCATAGAGACAATTCTCAATTCTAGACTAAAAAAAGCCGATTTAAAACGGCTTAGTTGAGATGAATGCCGTCAGCAAAAAGAAAAAAAAAACAAAAATCACACCTTCTGTACCTATAACACTTCAAGATCTTGCATTTATTTTTTTTTTTTTTGAAAAATCCAATCGAACAATAAAAAAACAATCTTACTTAACTGCCAATAAATGCTCAAGGAATACAATAATCCAAATCTTCTCAGAAGTCCTTTGCTGCCAGCACAAAGTATAGAGAACCAGTGACAAACTGCCAAGCAGCCATCAGAGTTGCCGCCTCTGAAGTGCTAGGGTTTACACGGCCACCACATAGAAACCCCTGGTTTGACGATAAGTGCCGACGAGCACATGCTGCTAAACAAGAGGCATACAAAGCGGCGATGCAAAGAAGGGCACGAGCAGCTCGTGAGCTCTACGAGCAGAAAAGGATGAGAGGGGCATAAGCTTCTCAGAAAGGAAAAAGAAAGGAGCATGAGAAGCGCGCCATCGAGGAGATAGATGGATGTCACAATAGGCGGGATTCAAAGGTTCTACAATAAGGTGAAACCTCCAGGGCTTACACACCCGAACTGAAGCCTGTAGAGACCATCATGGGAACATTGTAGTCAGTGCTGAGGATATGGAAATACCACTTTTCCAAGCTGTATATTGGCGATGAAGAGCAAAACTCCGAGAAGGCCAATAATTCCACCCACCTGACATGGATGAAGTGAAGATAGCGATATCCAAACTAAAGTCGAACAATGCCGCTGGAGCAGACGGGCTAGCCGCTGTATAAGGCAGCTGGAGATGATTTGGTTAGGGGCATGCACCAGCTCATCTGCAAAATTTGGTCGGAGGAAAGCATTCCCGATGAATGGAACCTCAGCATCGTATGCCCGATCCTCAAAAAAGGAGATCCCCTGAACTGCACCAACTACAGAAGTATTAGCCTCCTAAATATCGCCTATGAGATCTTGTTTGCCGTGCTGTATGAACGTTTGAAGCCCTTCGTCAACAACCTGGTAGGCCCTTATCCACCATCGATCAAATATTCACCCTAAAGGCAGATCTTGGAGAAGACCCAGGAACTTCAAATCGATACCTACCACCTTTTCATCGATTTCAAGGCCGCGTATGAGCGTCTATAGAGACCAATTATATACAGAAATAAATCGCCAGTCTTTTTAATATGACAATGCTGTTCCACCATCAAAACGGTTTTAGACCAAGGCGATGCGTTGTCATGCGATTTCTACAACATCATTCTTGAAAACATTATGCGCAAGGCATCCAGCTACTCGGATACGCAGACGACATTGACATTACCTATTTGAAGAACACATCGTGATGTCAGTGGAGCGATCGTGAGTCTTGATACGGAAGGCAGGTAGATGGGTTTAGCGGTTAACGAGGGCAAGACCAAATTAATGCTGTCAACAAGAAAGGACAACCAACATCGACGTCTTGGAGCATACGTCAACATAGACAGATTTAACTTCGAGGTAGTTAAGGACTTTGTCTACCTGGGATCCGCTATCAACTCAGAAAACAACACCAGCGCTGAAATCAAACGAAGAATCACTCTTGCCAATCGCTGCTTCTTTGGACTTAGAAGGCAATTGAGTAGTAAAGTCCTCTCCCGAGCAACCAAAATGACGCTTTACAAAACCCTTATCATCTAGGTCCTAATGTATGGTGCAGAGACATGGACCATGGCAACATCTGATGAAAACGCTTTGGACTGCTATGAGTGATTTTTGGAGATTCAACCAAGAACTGTACGAACTGTTCAGCGACACTGACCAAGCCAGAAAAGTTAAGGTCCAACAACTTAGAAGGTTGGGACATGTAGAGCAAATGGAAAACAATGCTCCGGCTCGTAGAGTCTTCGAATCCAACCCGGAAGGACGTCGCAGAAGAGGAGGACCGCGACTCGGGTGGAGCACACAGGTGGTAGAGGACCTGAACCAACTTGGCGTCCGGTCAATATGAACCACAGAATGGGGAGTTAAAACCTTAGGAGCATATCGAGGTGAGGACCGAACTAAGTAATTATAAAGAGTGTAGAGGGTAAGGTTAGGATCAAGAAATTCTTTTGGCCAAAGCATAAAGAATTACGGCGAACTCAAAATTCGGGTTCTCGACGAAAAACTGATTATTATCTCGGTTAACCAATGTTGTAACTGTAGATAAGAAAGACGTTCGAATCGAAGAGAATTGTTACAATTTGAAATAGCAAGATAATAAAAGGATTGATTTTAAGAGAAGATATGCCACACGGTCGTAACATACTTTGTAGATGACAATGTAAAGAAGCAAGTAGGTTGTTCTGTAATTTTGGTGAAATGAGAGGAATAGAAATTTTTAAACAAATTATAAAGGATTTTTTGTAAGTATGACTGTGTGGACAAACATTTTTTTGCAGTCCTATTAATTTTACTCAATCCTGTTCTCTTACAATTTCCACAAAAGCAAAAATTGTGGCATACCCTATCCCCAGCCAATCCCATTTAGTGATCTACCCATATGCAAGCATTCAATGTCCATTTTCATTCATTCATAAAAATCAATCTTTTATTTTTCCATTCACAATTTAATCCCAAATCATCGATAATAACTGAAATCCGTCTGGTTCCTTGCAATCACCATCCTTTCCTGTCCATTAAGTTGGGGAATAAAAGAGAAAAAGAGTGATTGGAAGAGACGAAAACAACGATGATTATTACTGGGTTGAGGGTCAATAAAAAAAATGTGAAGAAATATTAATGATCATGTTAGTTGGCGTTGATAATACACCTGCCGCTGATCGTGACGAAAGGAAATCACAAAAATGATCGAACATAAAGTTTGCCATAGTCGAGTCAGCGCCGCCGTCGACGCCGCGCCGCTGCTGTCCGTTGTCAAAACGACACAATCATCACCACCACCGCCGCCGCAGTTGCATGCTGGTCGTCTCGCTGTCGCCCGTCACCGTCAATTATTTAAGTGATCAGTCCCCGATCGGGTTGCTTCCTTCCTTGCCCCGACCTTACAATGATTAACCAAATCAAAGTTAATGACCGACCCTTTGTTTCTCCCGCGCATCACCGCCGTCGCCGCCGCCGCCACGCAGTCCATTCGAAAAGATAATACAAAATTGCACCTTAGTCAATCACCTGTTGATCTACCGGTCAAAGGCGGATATACCTATCCGCCGTGTGTGCAACGAGTAATGCAATCATCTCTATGCACCACACCGCACATTGCACAAAAATCTACTATACGCGATGATGGTGTTCTCCTTAGGTAGATATTAAACTGTTAAGTGTACTCAATTAATACAAATTCAATTACAGAAAACATGGCAAATTGGCCAAGCTAATAAGTAATTTAATGATAATTGCCCTTGCCTGCCGGCTTCAACGCTGACTCTGGCCTGGGAAGATGGTGTAGCAGTTTTTGATGCTTCGCATCAGGCATCATTATTGCAACGGAAAAATTGAGAGAAACAAAAAAATCACAAAATGCCACAGGTAAAAATTGTGTTGTTTGTGGAACTGAGCTGATGTTGTTCAAGGTATGTTCGTTCGGAGGGAAGAGGTAGACAGCAACGCTCACGCGCTGGACAAAGTAATGCTTCTCGGACATGGCACTTTTAGAACACTGCAACTATACCTTTACCTAGATCGTTTGTTTAATTTTCTAACAGGTCAAAAAGGGTTTGGAATTTGCTTATTAATTTTTCCCATTGATCGATTGCGATGGAAACATTTGTTGTTGTTTTAGAGAATAATTCTAGCAATAAAAAGCACTTTTATGCTGAATTCCTTTAGAATTAAGCATCGTCGAATGTTGCAAACTGAATGTTGGCACTAGCCTATACCCTTTCAAGCATTCCCGCAGATATGATATTGTCTTTAGTTGTCATATTCATTGTTGTTTTTTTGTTTTGTAAGTTCATCAACAATTAAGAATTTAAAATTACCTCGTAAACACATCCGGATAGTGTGTTCTCGAAAATGACTTTTCCAATTCTTCCAATTGGAAACTGGTAAATGTGGTGCGATAGCGACGTTGTTTACGTTTTGGTGCATACTCGTCCAGCTCGCCATCACTGTTTGCATCGGAAATCGGACTGTTTGTACCGCCACTTGCTGTTGTTGACAGAAATGTTATCGAATGTTCAGGAGTTTTATCCTGATGAGCTAGTTTGGTTTCTTTTGTTAAGTCTTCCAGTTTGACCTCCGCCGATATTGCCATAATAGTGGGCAGTTCACATAAAAGAGGACTTATTTTTGATGTTTTTTCTTGAACTTATATCCCAGGAATTTAATTTCTGCAAAGAGTTTTTAGAAAATTGATATTAAAATAACATTTTATTTGTGTACGAAATAGGTATTTGAGAAAATGTTTGGAAAGAGACACCAATAGCAAAAACTAACGATTATGCCTTAACTGGCGATATGCTGGACGTTAAAATGTCGCACAGGAATTGATTGACACACACTGTGCTAGGTTCCTGAATAAGGTGTCTTATTATTTGGCGTTTTGGTAAAACTCGGGAGTGCATAGGAAATATTGTTTAACCTTGTTGTTTGTATTTTCACAGTGTTGTTATATTTAACGCTTCAATTGACACTAATTATCTTGGGAGTGTCTACATACTTGGAATTCACACCATAAAAAGAAAACCATTATATAAGAATTACTGAGCAGACATATACGAAGATCCCCTTGAGAAAGTGAACCATTAGTTAGCCTATTCACAATGTTAAACACACTCGTCTTTGAACGTTTGAAATTTCAGATTCTTGAATATTTCCAACAAATTTAAACCCTGGGCTGTTTGGGTACAATTTAACCTATTTTTTCAAATGCAAGAGCAATATCAAGTGTTCCATTCTGCGTAGATGAGAGAAGGGAGATTGTTGACTAATTGTCTGTGAATGTCATCACCAGTACTTCGCAACATAAATGCAACGAACTAACAGACCACATACAAGCAAGCTGCGGCGGAATGTTGGCCAATCGGCTGAGACAGAACAAGACATTAATACAACAGAGAGAGACAGATAGACACATAGAAGGAAAGAACACATAACAGAAACCTACGTGGCACAGAGGAGGAGACATAGTTTATATTGTCTCATATTATCGCACAGGTG
This sequence comes from Sphaerophoria rueppellii, assembly GCA_920937365.1. Classification (NCBI taxonomy): domain Eukaryota; kingdom Metazoa; phylum Arthropoda; class Insecta; order Diptera; family Syrphidae; genus Sphaerophoria; species Sphaerophoria rueppellii. Next base: position 68,704,028 of record CAKKXW010000002.1, on the reverse strand, counting down.
GCCTCAGATAAGCTGGCGATTTTTGTAGAAAAAGAATGCTTACTGCCGAAGCTGGGGCTTGAACCCGCAGTGTTTGGTTTAGCAATCCGACTACACTCAATCCTCTGAACCAATGGGCCACCGGCAGAGAAGAGAGATTGGAATTTGGAAATTGGAAAGCAAGTTGTCCGGATTATACCTATAATCAAGTTTGGAACTTCCGAATCAAAGGAGTATAATAGTAATATAAAATCCGGAATGTTCAGTTTGTTCGGTTTTCCTCGAAATTGCTGAATTTTCGTTTTATCTATCCTGTTCAATTTAGGCTTGAAGGCCTAATTCCTTACTTTACTTAAGGTGGCGCTTTAGTTCGTCGCTAATTTGAGTCTCAACCAGACAGTCTTTCGTCCAGCCAGCTCGGGCTCGGTTAGTATATAACTAGCTTGTCTCCAATTTTGCACTTACAAAGTTGAATTGAGGTCCTCTTCCCCCTGAGTGCAACCCCTGAGTCGCGGTTCCTTTCTCTTCTTCTTCGTCCGTCGGGAATAAGTGTCCGAAGACCTTTTCGAACCGGAGCATTGTCCCCATCCGCTCCAATCAATGTCCCAAAAGGCAGTAAGAAGTTTTGGTCATTTGTAAAAAAAATAAATATGAAGAATTCGTCTTCCTTCCTCAGTCCACTACGCTCGGTGACAATGACACTCTCTTTGTAAGCTCTCTCCGCGAAAGCTAGGCAATTCATCACCGCCAAACTCCTTCGCTACCAGAGAGGCCAAGATCTCCGCCTGTTCTTGACCAACGTCAATGATTCCATGGGACAAATCTTCTTCCCGCACTCGTGCTGTGGCCAGAGTTAAGGATCTCACACAATAAATCCGCTGGTCCGACTATTGTTCTGAAGAGATGTTTCTCCACGCTGGCAAAACCTTGCGCATGCGTTAGCTTTTCCATCTATCCTATTCTCTGGCTTGTTTCCGAGCAGTTGGAAAACAGCATTCCGTCAGACCAATCCCAAAACAGGCGAATATCTTCTCCTTCAACTTATTGTTCGATTGCAATTACGTCCCATCTTTTCGGTCGAAGACCCGTCTGATCTGGCTATTATCTTTAGAACTTAGATATACCGTCCAAAGCTTGAGTGCAATTCCCATCTTTGGGTTGGTGCTTCAGTAACATACTTAAGCCTCTCGGATAGTATACAAAGAAGAGCCCGTAAGAATTGTTGGTATAAGAGACATCAATGATTCATTCACTCCTTTAGACCACCGTCGTCGTTACGTTTCGTGTCTCCTCTTGTTTAATCGTTACTTCTACGGCAAGTGCTCAACAGAAAAAGCCTAGTTGCATTTCCTCCCCCTTAAACAATTCATTCGTAAAATACCGCGCAGCTTCCAGAATGTCCATTCATGTGTACCCTCGGAGCCCAAACTTCGGGACAGTTACTCTCAAAGTATAGGAGAATATTTTTTTTTAGCTTGTACTACTCGAATGTGGAACTCTCCTTCACACTCTGTCTTTCCCAGTCATTAAAATCTTCAAGAATTCACAGCCAATTGTACCCCGATAACTCCCTTTCCTAACCCCTTTCCTTATCACTTACTTTGTCGCTTGCCATAAAAGGGGTGCAAATTATATAAAAAAAAATGAAATAGGCCACTTGAGTTCTCTGGACCTTGAACCCCTTCTTGGCTAGGTCTGTGGCGTTTGTAATCAACTTGTTAACGGTTCGCTGTGTATATCTTCTTCGCCATTCGTCCCCTTCATTGAACACGGGGCCAACGATGCCCCAAGAACTTTCCTCTCGAAACAGGCTAAGGCGCATTCATCCGATTTTGTCAGGGGTCACATGCCACTGCACCATACTAGAGGGACTGGGATGGACGTCGCTGTTATAATAGTTATGACGCCTTTGTTTGATCGATGTTGTCTTATCGAACTGATCAATTTCAAGCTCGGTTAAATATAATCGTAACTTTATTTCACATATTTCCTTTCAAAAAGTATAGTTATTTGATTAGTTCTCATGACTGAAATTAGATTGGGACTAATTATCTTTGCTAAAAATCAATTAAGATCTTTTTGCCGCGAGGTTCTCTCTACCCCACACTCCCCTAAGTACGTACAAATCTTCTTATGAGGACTTTCCAAGAAAATGCATACACAAATTAAAGTATCGGAGAATTTTAGAAATCAGAAAGCATATCATTGAAGGATGAAGCGCACCAGATTCCAAGATTTTCTCTTACAACTATTTGAGACTGTTTTGTATATTTGAATGCAATTGATCATTTATTCACCGTGAGTTCTACAGGATCAATATCAAATCACTTTTTTTTATTTTAAATGTCACACAATTAACTTTACCAACTTTGTGCTAAGAGCAGACAGACATAATTTATTGCATTCTGCATAATCGCAATAAATTCAGTCGCGTTGCATTCACCAACTATTAGAACTTCGTTGAAAGCTTAGTATTCCAATCAAGTACTACTTGTCACATAGCAAACAAAGCCCAATCTACGTGCATCTTGCAGACATGCCACAAAATGGCATCTTAACCAATCTGCGCCAATGTTAACTCTTGCGGTGACAACTTTATTTAGTGCTAATTACAGCGCTTTTAATTTATTTTCTGCGACTTGATTGAAATTCCTCAAACGTATATCTGACCAATTCCGGAGAACTGATTTGTCTTAATATGTGTATAAATACTCTCCAAATTTGGAAAATATGCTCAACTTAGGGCCTACAGAAGTTTGAAAAAACCCCAACCCAAGTCCTATACAAATTGCTAATTAATTCAGCGAACTCATTTGTGCTTCTGCATCGCCATCTCACACTCAACCATTTTGGACATAAATGATTTAAGCGTATAGACTGAGTTGAGTTGAAGGAATGCCTGAGATTTTGCTATTGCGAATTTCACGTGAGAAGAAAAAAATGTTTCGCAGCATTAATTGCCATCCACACAGTCTCAATAGCTGATGCGTGTGATGGGACATGCCCATGAACCATGGACGCAGTTGTACACTTCGTCTTCCTTGCAATTCCAACTTCAAGTCAACAAATCCCAGAGAGTTGATGTCGAATGTCCATGCATCAACTCAACTGAATTGCTTAATAAGAACATGCTTAGCACGCGTGTAAATTAATTTATTCGGTAACAATATCCGCCTACTTTCCTAAAGGGGCAAGCGGAACGCATTTGTTTTTGCATAATTAACGATACACCGTGAAACTTTTGGTTCAAACAAAACACTCCAAGAGCAAACAACAACAACAAAAAAGATCAATTACTTCGAACAACTCAATCAGTACGAGCCAACCAAAGTGGGAAAACTAAATTCACGAGAGTTTTAAATAAATCAAACGCAAGAAAAAACGACTCGCACTGAAAGTCCGTCTGATGTGAGCATTAAATCGTTCGATTTGAAGTTAAATTTTACAGGTGAGCTATACATTCCCTCAGAGTACGAAACTGTGTTCAATTTGCATTCATTATTGAGAAACATTGTCATTATCAACGATAGGGGCTGGTGTTGGCGCTGCACTGACCACTGGCAGCCAGAGGCTCACATTTCTCATTGCATATTCAAGCGATGCAGAAGGACAAGGATTTTTTTTGGAATATTTTCAATAACAAATTAATGGAACTGGACAAATGAAGAAAAAACTGTGTTTGGACATTTTGTGAACTGAGCAATTCAATGGCGGAAAGTAATAAATTAATTAACTGTTTGAGCCAAATAATGAATTTCAAATCAGAAGCGAATCAGAATGGTGAATGTGCCCTTAAACACAGAGGAAGAGGACCAGTCGGAGTGACTAAATTGAGTGTGGCGAACATGGTGGAAGGTGCTGGGACTCTTCGATCTTGAATTCTAAAGTGAGGCATTCATTAAAACAGAACACGTTTTCACTAGTTTGCCTGTCTAAGGAAACAAGCTACTGAACATTGACTTGTGAGTTGGGAGTTGGGAAGAGCATTTGGAGATGCTCAATTGGGAGGTCGATGCGATGGTGTGTCCTCCACTTCAGTTGGTGGTGACATCCCAATGCAATGGATACAGATGAGTTTTTTTTTGTTGCCTGGTGTTGGTTGATTTATACGACGACGAGACAATCATCGCAGGCTGTATTTTTCTTCTTTTAATGTGCTTATGATGCAGATGTACCTTCAGAAGATAATTAATTTGTTTTTAGGTTGAGGGAGGATCGTTTACTTACCTACAACTGATGTAGGGTTGTTCATAGATGGAAAGAGTTTTGCAATTTTTTTCCCGGTGGTTTATTTGTCTGAAAGTCAGATTTTTCGTCTGTATTTTGGACACTGTGTGTCCTGGCGACCTGCCAGTGCCTAGTCGTAAGGATAGGTAGAAACTTCGGACTGGTCGATTTAGACTTCTCCAAGCAAATCTAGTTGATCTTTTAACTACCAAACTGACAAAACACGCTGGATACAAATGATTGAACCGACGGACGACGACAAAAGCAAGGAAAACGGCTAAACAAATTTAGAATTCTCATATACAGAACGTAAAATTGAGTCAAGAGCTCGAGACGTGGTTGCATGTGTTCCGATCTTCTACTCAGCAAAACAGTCTGACCTAACGTAACCCGGCTAATAAAATAAGTGAATGCCTGGTAGTATCCGTAATTTAGTGGTTAGGTGCGTTGGCTGCTAAACAGATCATCGTGGGTTCGAGTCCTACTCGTGTCCATAAAGTTTTTATTTCATCTTTCACGGGCACTGCCTCTTGCGAAGAACTGACAAAACTTCCAAGAGTATCATCACTTCATCAGTCATAAAAAAGTGCTTCTCAGGTTTCCCATTTATAAAAAAGGAAGTATTGCAGTGTCCAGCAGTTTACTTACTTACTTAAAGTGGCGTAACAGTCCATTGTAGACTTGGGATTTAATCAACAGTCTCCGCCAGCCAGCTCGATACCTAGCTAGCTGTTTTGCACTACAAGTTGATTGAGGTACTCTTCCACTTGTGTGCGCCACCTGAGTCTCGGTCTTCCTCTCCGTATACGTCACTCTGGAATAGTGTCAAAGGCTTTCCGAGCCGGAACATTTGTGTCCATATCCACTCTTAATGATCGAGCCATCGGAGTTTCTGGACCTTGACCCTTCTGGCTAGGTCGATGTCGTTGTACAACCCGTAAAGTTTGCTGTTATATCTTCTCCACAATTCCCCTTCAATGCACACGGGGCTAAAGATGACCCGAAGACCTTCCTCTCGAAACAGCCTAAGGCACTATTATCCGATTTTGTCAGGGTCCATGCTTCCGCACCATACAGCAGGACTGGGATGATGAGTGTGTTGTACAGTTTTACCTTAGTTGCTCGAGAGAAGGGTAGGTAGGTAGAAATGGCTGTCCTACTTCGCGCAGGACACAATTAGCGCTGAGTGCGCCGTTTTGGTACCATACCTCGTGAGATTCTAAATGGATTTGAAAGTGGGTTCTGGAATATGTATGTTCCGCACACTAAGTCCTATATATGAATTGGTATTATTCTCCTACCCTACGGCCTATTATCTCATAGTGCCATTTAATGAGGGAGAAATAAAGAGGGGCGGGAGGCGCTAAAGCCACTTTGTATTATTGAGGTAAGAGATCAAATCTTTGATCTTGAAATCTGCGAGTTCCTCAATGCCGTTGAAGAATTCTTTACCTAAATGGAGTGCTCTTTTCCTAGCCAGGGCTGGACAATGGCATAGAAAGTGTGGGACCGTTTCTTTTTCTTCCTGGTTCTCACAGCTACGGCAGAAAGAGTTATGTGGTATACCCAATTTTGCCGCATGCTCCCCTACAGGCCAATGCCCTGTGCAGGTAGCGACAATCCTGGCTATGTCATGCCTTGGTTTGGAAATTAAATTGATTGATTTTGGCTTGTTATAGGCGGGCCAGATTTTCCTAGATATAACGCAGCTCGTTAAACTACTCCACCTATGATTTGCTTCTGATGTGTATTTGATCAGGATATCGCCCTTCACAACTCCAAGAGGAGCATATACTCTCACTGCCAATGAGTTGTGAAGGGCTGATCCTTGCCTGGCTAGCTCATCTGCTTTCTCATTTCCCTCATAGCCCCTATGGCCCGGTATCCAGATTAGAGTGACGCTCATAATATCAAGTTCCTTGAGAGCCTCTTTGCATTGCTTGACCAGTTTAGAGGATGATAAAGCAGAATCTATGGCTTTAATAGCTGCCTGACTGTCTGTTAGTATAGCTTCATTTTGGTTCTGTCGTATGTTTTTAAGGGCTTTACAAGCTTCCCTTATCGCTATCAATTCTGCCTGGAATACGCTGGCAAAATCGGGAAGTCTATAGGATTTTGAAATCTCAAGAGATTCACAGAAGACACCTGCACCAACACCGCATTCCATCTTTGAACCATCCGTGAAGATAGTTGTGTCGAAGTCTTTCGTCACATCACCTTCCTCCCAGTCGATTCTTGACGGGAGCAAGACTCTAAACTTCTTTGAGGTGTCTAGGGTAGGGATGCAGTAATCGGTGGTTGTGGATAGGATGTCTGATGGTATAAGGCTTGATTGGTTGCAGTGCCCGTAGGATCTAGAATACTTTTCCACTCAATTGCTTTCTAAGCCTAAAGAAACAGCGATTAGCAAGAATTATTCTTCGTCTGATCTCGGTGCTGGTGTTATTGCCCGTGTTTATAGTGGAGCCTAGGTAGACAAACTCCTTTACTACCTCGAAGTTTAATGCGTCTATTGTGGTGTTCTGTCCAAGCCGTCGGTGTTGGGTATCCTTTCTCGAAGACAGCATAAACCTCATTTTCAACTTATTTACCTCTAAGCCCATCTTTGTCGCTTCTGTCTCAATTCTCACAAAGGCGCCATTAACATCACACTGTGCTCTTCCCATTACATCAATATCATCAGCGTACGCGAGAAGTTGAACAGATTTTGGAAGATAGTGCCTCTGGTGTTGACGGTGGAGTTCTGCACTATCTTCTCAAGAACGATGTTGATGAAATCGCACGGCAATGCATCGCCTTGTCTGAATGTTTTTGACATGGAAAGATTCCGTAAACTCGTTGCCAATCTTGATGGCACAGCGTGATTTCTCCAACGTAATTTTGCACAAGCGAATCAGCTTGGCAGGGATGTCAAAACAAGACATAGCTTTATACAGTTCATCTCGCTGTAGATACTGTCATACGCGGCCTTAAAATCGATGAAAAGGTGGTAAATATCGATTTAGAGTTCATAGGTTTTTTCCAAGATCTTCCGCAAAGTGAAAATTTGGTCGATGGTTGACTTCACATATTACGGCAGAGAGGATCTTGTAGGCGAAGTTTAGTAGACTAATTCCTCTATAGTTGGCGCAGTTTAGTGGATCTCTCTTTTTCACGATCGGGCAAACAATGCTGAGGATCCATTCATCGGACATGCATTCTTCCGACCATCTAGATCGCCGCGTACTGCATAGCTCGGCAGCTATAGACTATTTGCTCCAGCGACTTTAGTGGATTTCAGTCGTTATATTGCCATTTCCACGTTTCCTAGGTCGGATTCACAGAATTGTTGGCTATCATCGTGTCCGATGAAAGGCTCCTGCCTGATGGCGGGATTTTGTTCGTCGTCGCCGTTATACAGTCTACCAGAAGTGGCTTTTCCAAATCCCAAGCATTGACCGCGATTCTACTATGATTTTCCCTTCTTAATCCTTGCTGGCATCGGTTCTTGCTCGATGACCTTGAGTTAGCTGTTGTACCTTCAGGTACTCCGATCCTCCGAAATTCACTCCTGCTGTTGGCTCTCTCAACATCCTCGATTTGACGCTTCGCAAGCTTCCTTTTGTTTCTTCTGAGTAGCCGGTGGCGCGGTGTTCCTCTCTCCTCTTTTGCTCGTAGAGCTCACGAGCAGCTCTTGTCCTTCTATGCAGCGCAGCTCCGTATGCCTGCTACTTGGTTGAATGAGCCTGTTTGAATTCTTCGTCAAACCGGGGGTTTCGTTTTGGTGGCTGAGTCGAGACCTAGCAGCGGCATCCTCTAACTGCTTTCTGGCAATGTTGTCACTGGTCTTCCAGCAGTTATAGGGGAATTTTAGAGATCCTTTAAGATAAGCTATCGCGTAGAAAGATCAATGTAGTTTCAGACTAGGCAAACTTACAATTGGTGAGATATTCGCTCTAAGGCGATTGAAAAATGTGCAATATTTGATATTCAAAAACGCCAACGTCTGCTTAGGCATGGTAGAAAGTTACAAAACCATGAGACAATTCATGACGAATAACTCATAAGATTATGAATGACTGACCATGATCGAATAAACGTTTCAATCCAAAAAAGAGATATCCGGGTTGTTATTCCCACACGTGAACAACTTCAATGTTGACTTGCGTCTTCTGTAGCTTCCTGTGGGAGACGGCAATATGGGAGAAGAAATGAGCTGCTCAGATGCAACAAAACCGACTCAAGTCTTTCAAAGTTCCTTAAATCCAAAAATATGTTAAGTATTCTCTTTAATGTTTCTGATGATAGTTAAGGACTTTTACACTGAATAACAACTTCATTTAAAAAAATATAACTGACGTTTACAAAATTCCTACATGGTCCTTTTCCAAAGTTCCTGAATTTTTACTCGAAGACCCATAAAAAATAAAACTGATGTACAGATAACTTAATTTGTCGAAAAGCGAACACCTTTTGTATTGCAATTCGCAAAGAATGATAATAACATAAGAATTCGGTCCAATACCTTACAACCTAATTGCTAATTGGTGTTGCTTTTGTTTCCTTTCTGTTCCTTGCCTTAATAAAATTATCGCATTGTTACTTTCTCAACTCAACAATAAAGTAGGCAAGGCACAGTCTTAACTAAGAAGTCAGAAGCCAAAAGTGGAACATGCTCCACAACACCACACCGCCACCGCCACGAAAGATACCAAATCGAAGTAAAAAAACAATCTGAATTCTTAAATAACCTACCTTATTGCTCTTAAATTAATTTTAATTGGTCATTCCTTTTGTTCCTCTCTCGTCGTCAGAGTTGTCGGTCGTCTGGCATCAGAACACCACAGTCAAACAAAATTATTTCTCCCAACTTAATTGTTTTATTTGATGATTTTCATTAGAAACAAAAAAATCAACCTTATAATGAATGAAGGCGGCACAAAAAAGAAAACAAAAATCTTGTTAAATAAATAAAACAAAAATCCAACTAAAACTAATAAAATGTGAAACACGCAACGCAGCAGGTGAGCGGTGAGCGCTCACTTTTTATAATCGTCCTTCTAATAGAAAACAAAACTGAAACAAGTAAAACTTGATTTGCTTGTGAATACATGTATTTCATCACCATCAACGAGATCCTGGCAACATCTGCGAAAAGCGATCTATAAAGAAAACTATAGGTACCTGAGACCTCAGACCAAATTGTGTGTTGCTGTCCGATAGTTGTCGGAACGGACATCCTCTCATAAGGATGTGATATTACACGAATCTTCGTTGGTAATAAGCCCACACTTGGGCTTCTACTTCCACAATTTCCACTTCCATCAAATCGAAATCGAAACCATGGGCAAGGACGAGCGGGGCACATCAGGAGTTCCAAAACAAATTAAATTTGATCAACTAGGAGTAGAGCCCCGGAGGCATGTCCGATGTCCGAATCAAGAAGACGAGATGAAGAAGACCTAAAATCTCAACAATTTGGAGAATGTTCATTTAGTTGAGAATGTGAGTCATGATGATGTTGACGGCCGGCAGCGCGGCGTATCCGAATTCGAATCCGAAGCCACTTGTTGATTTTTTTTTTGTCCATTGCCCGTGTCTCTTTGGACGCAGAGGCACATCAGTAAAACATTAAAACATTTACGACTGATAACCGCATTGGCGCCAAAACAATAATGAGCTTTACAATATTCTTTGTCGTTGTTGTTGCTTTAGATGTCTCATGATGGCATTCGTCGTATGGCATTTCGGTTGTCTGACTGTCATGTTTGTACAAATGCATACATTAGTCTGGAGATTCGCTAGATTTTTGTGTTGTGTTTTTGTTTTCTTTGATTTTATTAAATTATGTGTTTGAAAGAGTTCAAATTTGTTTAGGAAGCGCCTCTGACTTTTTTTTTTTGTACACGCGTAGGAAATACTAATTGATTCATTTTTGAGAGATTTTTGTTTAAGCTCGAAATTTGGATTGTGGGTTGATGAATCGGGTGGCACGGGAGTGCCCCCGCCAAATCGAGCGCGAAGCAAACACTGCCGTACCATCGTTTACTGGAACCATTCCACTGCATTAACAGGCCCCTGGATAAGACCAGAAAGTTGAAATTTTCCACAACCAGTAAGCTTACTTAATCTTAAATTTCAAGTATGTAGGTCATTCAGTTCTGATGTTAAGCAAAAGCTAAAATTAAGACACTCACTCACTCACTAATGATCATCAAAATAGAACTTGTACTTCCTATAAACTTTTGCTTACTCACTTAAGGTGGCGCTACAGTCCGGGGTGGACTTGGGCCTCAACCAACAAACCTTTCCAGCCAGCTCGTTCCCCAGCTAGCTGTCTCCAGTTTCACACGCCGAGTTGGTTTAGGTCGTCTCAAACTTGTGCGTGCCACCTAAGCCTTGGTCTTCATCTGCTGCGCCTTCCCCCTGGGCTATATTCGAAGACTTTACGGGCCGGAGTACTGGCTTCCGTCCTCTCCACGTGACAAAGTCATGTGAGTCCTTGGAGTTTCACTCTTATAGCTAGGTCAGTGTCGCTGTACAGCCAGTACAGTTCGTCGTTAAATCTTCTCCTCCATTCACCGTCTCTGCAGACAGGACCATAGATCTTCCGTAGAACTTTTCTCTCGAACCGGCCTAGGGTGCTCTCATCCGTTTTTGACAGGGTCCATGCTTCTGCACCATATAGCAGGACGGGGATGATGAGGGTCTTATAGAGCGTCACCTTAGTTGTTCGGAAGAGGACTTTACTATACTCAATTGATTTCTTAGCCCGAAGAAACAGCGATTAGCAGGAGTTATAATAGTTTGATCTCGGCGCTGATGTCGTTGTCCGTGTTGATAGCGGAGCCAAGATATACAAAGTTTCTAACTACCTCGAAATTATATGCGTCTATCGTGACGTTTTGTCCAAGACGTCGATGTTGTGTGTCCTTTTTCGATGACAGCATATACTTTGTTTTGCCCTCATTGACCGCTTAAACCATTTTTTCAGCCTCTGTCAGTATACTCAAGAAAGCAATGTTGAGTTCTCCCAATGATATCAATGTCATCACCGTACGCGAGTATTTGCACAGACTTCTGGAAGATAGTGCCTCTAAAGTTGAGTGGAGTTCTGAACTATTCGTTCCAATATGATGTTAAAGAAGTCGCATGACAGTGCATCACCTTGTCTTAAGTCTTTTTTGACATCGAAGGCGTCGGTGAGGTCGTGACCGACTTTAATGGAGCAGCGCAAGTTCTCCATCTCAACCTGCTCAGACGAATGAGTTTTGTAGGAATGCCAAAACTGGACATGGCTTTATACAGTTCTTCTCTATAGATGCTGTCATGAGCGGCCTTAAAATCGATGAGAAGATGGTAGATGTCGTTTTGGAGTTCTTGAGTTTTTTCCAGAATCTGCCGTAATGTGATGATCGATGGTGGACTTTCCTGGTCTAAAGTCACACTGATATGGATCTATCAGTTTGTTGACAAACGGCTCCAGGCGTTCACATAGTACTGCAGGAAAGATCTATAGGTTTAGGAGGCCGATGCCTCTGTAGTTGATGCAGTTTAAAGGGTCTCCTTTCTTCAGGATCGGACGATCCATTCATCGGGCATGCTCTCTTCCGACCATATTCTGCAAATGAGTTGGTACATGCCAAGTCATGGCCGGTTGCTTTGAAGAGTTCGGCATTGATGCCGTCAGCTCCCGCGGCTTTTTTTTAAGCTTAGATATTGCTATCTTCACTTCTTCAAGGTCGAGTAGACGAAATCTTCGTCATCTTTATTGTATGGTTCATTCTTCCTGACAGCGGAATTCGATTCGTCATCGCCGTTGTACAGTCTGCAGAAGTGGTCCTTCCATATCCTCAGCATTGACTATGACTCCCTGTTGGTCTTTACAGGCTTCAGTTCGTGCTCAGTAACCTTGAATCATTCGTTTTACCTTTTGGTAAAACTTCCGAACCTCATTCCTGTTTTTTAGTCTCTCAACATCATCGACCGATCGCTTTCATGCTCTCTCTTTATCTTTCTGAAAAGCTTGTGTTCTTCTCTCCTCTTCTGCTCGTAGAGCTCCGAGCTGATCTCGTCCTCCTGTGCAGCTCTGCTTTATATGCTTCTTGGTTGGCTGCATGTACCTGCCTGCATTCATCATCAAACCAGGGGTTTCATTTTGGTGGCCGCGTGAAACCCAGCACATCATAGGCAGCATCTCTAATGGCTTCTTGGCAATTCTGCTAATGGTTCTCAATGCGCTCGATGCTGGCTGTATCGGACTTCTCATGAGGTTACTTGACACTCGATCGGCGTCCGACGTCATACTTTCTTCTAGCACTTCCTGTTTTTGGCTTTGGTCGAGATATCCGCTGCACTACCTTGGCTACAACGAGGTAGTGAAGTGGCCCTCGGAAGGTTCGGACATCAATAATGCTTGAAGAGTGTCTTGCGTCGATGGCAATATGATCAATCTGGTTGACAGTTGATTGATCTGGAGACCTCCAGGTCCCCTTGTGGATGTTGAGATGTGGGAAACGCGTACATACTTGCTATAACTATGTTTCGCCCCGTTGCAAAATCGATAGGCCTGAATCCGTTTTCGGATGTTTTGTCGTGCAGGCTGAAATTTGGTACAGAGTTAGGGTTTAATAGCCCCATAAAGGGAAAACTATAAAAGCTAGGATAATCGAAGATCTGGTGTCCCTTTTTAGAAAACACAAGAGCAAACCAAATTATTAGAGATCGACATACCCCGGCATACGGGTACAGGGAATTCACAAGAGCCAAGGTCTAGTCTAAAAAGTGCCTCATCGACATTGGCACCTCCATATTCCTTTTTCGCCAAGCCTACGTGGTGCTTTCACGAGTAACCAATCTTCATGAGGTGCACATTATGTTGATGTCAAGAGTATAAAAGCTCAACTACTCTACTACTACTGTGAAACTAACCAAACCTTTTCCATCAAGTACTCTGTCATCCGCAATAGGTACATTCCTACCGTCCAATAAATTCATAAACATCTTGGTGAGGATGAATTCCAGATTCAGACAAAGTGACACATTATATTTTTCATATATTACAAGAAACCAAACAGAGCGATGACAAATAACAATAAAAAAAAAGAATAAAACAAAACCCGAACACCCCGAAGAGAGGATTGAGAGACGTCTGGCCTGTTGCTGTGGCTTGGCACTGGCTGGTTCACCACTTTTCAGGGGCCATCACGCTATCTTAAGCCCATTAACTCAGTCACTAATGGAACTTATCACATTAGAATCCACTTCTTTCCTTTCATATTTCTCTGGGATCTGGGATCGTTCTCTGGACAACAGCTATATAACATGTTGTAAAGGTGCACACAAACATATGTCTTATGCCTTTTGTGCATGTACTTTGTCCGCGGCGAGTGTTTTATGAATCCATAAGTGGGGCGATGACTTTATGCGAAGTCATCGATGCGACGACACGACGACGCTACGACTTGCAGCCGAAGATGACTCCAGCGCCTGCTGCCGCCGGCAAAGCAAACTGTCGGGAGGGGGCTCTCCAAAGTGCTCTTTAAAAGTTGACCATGGCTACTAAAATTGCACCCTCTGGTTAATAAAAACGGCAACTAAATACACGTCGAACATGTAGATACAAAACGGCGACGACGACACGGTCCAATGACAGTGTCTTCATGTCAATGAGCAAAGAGAAGTTTTAGTAGGTATTGATGGCTGATCACTTCTTGAAGTCGAAAGGACTCCTGCTGGGGTCTTCTGCGCATGTCTATGCACAATTAAAGGAGAATCAATTAAAAATGAGCGCTTTTAATTGGCAGCTACCAATAATTTGGTGTGCGTTAAAATTTTTAATTTAATTTTGTGATGCTGTGAAAGATTGATTTGTAGTTTCCGCAGGAAAACCAAAATGTTTTTCGAATGATTGAAAGCTTTAGACCAGGTCTGTGAGCCCGGATAAGTGAGCTCAAAAAGAGAAAGAAACAATTCGGAAGTGTTGCGGGAGCATACCTACTTTGGAATTATTTTCTGTTTCCTTTTCTTGTAGATACAAACATGCGTGAAGCCGGTTTACGATCCAGAACAGTTGGATTGGCAGTACGGATTCGGGACTTTGGTTGTGGAGAGAAAATAAAAGGTAGTTTGCTAATGTTTTATGGACGACACGCAGACACCTGAGCATAACAATGTTTTGATGGCTCCATAAATTAAGTAAAAATAAAAAAGAAACCTTTATAACCCACTCACCCAGGCTCTTTACATCCATCAGTGATCAGAATTCGAATTGTAGAAGTGATGTAGGTATGAACATGATTTGGAGAGTTTTTAACAGCCTACAAACATTAAATGTCTGTGAATTATTCTGTTTTTAACATCATTAACATAATGTACCTTCATGAATCACTTTATACTTTTACTAGACAGTTAAAGCTGAACGCTTATCAATCAATTGAGTTGAGAAACATTTCACGCTGTATTTAGTTAAGGGAGCAATTTTACAAGCGAAAAAGTAGATATACAGGAAAAAAGGCGTTTCATTTAGTTTTGCTTGCTTGCAATTTCTTCTTGTAAAAATAATAAAAATTGTAATAGCTCCGGAGAGCCAAGGCAAAGCCATTAGTGGCGTACACACTTCGATAAATATAGAGTGGAAAATAAGTTAATACCACTCTGCATTTTATTCCGAAACAATTTCTGACCATGCAAAACGACTAGCAAAGCTATTTGGCTTCAAAATTCGGAAAATTTTGCGTCAATAACTCAAAAATATAATATCGAAAGATTAAATTTTAGCATGTACTGAACATATACATACAATGGTAGAAAATGTTCCTCATTATAGAAAATGCAAAATTAAGTAACTGTGTCTTAAAATTGTGGTGGGGTGTTGTAGGATCTGGGAGCGTATGCTGTAACTTTTCCTGCACACCAAGTGCTTACTTTACCTCCTCGTGGTAACCACCTGGTACTGGAAATATTCTTAGTAGGGCTTCACGATACGATACGATACCGATATTTTTCGTTTGTATCGGTATCGTATCGAGTTACAAATAATTTTATCGTATCGTATCGGTATCGGCGATAATTTTAAGACTTCGATACGATACCGATACGATACTCGATAAAATATCGAAATTAAAAAAATGAAATGTGCACTTCTATTATAGCGAGGCAAAAAGTGAAACGCAAGCTATTCAAAATTAATTTTATTTGATTATAGACTATCCGAACCCGCAATTTTAAATCGACATTTGTTGAAAGCTCACATAACCATAACCGTTCTAAGAAAAAAATAAAGAACGGTGTACATTTTCGCGTTATCTGTTGTTATGGTTTCGGCTTGATACTCCAACCCCTTACAGACTTTATTTTTATAGGTGCATTTATATACATATAGATGAAGACAACCTTTCAACCACCTATAATATGAAATAATAATCAACCGGCTACTCACATGTCTCGAAAACAAATGACGCGTTTCATTCCAGTATCGATGTTCATCGGGTTCTCACAAAAGACGATCGACAACGAAAGCACGAGCGAACGCGTCAAAAAACAATCAAATATGTGTATTACTGTAAACTACTATTAGTAAATGCTATTGAAAGAAAATTTGAATTTTGAGCACGCAGTGTCGAAAATAGAATTCTTTCAGTCGATACGATATATACGATAATTATCGGCCAGTGCTTATCAGCGATACGATAATATCGACGATTTTATAAACACGTTTATCTTATCGATATCGGTATCGCAGGTACTGGATATCGTGTCGATTATCGTATCGACCTTCGATACGATACGATACGATACGATGACGATATTTTTATCGAATATCGTGAAGCCCTAAGCTTTTGATATAACTTGCGAAACTTGTAAGCGCGGGTGCAAAACGGAGAAACAGAAGCAAGTAATCAACGGCCCAACAAATTTGGAGGTTAGTGCGAGGTGCTTACATCCCCTCCACAGCCAAAAAAAAGAACTTGATGGTTATGAGAGAGACACCAGCCTCGGATATTGACCCCAGACCCGGAACGACAACGAACTATGCATTGAGAGTTTGTACATGGAATGTAAGAACACTCTACACTCCAAGTGCAACTCAAAAACTTGAATCTGTCCTCACGCAGTATACGGAAGACATTACCCTGACATTTATTACAGCTGTCATCAAGGAATGCACATATTTGGATTCTTCGTGGGAAATCGGCTAAGATCGAAAGCCATGGATTTCAAGCCAATTAGCTGTAGCCTGGCTGTAATCTGCATGAAGGCCACACTACAAAACATCAGTATAATATGTGCACACGCCACTACCGATGATGTTGAGGAGTCTATCAAGGAGGATTCTAACGACCTACTAGATAGAGCGTACGGAGCCTGTCCAGACTACGACGTCAAAATCGTACTCGGAGATTTCAATGCAAAATTGGGAAGGAAGACATCTTTGGCAAATTAGTTATAAGACACAGCCTCCACGAAGATATAACAGATAACGGCTTCCGACTAATCGACTTTGCTGCAGCTTTACACAGAAACCTGGCGATCTCCGGACCGTCGAACCACAAACCAAATCGACCATGTGCTAATCGGCGTAAGGCATGCATCCAACATCTTGAACGTGCGCACTCTCCGAGGAGCAAATGTCGACTCTGACCACTTTCTGGTAGTGGTTAAGTTTATAGCTCAACTATCAAACGACGAAAAAACACGTGCGGTCCCAAGGAAGAAGTTCAACATGGGTTGCCTATGCCTTGGCACTCCGGATAATTCCAGAGACTAGAATAAGCGCCAGAATGAGTGACTCTCCGTGAAATAATAAAAAATGTAGCCGAGACCACCATAGGTTACCAGGCACCCTCGAAAGAGAACCCGTGGTATGATCATGAATGCGCGTTATTGAAAAGAGAGACGGAAAATGCACGTTTGCAGATGCTGCAACGGAAAACAAGAGCAGCAAGATAAGAGTACCGCATCCGCAGTTTCTCAGCTCAGATGGCGAATGGAGAAGGAGGTTCACCGAGAACTCTATGAGCTGTACCAAGATGTGGATGTAGTCCAGAAGGCGAAGAAAAGACGACTATAATGGCTCGGCTACATCAAGCGAATGGAAGACAACGCTCCAGCCAAGAAAGTTTTCTGAAAGACCAAGTGACTGCGGATGCAAGAGCGCTTGGTTTCGGCGACTGGAGAGTGCATGCGAGGGACCGATTCCCGATGGAAGGCTGCAATATCTCATTCTGAGATCCTACTTGGATTGTGAGCCGGATAAGTAAGTAAGTAAGTAAGCTAAGGAACCATGTTACTGTGAAAAGGGTTTTAGTATTTCTGATTTGCGTCCATTTTATAGGGATTTTTTGGTATTGGTTATTATTCTTAAGAAAATAGAATTAAATATCCTGTTTTTTCGCTTACTAAGGTATTCTGGATGAAGTTCTGATTTCAGCCGTTGGTAATAGGTATACAATTTTAAGTTCACTTAAATTTTTACTAAGACATACGGGAAAAGTTATGTTAACTGTTAAGTTATTTTGTTATGTAACTACAAACAGATGCGTTCTTCTTTAATTGCAAACTTAGAACTTAAAGTCTTTCTGGCTCTTTCATTTATAATAAACGACATTATTGGAACTTGTTTCGATCTTCTATTCAATTACAAGCCCTAAGTACATTTTTTTTGTTTTTTTAATAAAATCTAGATCAGTTACTTTGAGTTTTCAAATTTCCAACATTAATTTTAAAAGATTGAAAATTCGATATCTGAAAGCTACAAGCTCATCAAAAAAAGTGTAAACACAACACAATTTTAACTCACCAACATCAACGGTTAAAAATAAACATTGGACTTATCGTAGCTATTAGATCTTTTAACATGTCAGGTACGGAAAAAGGTAGATGTTGTGATGTAAACTCTCAACTGACGGTATTCATTCCAAACCAATTATTTCTAATAGTGCCTAAGGCAGAAATCAATGCTTCTCTTTGCCTTCTCTGCCTACCGTACGATAAGATTTGTATCTATATTTTCCTATACAAGTTTAAGGATGTCAGCTAGGTCGAAGACATTTGTTGTAGTATAGACTTGAAGTGAACTTAAAATTATTTTTACTTTTTGCTGGTTCCTGTTATCAACAATTACTTTAATGCCTGTGGGCCCTAGGGCCCCACACAAAGTTCTTTAGTGGAAAAGAACCAAAATATGGTAAATGACAATTTTAAAATGGCTTTTATAGTGTGCCCCAACAAGAACACAAGATTTAAATATGGCGCCATTCGAAGTGTCATTGTTTGACATTTGAACAATTATTATTGTTTGTTAGAAGAAGGTATGAGGTTAATAAAAATGGGGCGCTATACGAATGTACAATGCATTTTCATTGTGAAACTGTTGTATCAAAATGGTGAATGTTTTGCGGCTACAGTTCGCAAATTGCGATCAATTTGGGTTTACAATAATGCTCCAAAAGGGTCAACTGTAAGGCGATTAATGGAAAAATTTGCTGAAACTGGGTTTTTTCACTTATCTTAAGACATCAAGGTGTTTTCGACCAGGTCGATCGACCGAGAATATCGCAGCAGTAAGTGCATGATGTCGCTCAAACTGCATCCACCTCAATTCGACACCGAGCTCAGCAAATTGGTGTTTCCAAATCCACTATGCAGCGAATTTTGACGAAAGATTTGCATCTTCATGCATACAAAGTTCAATTGACTCAGGAACTGAAGCCAGCTGACCATCGACAGGGAAGGGAGTTCGTCAATTGGATATTGGAGAGACAACATGAAAATGCTGATTTTGTCGATAAAACTGACGACGAGGCCCATTTCCATCTTGATGGCTTTGTCAATAGGCAAAATTGTCGCATTTGGGCTGAGGAAAATCCTCGAGTGATTCACGAGAAGCAAATACATCCTCAACGTGTCACTGTGTGGTGTGGATTTTGGGCTGGAGGAATCATTGGACCTTTTTTTTATGAAAATGACTCAGCTCAAGCGCAAACAGTCAATGCTGTTCGGTATTGTGAAATGATAACCAATATTTTCGTGCCTAGAATTGAAGAAATGAGTGTGGAGATGTGGTTTCAACACACCCTGTCACATCTCATACAGCCAGAGAAACAATTCAATTGCTGCTTTGTAGACAAGAATTGGCCGCCGCCGCCTAGATCGTGCAATTTAACACCATTGGACTTTTTTCTTTGGAATTTTTCGAAGTCGATGGTTAATGCGAATAAGCCGACGACGACTCAAGCCTAAAAAGAGGAAATTGGACGCTGCATTAATGAAATACCGCAGCATTTATATGCAAAACGATCATTGAAAATTTCATTAAAAGATCGCGTATGTGCAAGCAGAGCTGCGGCAGCCATCCATCCTGTCTACTTAACGATATAATAAAGAATTCAAGATTTTTTGTAAATATCTGCGTTTTCTTTAAAATTTAAATCTTGCGTTCTTGTTGGGACACCCTTTATTACGGTGAAAATCTATTATAAACATCGCATTAGTGGAATTGCGAAGAATTCTTGACAACGGTTCGAAGTGGCCATAGTTTGTATGGGATTGGGAATATAAAGGGCTTTTCAATAGGGACGCTACAAAAGTAGACCGATAGGGACGGCAAACGACGCCATTTTTTTTCCCGTTCTCTTGACATTTCTCTTCAGTAAGGTTTGCCATTTCATCATGGAAAGGTATATGACCCAACAACGAGTCGAAGTTATTAAAACTTACTACCTAAATTCGGAGTCAGTGGTCAACATTTTAAGAGCGCTACGTACAATTTATGGTCGTCATAATCGTCCTGCTAGATCAACAATTGAGCGTCTAGTGGAAAAATTTGAATCCACAGGCTCAGTACAAAATGTTCGCATGCCAGTGAGACAAAGAAATGCCCGTAATGTCGAGAATATTGCTGCCGCTAGCGCATCAATTGCGGAAGACCCAATTCAGTCTCTCACACGTCGCGTCGTTCTCAAGCGTTGGGTATCTCTGTGACGTCGTTGTGGCGAATTTCGCGAAAAGATCTTGGCCTACATCCTTACCAGAAGCGTCGTATGTTCGTGAATTGGGCTGAGCAACAACTTGAAAATGATCCGGATTTTCATCGAAAAATCATCTTCAGCGATGAGGCTCATTTCTGGCTGGATGGCTTCGTCAATAAGCAAAATATGCGTTATTGGTCAGGCAGCAATCCACATGTGCTTCACGAGGCACCATTACATCCGGAAAAAATCACTGTTTGGTGCGGTTTACATGCTGGTGGTGTCATTGGGCCGTACTTCTTCCGTGATGATCAAGACCGGCACGTTACTGTGAATGGGAATCGCTACCGCTCAATGCTAACCGATTATTTTTGGAATGAATTGGATGATATGGACTTGGACGATATGTAGTTTCAACAGGACGGTGCCACATGTCACACAGCGAGCCAAACAATCGAATTATTGATAACGAAGTTCGATGAGCGCATTATCTCCAGAAATGGACCTGTGAATTGGCCGCCTCGTTCATGCGATTTAACGACGTTAGACCATTTCCTGTGGGGCTACGTCAAATCTATGGTTTATAACAACAAGCCAGAGACGATTGATGAACTTCGTACGAATATCGAACGAGAAATTGCAGCAGTATCGGCCGATTTATGCTTGAAAACCGTCGAAAATTGGGTTCAGCGTCTGGACTTCTGCAAGCGTGCCCGTGGTGGCCATGCAAAAGAAATGTACTTCCACAGGAATAAAGAATTTCATTGATATCCAAAACCGTTTTTGTTTTATTTAAGAAAACTTTTGTAGCGTCTTTTGAAAAATCCCTTAGAAAAGAACGAAGGTAACGGGGAATCTATATTACCCATAAGTAACTGTTGAGCGAATAGTATACTCGTATATCAGCGTTTTAGTGTTTAAGAGCCAAAAGCTGCAGGCCTATTAGTTTAATTTGGAGCTATCGTCCCAGGTGAAACTTTTAGTTCCATTTTTCAACACTTTTGATTCTAGTTGAATGGTTTTCATATAAAGGAGATAAGACCTGGCAAGCATATTCAAGATGGACTAAAGAAATATAGAGACACTTTGTTACGTAAGGATTCGAAAACTCTTTAACCATCTCTTATAAAACAGAGTGATCTGTTAGCCCATGTTATGAGCCCATGGTATCGCCATCGTTAATACCTGTTTAGGAGCTATTTTCACTACCAGGACCTCAGCATGGAAGACGCTACTGTAGTCTGGAAGCCTGAGCGAGGTGGTTAACTTGAGAGATTTAGAATAGAAGCCTGCCCCTACACCAGTGTCCATCTTAGAGCCATCAGTGTAGATATCTATTGACGACTTACTGGAGTATGGTATGCTTGGGAAGGCAGCCTTGAAGTACCTGAGCATGTCATTTAGAACAATTTTTCCAGCCTTTAGTCTGACTAAGTCTCAAAAGTGCCTTGAGTCGCAGATTATATTGAACAATAATCATCAAGAGTGGATCTGATTACCCCTGTAATGCCTGTGCACGCAAGTCTTTGATTTTTTTGTCAAAGTTTTGAGATTCGTGCTCTTTTTTAAAGCTTTCTACCAAACCAGATTACCATAGGTTAGTATTGGTCTAATTATTGCCGAATACATCCATCTGATAATTTTAGGGTTTGGTCCCCAAGTTTTCCCTAAAATTCTGTTGCAGGAGTAAAAGGCTATCGATGTCTTTTTGAATATGTCTGGTGTTCAGCTCCGGTTATTTTTTTTTATCTAAGATCACACCGAGATACATTGCATGATCGTTGATTTTAAGAGGACAGCCTTCAATTGACGGTTCTTTAGAATCGGGTATTTTGCTTTTGTTAGTAAATAACACTAGTTCTGTTTTAGCTGGATTTGGATTGACTGTGAGCCCACAGTTCCTAGTCCATTTACTTACCAACGAGAGGGCACATTTGGTCTGTTCACTGATATTGGGTAGGAACTTTCACATTTAGGTCTAGAAACTTTTACAGACACTAAGCAAAATAGGTATTTAGCTCGTCCTGCAAAAGGGAGTATTCAGATTGAGTCTGTCATCCGCAAACACAAGGATATCGGCATTCTTTTATATAAGATTGACATTGTTAACGCATAGGACAAAAAGAAGTAGGCTCAGATGACTTCCTTGAGGAACACCGTTGCGTGGCATAATTGGAATCAGAAACTGTATTACGAAAAACAACGCTATACGTTCTGTCTTCAAGGAAGGAGCTTATCTATTTATTGAGACCAAGTGGAAAACCAAGAGCAGTGTGTTTGACGTAAATGATTTTATGTGAAATTTTGTCAAAGGCTTTGGTGTAATCTGTGTAGATGACAACAACTTCTTTGCCATTTTTGAGGGCTGTTAGGACTTTGGAAACGAATTCTACTAAATTTGTAGTAGGAGATCTCCTTTTTAGGAAAGCGTGTTGAGCGGGAGAAAAAAGGGCTGGCAGTGTAAATAGAAGAAATCAGAGACTAAGCTCTCAAAAAGTTTTTGGATCCATGAAAGCTTAGCAATTGGTCTATAATTAATGATTTGAGTTTTATTATCTTGTTTATGGATCGGAAAAATGAACGAATCTTTCCAAATAAGTGGAAACAATCCATGGAAAGAGAGAGTTGGAAGTACGCAATTAAGGACTTCGAAAGAACATGAATGCATTTTTTAATACAAATGATGGGATATCATCAGGACCAGGGCTAAAGTTTTTTTTAAAGGCTTTCAAGTATGGCGACAACCATTTCCCTAAGTTAATGAAACCGAAGGCAGAGAAGTTTGAGTCCAATTATTTAGATAACTGAAGAAGCATAGATCGGGGTTTCGAGGATAAAGCCATGTTCAGTTTTGGAATCCTAACAAAACTCATTCGTCTGAGCAGGGTGACAATTGAGAACTCACGCTGCTCCATTAAAGTCGGTAAGAACCTCACGGACGCCTTCGATGTCAAAAAAGACTTTAGACAAAGTGATGCACTGTCATGCGACTTCTTTAACATAATATTGGAACGAATAGTGCAGAACTCCCACGTCAACACTAGAGGCACTATCTTCCAGAGGTGTGTGCAACTACTCGCGTACGCTGATGACATTGATATCATTGGGAGAACGCATCGTGATGTCAACGGTGCTTTTGCGAGTATACAGACAGAGGCTGAAAAAATGGGTTTAGTGGTCAATGAGGGCAAAATAAAGTATATGCCGTCATCGAGAAAGCACACCCAACACTGACGTCTCAGACATAACGTCACGATAGACGCATATAATTTCCTGCTATATGGTGCAGAAGCTTAGACCCTGTCAAAAAAGGATGAGAGCGCCCTAGGCCGGTTCGAGAAAATAGTTCTACGGAAGATCTATGGTCGTGTCTGCATAAACGACCCAAGACCATCAAGGCACGGTTGAAACAATGGACATCAGCAGGCGAACGTACCTTCAAAAGGTGGACTCTATATATAATGTTGTGTCAGCCGAAAAGGTGAGGGCCATAGTTTTCGTTGTGTCAAGTGTATTGAGTTATATGTAAAAGAAGACTGTATTAAAAGATAAACACTACTTTTCCAAAGTTTTTGCAAGTACTTATTGGACCCCGTAGAACTTGCAACAGAGATCGCCTTGTCATAAGAAAACAATTCTAGCTTCTCAGACAGTGAGCTAATTTTCTTATACCTCATACTTGTCCTTAAAATATCGTTATCAAACTTGTCGCTTAAACGGAATGCGCATCCATGCGTTCCATGTTTAAAAAAGATGTTTGCAGAAGTCAATTAATGAAATGTAAACGTTCATTTGGGTTGCTTGTTATTTTGATATCCGATGGCTTCCGATAACTGATTGAGATTGTAGAGCAACTCAACAAATTTGACAAGCACCAAAGTGGTTTGGTATCAGTTTTTGTATCTGAGCAGAGGTATAATGTTAAATCTTATCACAACCTGCGTGAAGCAAGTAATGCTGTCAGTCGTTTAAAGTTTTGATATGATTTCTGTTTGCTTAACTCTGAAGTAATCTTTTCTATCATCACTTAAACATTTATGTGTTATTGTCACTTCAAATTGATTGACTGGTAATTAATTAGATGGAATAATTGAAGTTTCTTTTAAAGGTTTGTTTTCTCAGAAAAAATGGGCGGTAAATTTACTGAATTAAGCCATTAAGGACACAAGAACTTTCAACTGTTGACGTTCTGTTTTATACCTACAGTTTAAGGACAGCGCAGATTGAGAGGAATTCAGAGAACAGAGACGTACTCCTGACAGCTCAAATTGATTCTGAGGAAGCCGTCTTGGACGATGACTTCTTTATTATTGACAATCCGCATGAGAAAGTAGAGGCAGTGGGAGCTGCTTTAGTGCAAGTGTGCAAGGTAAATGTTATAGCATTAACCCGAACCACGACCTGGAAAGCAGAGCCTTACTTCATCACTTCTACCTTGGGAACGATATTGTGCAGTGGCGATCTGAGAACCGTGGTTTCATATGCGGTTCAATGACGACTTTTTGGCAAACGTCATAATCTTCGAGAAAACGGAAGCAAGTCCTCTGTCAGTAACGAAGGTAGAGCTCCAGCTTATCTTCGAGTCAATAAAGAATAAGAAGTCAGCAGGTGTCGATGGTATATCCAACATTGTACTAAGACACTTACCGATTGAGGTAATAAACATCTACACCACTCTGTTAAGCTATACGCGCTGAATAATGCATATTATCCAGAGCGTTGGAAGACAGCTGCGGTTCGTTTTCTCCCGAAAAAGGGAAAGGACAACTACAATCCGTCGAATCTTCCGTCAATAAGTCTTCTACCGACCACCAGAAAGGTATTCGAAGAAAAAGGATCTGACTAGGTGTACTGTAGGCAAAACGATAAACCCGTTTAACCAGTTCGGGTTCAAGGCGGGAAATGACACCATTCATGCCGCGCCTGAACTTGTTTCGGATATTCAATGAAATAAGTGAAAGAAACAATGCACGGGTGCAGTTTTGGTTGACTTGGAAAAAGCTTTCGACAATGTATGGTTAGACGACCTTTATCTAAAGCTGACCAGATTTGGCATAGGTTAGTAAACCATTGTTGTATTTGCTTTATAATATGCTTAACAGTAGAAAGTTTGTTGTCAAAAGTGGAAATGTAACTTCTGCCACAATATTTGATATTAAAAATAGTCTTAAACAGGGAGTGGTTAATACGCCGATTTTCTTCAGTATTTACACCAATATGCCGATGATCCAATTGCGTACAGAACTGCTCCAAGGGTCGAGGTCATCAATACTCTCTTGCAACGTGACTTTGAGAAGATTCAGCGATATTGCGATGACTAGAAACTGTAAATAAATGCCCAGAAATGCGGGACAATTCTCTTCCTGACTTCGTTGTCTGGGGCTTCAGGGGACTACAATTAACGAGCAAAAGAGAAGTAAAGTAAATCGGTATCTGGCTGGATCAGTATTTATACTTCGACAGACCTATACATGTTGCTCTGTGTGGTTCAACGTTACAACATCTCAAATGGAGAAGATTCGGGTGTTCGAGATAGGCAGTGTCTTCAGCGAGGTCAAATTGTAAGAGCTATTACTTCGACGAATAATTTGATCTTTGGGGCGTTCTATCCGAACGACGAATATTTTGATAATTATCGAGCTAGTTGTAAAGAATAATCAAAGTTGCTGCGAAAGTTATGGTTCTAACGTAGCTTATTCCTGCGCTGACTTTACCTACTCAGAAAAATTCTGACGAAATTCCAAAGCCCTGTGCGTCATCTAATGCACTGCTCAATCGAAAACACAGTTGTCTAAGTGCTGATGAGGTTTCGAATTAATCGATTTCCTAGCGCCAGCGTTTACAAAAATTAACTGAATGATAACCAATTTTTTATCATGACTCAAACGATGTTTATCGATCAAATCGAATTCTGTTGGTCTTGACGAAATTAATTCAGTATTTTTAAAAGCCCCTAGCTTTCGCCCTCATCATAGCTGTACGACCGCTTTAATAAATGTAGTTGAAGAAATAAGAGAGAGTGTTGATATGGAACATGTCACTTTTCTCACACTCTTAGATTTTTCAAAAGCATTTGGCACCGTATACCACCGAATTCTATGTCGCAAACTAAGGGACACATTTCAATTCGCATCACCTGCAATCAAACTTGTTTCTTCCTATTTATCATCTAGGTGTCAAGCCAGTTGTCGCGAACAATAAAACATCTTCCTGCCTTCCTATTAACAGAGGTGTGCCTCAGGGATCAATATAAGGACCACTGCTATTTAGCAATGAATAACAATGATCTCCCGTCGTTGGGTTTCAACTCATCCTTCCATCTTTATGCGGACGATGTTTAACTTCGGTATAGCTGTTCTCTAGGACTAATTTAAAACGGAGTATGTGAAATGAATGCCCCGGACGATGACTCGAAAGTTTCGAACCTGACGTCAATAACCAATGAACTTTTTGAAAATTATGTTCCCACTGTATCAAAAGTCATAAAGCCTCAATGTTGTCCTTGGTTCTCAGCCCAAATTAAAATACAAATTAGAGAAAGAGAACGCTTTTTCAGAGCATATAAGCGCCATCCTACTGAATTAAACAAGTTACAACATGTTTTTGCGTGGACGGAACAATGTAACATCACTTATTTTCTATACAAAACGGTCATATTTTTTGAAGCGCCTTGATACTAAACTAAGTTCAAAAATTCTTTGGAAGAACCTAAAAAACGTGGGAGTAATAAATAACGAAATTGCTAAATGTCACTTTAATCCAACAGATATGGGTTCAGTTCTTATTCCGAACTTGTCCGAGCCAATTTTATTTGACTTTGAAGAATTTCCTTATTACAACCGTTTTGTTTTAGATGGGTTAGTGCTTTGGAAAATGAATCTTGAATTGGCAGTTCATTCGTTTAAATCTAATACCACCGGGCTTGACGATATGTCGCCTAAGTTTATTAAGCTAATACTAAAAATTCTTCTCCCTTATTTAGTACATATCTTCAACTACTGTATTTATAGCAAAAAATTCCCTGAAAAGTGGATATCCGCCAAAATTGTTCCGATTCCTAAAAAAACAAAATCCCACACCTCCGTTGGAGTTCAGACCCATTAGTCTCTTAACATTTCTTTCAAAAATGTTAGAAAAGATCTTGGCTCAACAGATACAAGAAAATCTAGAAAGGTTTATAAAAGATCTCAAAATGGCAGTCAGGTTTTAGGAAAAAACATGACTGCGAAACAGCTGTTTTGAAGGTAACCTCAGGCATTTGACTGTATAGATCATCACATTCTTTTGTTAAAACTTAAAAGTAATTTCGATTTTTCTCGATCTGCCCTTGAACTAATGTACAGTTACTTAAAAAAACCAATCAATCTGCGTTGAAACTGAACAAGGAATCTCAAGTCCTTATGTTATCAATACTGGTGTCCCCCAAGGATCCATCCTATTAGGACCACTACTTTTTTTGTATTTTTATTTAATGATCTCCCAGATTTCGTTGTTAGTTGCAACTTGCAAATTTATGCTGACGATGTCACAATATACTTGTCAAGAAGTCCTGGCCTTTAGAAGATTGCGTGGAGCGTGTTAATGAAGATCTATCAGACATCCATGGCTGGGCTCAGCTGAATAAAATCAAATTAAATCCTTTGAAGTCATTTGGCATGGTGTGTTCAAGAAGACACATTGCATTAAGTGATCTTCCACTTCTTTATCTGAATGGATATACGTTACCCTATGTTGACAAAGTAAAATATCTCGGCTTCTTCATCAATAGTAAGTAATCTATTAGTCTAAATGCATCTTCTAATTTACTTTCTTCGGATCTGAAGTTAAAATTAGTAAAATCTTTACTGTTGCCGTTCTTCTAATACAATTGTATTGTCTCCCCTTCTCTAGGTTCTGAATGTAAACGGAAAATAAATGTAGCTTTTAATGATCAATGAATCCAACCAAGAGTAAATGTTTGATTATTTCAAGAAACATCGTATTTTCCTGAAGTACCTACTTCTCAACACTGCACCTATTCAATTTATCGAGCCAGTGAGAAACTAAGGAGTAGTGTTTAATAAAACGCTAACCTGGACAAATCATACCTATACGAATGCTATGGGCCACCCAAAAACAAGAATGATACTTGCTAAGTCACTTTTGACTCCTTTACTATTATATGGCTGTAAAATCTTTAGCAATTGTGATTGCAGGTGTAATGTTGGCAAGGTATGTTTTCGGTTTGCGGAGATATGATCTGACCATATTTCCGCTTATTCAAAAATGATACATGACATGAGTCTTGAAAACGTATGTTCCTTTAGAACACTTGTAATGCTCAATAATATCTTGAAAACACGTAAACCACAATATCTCTATCACACAATTCAGTTTCCTCGTAACACCTTCGCAAATGTTGTTGAAACAAAATACTTGACCGATGTAGCTTCAACACAATACTACATCTTTTCGTTTCTCAACATATGTAAACTGATAAATTTTGAGAATGACATGAAATTTATAAACACTCTTCGAAGTAGTATTCTTCAACTGTTTATATAGAAAAGTCGAGATTTGTTCTAAATCTACTTCGCTTAATCTCGGATTTAAGAACAGCACATAATACAGCAAAGTCACGTTGTTAAACTTTATTTTATCAGAACATTAAGAAGTTTATTGATTCCCGACGGAAAAGGAAAAGGCTTAGGTTTACTGGTAAATTTAAGCTTTTGACATTGGATTGTAGACAAAGTTTCGGCTTTCGGACATAACATCTAGTTATCGTATTGAGATTTAACAGTGGTTCTTTCTTCGTTATGTGAGAGAAGAACTCAAAGTCTATAAAAGCTGAGGGACATTTTAACAGTAAAATTTTGATTTTGGCCCAGAAAAAAACATTTCCTGTGCAACATCTTTAGCAGTGAAACCTTTCTCTGATGTCAATGTTTTTTTTTATAGAAAAGCATATTTAATATTTAAGAACAAGGTACCTATCTGTTAAAATGGAAATG
>CAKKXW010000002.1:68629979-68642153 GCA_920937365.1 Sphaerophoria rueppellii | reverse complement strand
CCCATGTTGTAATGGCTTTTTAGTAACTCAACTCGTATATTGATCAGTTTTTTTTGTAGTGCGAAATACAAAATTTTTAACATTTTTTAAAAATTGAACCATTTGTGATTTGAAAAGTATACATTTTATTTTTGCTAAACCTTCTACCCTAAAACTTCTTGCATTTAGAGAAAAAAATAGGAAAATCGGTCAACCAGTGTGCCCGGTTAGTGAACGAACACAAAAATTAGGCTGTTCTTTTATATATATAGAAGAAGAAGATAAGTTGTTTATTCGTGTAAACAATTTTTTGATCTTGTACCCTCGTACAAAAAACACGAGTAATATGTATTTCAACTCAATGATTTTTCGGTAATGTTGTACCCCCCCCCCTTAGCAAAATCCTGGATCCGCCACTGTCCAACAGCTAGAGTAGTCTACCAACTTAAAAATAAAATAAAACTGCTGCGGATGGGCAACTGCGGATACGTTTTTTTGGTAAATCGAATTTGGTTGCAGATATAAAATAAAATAAATAGAGTGGCGCGACAGCTCTTGAAGAGCCAAGGCCTAAGTGGCTTACTCTCATTCAACAATTCTCTAGGTGCGTGTGAAGAATTGAGGGGACCTACTGTTTTACGCCGATTCCGAACGGCAAAGTTGAGAAGCACTTTTTCATGACAGATGATACTCTTGGAAGTTTTGTCAGCTCTTCGCAAGAGGCAGTGTCCGCGAAAGATGAAATAAAAACTTTGGGCCTGAGTAGGATTCGAACCCACGACGTTCTGCTTAGCAGCCAACGCACCTAACCACTAAGCTACGGACACTACTTTGGTTGCAGATAGCGATGCAAAAAAAACACGCCTATTGTTGAATGTATATTATTTTCCTTTTTCTCTAAACATAATTAACTTCATTTTTTGTAATAATTTTTTTTCCAATAGATTATGTATTATTTGTTGAATATTTTTCTTTTATCATAATTAACCACGTTTAAATTATAAAATCATTCATTCTTTTTTACAATAGTATTTAAATACTGAAACTTGCGCTATTTTAAAAGATATTGTATCTTACTGTCTATGTTAAACCGTTATAAATAAATAAATAAATATGGGCAAGATACCGCACAACAGATGTATGGCTTTATCCAGATCGAGTTATTTTAAACCACTTTTGGTGATGTCAATTTTAGGATTTTTCTATGTGAATAATTCCCAAACTTAAGACACATTCACAAGAATCAACGGCATCCCAGCCAAGCTCGTTCACTTATGAAAAATGATGATGAAGAACTCACGCTGCTCTATCAAGGTTGGCAACGAGCTGACGGAATCTTTCGATGTCAAAAAAGGATTTCGACAAAGGCGATGCACTGTCGTGCGATTTCTTTAACATCGTTCTTGAGAAGACAGAGGCACTATCTTCCAAAGATCTGTTCAACTTCTCGCGTACGCCGATGATATTGATATAATGGGAAGACCACAGCGTGATGTCAATGGCGCTTTTGGGAGAATTGAGACAGAAGCGGCAAAAAAATGTTTAGAGGTAAATGAGGGGAAAAGAAAGTATATGCGGTCTTCGTGGAAGGACACCCAACACCGACGGCTCGGAAAGAACGTCACAATAGACGCATACAACTTCGAGGTAGTAGAGGAGTTTGTTTAGCTAGGCTCCGCTATAAACACGGACAATTACACCAGCGCCGAGATCAGACGAAGAATAACTCTTGCTAATCGCTGTTTTTTTGGGCTAAGAAATTGAGTGGAAAAGCCCTCTCTCAAGCAACTAACGTAAAATTGTGCAACACCCTCATCATCCCAGTCCTGCTGTATGTTGCAGAAGCATGGACCTTGACAAAATCGGATGAAAGTGCCTTAGGCTGTTTCGAGAGGAACGTTTTTCGGGTCATTTTAAGCTCCGTGTGCATTGAAGGGTAACTTTACGGGTTGTACACCGACATGGACCTGGCCAGAAGGGTCAAATTCCAGAGACTCAGATGGCTCGCTCATTTAGAGCTGATGGACACCAATGCTTCGGCCCGGAAAGCCTTCAACACTATTCCCGAGTGCCCAGGGACGTAGAAGGATAGGAAGACCGCGACTCAGGTGGCGCGCACAAGTAGAGGAGGACCTCAATCAACTTGGAGTGCTTAACTGGAGACAGCTTGCTATGGACCGAGCTGGCTAGCGGAGACTGTTGATTGAGGCCCAAGGCCACAACGGACTGCAGCGCCACCTTAAGTATGTAGGTAAGGAAGCATAAATATGGGGCAAACAAAATGTTAGTATTGGCCACCTCCATTTCGTTTTTGACAAAAAATCATTTTTAAAATTTATGTATATGGACACAAGTCAAAAAAGGTAACTTTTACAAAACACTCTGAAAATTGATAGATGAAGGCCTTATTATCCTATCGCACATTTTCGGAGTACCAAGTACGCAAACCTTTAAATGCGATAATGTGAATTTTTGCTGACAAAACACTTATTCAGAAATACGACAAAATACCAATTTTAATATTAAAAAATGCTTTCATTTCATAAATGTTGTTGAAACAAAATACTTGACCGATGTAGCTTCAACACAATACCTACCACTACCTCTTTTCGTTTCTCAATATGTCAACTGATAAATTTTGAGAATGACATGAGATTTATAAATTGAGGCTCTTCGATGGGACAATGCTCACACTCTTCGAAGTAGTATTCTTCAACTGTTTATATAGAAAAGTCGAGATTTGTTCTAAATCTACTTCGCTTAATCTCGGATTTAAGAACAGCACATAATACAGCAAAGTCACGTTGTTAAACTTTATTTTATCAGAACATTAAGAAGTTTATTGATTCCCGACGGAAAAGGAAAAGGCTTAGGTTTACTGGTAAATTTAAGCTTTTGACATTGGATTGTAGACAAAGTTTCGGCTTTCGGACATAACATTTAGTTATCGTATTGACAACACGTTATGGTTGAGAATTAACAGTGGTTCTTTCTTCGTTTTGTGAGAGAAGAACTCAAAGTCTATAAAAGCTGAGGGACAAATGAACAGTAAAATTTTGATTTTGGCCCAGAAAAAAACATTTGTGTGCAACATCTCTTAGCAGTGAAACCTTTCCCTGTTTATGTTTGTTTCATATTTGATATTTTATAGAACAAGGAGGGAAATGAATGATTTTTTTTGGAAACCCCTTCATAATATCATAATTTTAGAGTTAAGTTTAAACCAAAGTTTAATGCCCTCTTCGTTTAAAGGGCACTCTTTTCGCCTTCTTAGCTGTTCCTGCTGTACATCAAAAAGTAAGATTCAGGGCAAGATCATAGAGCGTGTTTAAAGAACAAACAGCTTAACTCCGAAGAGTCACGGGCTGAGAGACAATTATCACTGGAAACCTGTTAAGAATTGAGTCTTGAGAACTGAAATCACATTCAACTAAATATAAAAGAAACAGTCAACGAATGCCGTATAAGTAGGTCAGGACACCTTTCAACTTTTGGTTGACTTGTAATCAAAATATTTAAAGACGCAAAAAATTTTAGATGTTTTTAAAAATGTCGAGCGAGTTAATGACGAAAGAGAGAGAGAGAGAGAGAGAGAGAAAGAGAGAGAATGAGAGAGAATGAGAGAGAGAGAGAGAGAGACCAGTCAATGAAGACCCTTTCCCAGCCCCAGCACAGAAGATGTAGAAAGAGCCATCCAAAAGCTAAGAAATAACAAGTCCGCCGGGTCGGATGGCATACCTGCGAAACTCTTCAAATATGGAGGAGGTGTTTTGATGAACTGCATGCACCAGGTCATCAAAAAAGTGTGGGAGGAAGTATGCATGCCCACTGACTGCTCGATAAGCTCCATATGGCCCATCTACAAAAAAGGCGATCCGATGTCATGCAAAAACTACCGCGGCATATCCCTGCTTGATGTTGCATACAAAATCCTATATCCAACGTATTGTGTGAGTGTCTTAAACCGTTCTGCAACACAATAATCGGCACGTACTTGTGTGGCCTTAGGCCAGGCACAACAACGATAGAAAATATTCACACTGAGGCAGATCCTGTAAAGGACCAACGAATTTCAAGTCGAAATCCACCATCTTTTCATCGACTTCAAAGTTGCTTATGATAGTATCTACCGCCAAGAGCTTATGATGGCGACTGTCTGAATTCGGGATCCCGAACAAACCCATCCAGTTGTGCCGGATGATCGCGCTTAACAATACGCTGGCAGTGCAGTGTGCAAATGGGTAATAGCTCATCTGAGTTGTTCCAAACATGCGCAGGGTTAAGTCTTGGAGCAGATAGTACGCAAGGCAGGTGTGAGCATGGAAAACACTCTCTTCAACAAGTCCACCCAGCTCCTAGGCTATATGGACGACATAGTCATCTTCGGTCGGTCCAAGTGAGCTGTGCTTGAGGCCTTCACAGCGATTGAAGAACAGGCAAAACTCGTTAGTCTTGAAGTGAATGAGGACAAAACAAATTACATGCTATCAACAAACAAAGCAACATCTGTCCACCGCCTAGGACAAAATGTCACTGTTGGTAGCAGCAATTTCAAAATAGTTAAGGAACTCACCTACTTTGGAACAAATATCAATCCTACATGACACCATAGTGGAGATCCGAAGAAGAATTACCCTAGCGAACCGCTGCTACTTCGGTTTGGCAAAACAACTGGATTCCTCATTCGAAAGACAAAGTGTCTGCTATACAAAACTTTAATTTTACCAGTCCTACTCTACGGCGCGGCGCCGAGTGCTGGACGATAATTAAAAAAGGGGAATTGATACAGGGCACTTTCTAGAGACAAATTCTTCGACGGATTTTCTGTCCCATATGTGACGATGGCGAATGGAGAAGGAGGTTCAACCGAGAACTGTATGAGCTGGAGCAAGATGTGGATGTAGTCCGAAGGCCAACAAAAGACCACTACAATGGGTCGGCCGCATCGAGCGAATGGGCGACAATGTTCCAGCCAAGAAATTCTTTTCATCCCAGACCCCATGTTCAAGACGGAACCTACGGTATACAAGGACCAAGTGACTGCGTATGCCAGAGCGCTTGGTTTCGGCGACTGGAGAGTGCATGCGTTCACGATAGAAGGCTGCTGTATCCCAGGCTGAGAGCCTTCATGGATTGTGAGCCGGATTAGTAAGTAAGTATGTTGTTATAGTAACCTATGCATTTGTTTCGATTTATCGATAATATATTTTGTTCAATTTCAATTAAGAGATTATATCCGGAAAATAATAAGCAATTTAACAAGCAATACAAACAAAATGAAATTTACAAAGAAATAAGCATAATATTTTGTCGAATTTTTGTCAATTTGGCAACGCTGAAACTCACCGTTAAATTGAATTCAACATTTTAAGTCCACAAAGCATTTGAATGTTTTGCTCAAATCCCGTCGGAAAACGATATTTCTTTAAATCTTGGAAAAATCAATTTTCTTAAGCTTGACAAAGAAAACAAATCCTCTACGTGTTGACGGCTGAGTGCAATAAAACAAAAAATATGTCTTTTGAGAATTCAGATTGTGTTGTACGATTGTTTGAACATTCCGGTTCGTTGAAGATCGTGAAGTAAGTATGGTTAGACTTGTGAATCCTTAAAAAGAGTTTTCGTCTATTGATTTGTTGCTATTCCAATGTTTATATCCTCGGTTTTAAGCACTTGACAGAAGTAATAAATTAATTTTACTGTAAAATATTAATCATCAACGACAGAAACAATAATAATACACTCGACAGAACTTTTAGGGGCAGGTTAAGATAAATTGATTTAAAAGCGGTGAATCATCATTTCCGTGCACTTGTTACAAACCATTAAACGTCAAACAAATGTCAAAAATACAACGAATCAAAACAATCAACCAAGTCAAAAGGTGTTGTGTGACAAAACAAACAATAAAGGACACAAATAAAAGACACACCGAATTGATTCCAGACGCCACAAAAACAAAACACAACCGAACGCTTGAAAAGTCGCTGCCTTACTGCCTACAATAATTGCTAACCAAGGTAATCAGCTGCCACTTGAGTTCCGCCGATAAAATAAACAAGTTGAGATTTTAATTGAGAGGTGTGTTCAATGGAACAAACAGGTTTATAAAAAAGTTATTCAGTATATCACTTTTGAATTGTTGACGCCACTTTGTAGTTGGATGGGAAAATAACGACCATTTTTAATCAGATGCGAGACAGAGAAGTAACACAACGGAACGCCCATTTGCAGATTTTTGTTTCGTGTTCATGCTCCTCCCATTGATGGAGTCTTGGCTTTCTGTGGTATACTTGTCTCTTTCTAACGTTCAAGTGCATATTTTATTTGTGAAATTGCAAATCAAACAACGACTATAGATTTAACCGATTTAAGAAGCAAAAGTGGTGGCGCCATTTTTAATAGTGGTTTCAAGATTGTCACTTTAGCACCTTTGTAATTGTAATTGTAAGTAAGTTAAGTAGGTATATGCACTTATAGGAAAGTCAAGCTCAGCAATATAATTGGTTCAGGTGGTTTGGTTTCTGAGTAGGTAGCAAAGGATTAAAGTGGGCGTGTGAGCAAATAGATTAATGTGAACGAGTTAAGACAAATATCAGCAAAAGACTTACAAATTACAATTAGGGCGAAAGAGAAGGTGGGTCTATGCTCGTTGGACGTAAACTTCTGTATTTCGTTGTCTAGTTGGGAGCAATTGAATTAAATTGTCATTAAGAGCACCGAAAACTGAGTTATATCTTTTTAAATGCAAGTTTTAACATTGAATGACTTAAACCATTTATAAACAATTGTGTACTTGTATGTTAGCGTACAATTTTACATTTAAGCAAAATTGAGGATAGCTTTCATCTTTCAAGCGATTAGTTTGAGCTACATACAGGTAAGTTAGTCCACAAAATAAAAAAATTACCAATAACTATATCAACATAAATAACTAACGTCTGTATAAGCAACCTACTTTTTTTTTACATTATCAGATAAAGTCGAAGAGAGCTTAAAACAAGCAACATCTAACGACCATTAGTCTTTAACCCAGACAACTGTGTTAACAGTTAACTGCTCATCACTTAGTGCACTGTTAGTTGTTAGTAGCCAATCTAAAACAAACAAACAATTACACAAGGACACAAAATTAAACAAATGACATAATTATACAAATACAAACAAATAAAAAACGATACATGATTAGACAACAATTAATACAATTAAGAGCGTGCTACACTGGTTTTAAGCATATTAGTCTTTAATTTATTCTTATTAATATGAAATAACAAATTGAATCGATGCTTAAAGAATTGACTACAGCCTGTAAGCCCTATGGACTCAACATAAACCAAACAAAAACAAAAGCAATGACCAATCACACTAAAATAGATATCACACTAGACGGGGTAAAGATAGATTATGTAGAAGATTACGATGACGTGAAATAACGCCCGACGAAATTATTTCCATTTCTTATGGAAATAAGACCCTTACTGGTTGGGGTCTTATTTCCATTGTGAGTACGAATTAAAGCCCATGGGGCCTTATTTCGTTTTTCTGTTTTAGTTAAGCTAAGCTTCGATTTTTTTTATTAGTTGCAAAGCCTTCATAGTCGAGTTTTCAAAAATTTTAACTCTAAAAAAACTGAGTTTCAAAATACAATGCTAAAAAGTTTTCAAAGGTAAATCACTTTTGAAGCTCAGTGTAAGTCCAGTGTAAGGTGGGTCAAAACTTCATAAATCGATTATGAACATATAACACACGTAAGTGGGTGTAGTATTTATACCATTTATACCTTTATGAAATTTCTTAACGTAGTTGACTGAATTTGACGATGGTCCGTCTTGAATGACCTTTGTTTGTTCTTTGTTCACCTCAAACATCTTGCACATTTCAATTCCCTTGCTCAAAGTAAGCTCCTGATTAGCTAACATTATCTCCTGCAACTTCTTATCATGGATTCCCATCACTATACGATCTCTTAATATTGATTCTTCAGCAACACCATAGTCCCATGATTTCACCAGATGACGTAAATCCTTCAGGAAAAGCTCGAATGATTCTCCCTGCTTCTGTATCCTGGAGTTAAACATATATAGCGTTCAAAAACCACATTTTTTTCCGGGATACAGCAGTCGTCAAACTTCTTGATTATTGAACCTATTATGATACGAAATAGAATTAAGACAAAATATTTCGCTTTCTTTGTCACAATATGCTTGCAAGAAAGGCACAAAATTAAAATTTTTATTGCTGTTTGAACTGCTCGTTGAATATTAATTTTTTTCTTTTTGATGGTCAAACAAAAAATGTCAACACTTTTCTGTTATCGACCCTTTAGGTTGGTAAAAGTAATCTATTTAATTTTGAAAAAATAAAACGTTATTCTGCACAATGGGATGTCAAAGTTCGGTGGGAGTAGAGCATCCTATAAGCATAAGAATGCGAAGCGAGCGGACAAAATTTTGCCCAAAAGAGAATCAATTCGGGGTGTGAAAATAAAAAAATTCGCGCGAATTGTGAAAATAAAAAAATTCGCGCGAATTTTTTTATTTTCTCACCCCAAATTGATTCTCTTTTGGGCAAAATTAAGAATTGTGAAATCGGCCGATTTTTCATTATTTTCAGAGTGTTGAGAACTGAATTCGGTATGACTGAGTTTCTGAATGTTTATGGTCATTTGATTAAAAACAAAAAATCAGAGTCTTTAAAATTCGATTACTGAATGACTATATATGAAATTTATTTTAATTTTGCGAATAACATTGCTCAGTACTTGAATTCTTATTTAAGTTTGTCTCGGGTAATATGGCAGTTCATTTCACGTTCGAAGAGAATTAGAACCAATAAATCATTAAGGACTTTA
Organism: Sphaerophoria rueppellii; assembly: GCA_920937365.1. NCBI lineage: Eukaryota > Metazoa > Arthropoda > Insecta > Diptera > Syrphidae > Sphaerophoria > Sphaerophoria rueppellii. Next base: position 68,633,323 of record CAKKXW010000002.1, on the reverse strand, counting down.
ATTCCCACCATACATGGGAACTAACCACACTCTACAAAAGTGGAGCAAATCTTCACTTGGAGGAAACTAAATCCCTCAGTATAGTTAAATCCCGTGGAGTTATTAAAAAATCGATTTCACTCGCCGTAAAATGGGGTCACAATTCCATGAGAAATTTTGACGTACTTTCAACTCATTTACGTGGGTTATAAGTTCATAATCGATTTATGAAGTTTTGCCCCACCTTAGTGGGTCAAAAGTCCTTTACGGACTTATGACACTGCGCCGTTAAAATTTTTGAAACTTTGAAATTTTGCAAATAATCAAAAAAATGTTCTCCATCATTTACTCTTCAAAATACTTTTTTTTTCTTTTAAATGGAGCACTTATCACTGCACTTTTTCATAAACAACTGATACACAGATCTTGAAAGAGATTTTCTTCACATTTAAACAACAGTTATTGTTAAGCATATTGGTGCAATTGAGAATAAATCTCTGTTTAAAAGCTTGCTAACAGCGGTAAAAAGGGGTCTTATTTCCAAGTTGGCATGGAAATTAGGCACTATTTCAAGTTTTCGTATGTGCTTTGCAAATGCGGCCTTATTTCCATGTAAAATGCGGCTTTATTTCCATAATGCAATTGAAATAAGGCCCGCCGGGTGTTATTTCAATTTCAACATGGAAATAAGGCCCCTTTTAAGATGGGGCCTTATTTCGTCGGGCGTTATTTCACGTCACCGAAGATTACATCTACCTTGGACAACTAAAATCATTCAAAGACCAAGAAAACAAGGAGATAAACAGACGAATCACAAACAGTTGGAAACAATTCTGGAATATACATCAATTAATGGAATCAAATTTAAGAACCAACACAAGAAAATATATAATGGACTCAGGAATATTACCCGTTATGACTTATGGACTGCAAGCACTGGGATTGACCTCAAATTTAACAGAAAAACTAAGGATATGCCAAACTAAAATGGAAAGAAAAATTCTTAAAATAAGACAAACTCAAAAAATCCGAAACCAGCATATAAGACAACAAACACAAATCATTGATGTAGTTGAAAGAACAAGAGGACTTAAATGGAGCTGGGCAGGACACATCTCAAGACTACAAGAACAAAGATGGACTAAAATAATTACAAAATGGACTCCAGCCCACAAAAGACGACTTGGAAGACCTAAGAAAAGATGGGCTGATGATTTGGTGGACTATAGGCAAAATTGGTAGTCAATAAGATCCGTATAATAATTCAAAAGCCTACTCATCCTTGTCAAGGGCTCATGCATTCCGTAATTGGTCCTATGTCTTAGGACTTTAATTAGATCGATGCTGCAAAGGTGATAACCTCCTCCCCGATAGTAAAAAAGTATAGCACTAAGAAGGTCTGGTGCATCTGTGACGCCTGTTATGAGTTGATGAAGGAAAACTAAATCATTGTTAGTCCGTCTTTGAGACAACGTTTGCATTTGAAGAAGTGATAATCGTTATAGTCTGTTGTAGACTATGGCCTCAATCAATAGTCTCTGCCAGCAAGCTCGGTCCTTAGCTAGCTGTCTCCTGTTTTGCACTCCACGTTGATTGAGGTCCTCTCCCACTTGAGAGCACCACCTGAGTCGCGGTCTTCCTCTCCTCCTACGTCCCTCTGGAATAGTGTCGAAGGCTTTCCGTGCCGGAGCATTGGTGTCCATCCGCTTTAAATGACAGAGCCAACTGAGTCTCTGGACCTTGACCCTTCTGGCTAGGTCCATGTCGTTTTACAACCCATAAAGTTCGTTGTTATATCTTCTTCGCCATTCCCCTTCAATGCAAATGGGGCCAAAGGTGACCAGAAAAACTTTTTTCCCCAAACAGCCTAAGTCGCATTCGTCCGATTTTATCAGGGTCAATGCTTTTGCACCATATGCAGCAGGACTGGGATGATGCGGATGTTGTACAATTTTACCTTAGTTGCTCGAGAGAGAGCGCTGTTCCATTCAATTGCTTTCTTAACCCAAAGAAACAGCGATTAGAAGGACTTATTCTTCATACGATCTCGGCGCTGGTGTTCTTGCCCGTGTTAATAGCGGAGCCTAAGTAGACTAACTCCTCTACTACCTCGAAGTTGTATGCCTCTATTGTGATGTTCTGTCCGAGCCGTCGGTGTTGGGTGTCCTTTCTCGAAGAACAGTCGTTCCACCAAAGATGTCCTCCTTTCCCAGCTTTAAACATCGCCGAGGAAATTTTAAATTTCGTAGGTAGGACATTGCTCATACGTTTTGTCAAGGAGCTCGTTGAACTCGTCTTTTGTGTCGTTTTTTTCACTTCCGTGGGGCATGCGCGCATGTTAGGCTTGTGTTGCCGAATTTTGCCAAGACTCTGCTCCCACGATGAATCCACATTCAAAGAGCTGCTGTTGTTGCTCTCGGTAGCAATTACCATAGTAGATGTCGCAGTTTTCCACCGTTGATTCCCTTTTCCTTGATTAAAGGTTGTGATTTTTATGTATGAAAAACTAGCACGGGTAACGTCCAGGTTTTCGACAAACAGGTACTCCTACTATTCCCATAGATTGTAATCTTTGAATAATTTGGTTAGCTAGTTCAATAAAGTTCTACATTTCTTAAAATTCTTGTGAAGGATGAATATGAAGTTGCTGTCCTTCAACAAACTTGCTAGACCAGTCGATGCCATAAGGATATGGCCACCACTGTAGTTGTGCCCAAATCTGTGTTTTATTTTAATAAATGTTTTAATCAATCCTTTGCAGTTAATTGTTTCAATAGATAGAATCCATTTTGCCATTTTTGCTGGTGCACTGTGGTGGGTTGTGTTGGAGGGGGCGCTGAGTGCCTTCTCGGTTTTAGACAAAGCGATGCGTTGTCATGCGATTTCTTCAACATCATTCTTGAAAAGATTGTGCAAAGCTCCAATGTCAACACCAGAGGCACAATCTTTCAAAAGTCCGTCTAGCTACTTATATACGCAGACGACATTGACATAATTGGAAGAACACAGCGTGAAGTCAGTGGAGCGTTTGTGTGCCTTGAGACAGACGGAGGCCAGGAAGATGTGTCTAGCGGTTAACGAGGGCAAAACCAAGTTAATGCTGTCGACAAGAAAGGACTACCAACATCGACGTCTTGGAGCAAACGTCAACATAGACAGATTTAACTTCGAGGTAGTTAAGGAGTTTGTCTACCTGGGATCCGCTATCAACTCAGACAACAACACCAGCGTTGAAAACAAACGAAGAATCACTCTTGCTGAAGTGCGACACAAGAAGGTTAATACAGTTACAGCAGACGCATATATTCATCGATCTGCCTGAAAACTTTCTAACACGGAGACCACAACTGTAACCTCGAAACGTG
>CAKKXW010000002.1:68585914-68616801 GCA_920937365.1 Sphaerophoria rueppellii | reverse complement strand
AAAACAAGGAGACTTTTATAATAACTGAATTCACCTTCTCACCAGGGACCAGGCCAAATAATATGAACATCGGTCAAGTGGGCTATTGATATGAGCCAAGAGCTTCGTCCTCATAATGCTATAGTGTGAGTGTGATATTGCCAAACATTTCTTCCACACAAAATTGAATTGAAAAGCAAACAAGCCCATAAAACACTTACCAGCCATATTACGATTTTTTACTCAAATCGCAAAACTTTCAAAATTGTATCTTAATACCAGAACTTAATCAGTCTATATTGGTTTTTGTCTGCCTATTTATTCGAAAAACAATCATGGAAAATTAAATTCTCCGTGATGTTGATTGTGAGCGCAAATAAATGGCTACATATATAGACAGGTGTGTGTATGCTTTATTGAATTATTGTTGTTCCCCCCAGAGCAGAGCAGAGTCTGTCTGTCGAATGTCGATGTGAATGCAACATTGCGGCCTGGGCCTGCTGTAGCCATGCCAAGTCAGTGCAGCAGCGACGAGGTTTCTTTTATTTTATTGAGCCTTCGGCGCAAGCGCCATGACTTGTGCTTCGTTATTTCCTGTTCATCTTTGGTTTCTGTGTTTGTTTTGATTTGATCGATGCGATTCTCCGGTAACTGCAGCATGCTGCAGGGTTTGCAGAATAATTCATAAATTTCAATTATCAATTTTAAATTAGTTTCGGTTCATGCATTACGCAAAACGTCTCTCTTTTTGTGCTTCTCAAATTGTATAATGGTATTGGTATAGCATAGTGGCTGTGGCATGTGCAAACCCTGCGTTTCTGACGTACATCGTACACACGTAATTATTTATTTAATCAATGGGATAAACAAGGTTACGTTATTGGTTTTGCAATAAATGTATTGAGGATCTAATTCCGGACATGAAGATAATTATTGTGTGTGTGAGAGTTTCGCTGGTTGAGATAATGTAAACGTCATTCATTCAAATATGCAATTGGACTTCACCAGAAGCTATTTTTGACTTTGTCTATATTCGCCTTCTTTCTTTGGTAGATCAATAAGGTAAAGAAAGATCCTTTATTTTGGAATTGGCCAATGAAGTATGATGTGTCAGGCTTGTTTTACTTACAACGAAGACGAAGTGAAGCCTTAAAATCTTTTAAAATTAAGAGCTTCAATAAAAAATGCATCCTGTGTGAATAGAGTCAAAGGACGACAACAGAACAACGCAGCTTCACAAATCAAAACTCGCATCCCATTCACCTAGCTTATAGACAACTGACAACTTAAAGTTTACGGTGGATAGTCTTGTATTTAAGCAGCTAATGCGCAATATACTGAGTATTAATTCATGATCAGTTCATATTCACTTCAGTGGCAGTTCCCAGCAGCAGTGTAGTGCGTTCGCCAGATCGGTGAAGAGGTTGATACAATCAACTAGTACTTGAAGCAGTTTTTGTCACTCGCATATCATCTTCAGCTAGACGGATATAGCTTTGTAGATTATGGAAGGAAGCAAGTAGTGATCGTGGCGTAGTGGATATGTGCGTTGGCTGTTTTTATTTCGTCTTTCACGGGTACTGCCTCTTGCGAAGAACTGACAAAATATCCAAGAATATCAATCTGTCATGAAAAAGTGCTTCTCAACTGTGCCGCTCCGGAAAGGCGTTAAATTGTAGGCAACCCTAATTCTTCACAGGCACTCAGAGCGTTGATGAGTGAAAGCCACTCAGGCCTGTCTTCAAGAGCTATCGCACCACTCTATAATATAATATGGAAGCAAGCAGAATTGGCGTCAGAAAGATAATTCGTCCTCGAATGTCTTTGTTTTATTGATTTGGAAATATCCATCTTCATCCGTCTGGAAGGCGTAAGGAATTAGAAAAAGGGACATCCAGGAGTGTGATTTTTTTTTATAATTAACACACACTCAAGGGGGTTTTATACCCTTATTATGCCATAGACACAGTGAGTGCTTTAGGAAAGAGGGTAGGGGTTGGAGAGGAGATGCCGGTGTACATTGGTGTTAAATTCCTGAACACTACAATGATCGGGAAAGACAGAGTGTTGAAGAGAGTTCCACATTCGCGTAGTACGGCTAAAGAACGATTCTCTATACTTTCGCGTATGATCGAAGTTGGGCTCGAGGTTAAACTGATGGGAATTCCTATAAGCGCGGATATAACGGTTGAATTGTTTAAGGGGTGGAATGCAACTGGATATTTCACTAGAACAATTACCGTTGAAGTAACGATAAAACAAGGAGAGACACGAAACGTTACGACGCCGACGGTGTTCCAATGAAGTTGATGAGTTAGTGATGTCTCTGTCACAATTCATTCTTATTGCTCTTCTTTGTATACCATCCAAGAGGCTTAAGTATGTAGCTGGAGCACCAGCCCAAAGATGGGAATTGTACTCAAGCTTTGGACGGATATAAGTCTTATAGATAATAACCAGATCAGACGGGGAGGAACATTTCTTGCACCGTCTTAAGAAACCCAAACATCTTGCGGCATTTATGGCGACATCGCGTATGTGCTCGTTCCACAAGAGGTGGTCACTGATACACATACCGAGAATCTCGAAATCTTCGTTTCACAGATGCAAGTGCCACTCATGGACAGTGACAGGGAGGTATGTCTCGCTTTAACGATGCAAGACAGCATTGAGTTTTCAAAGCATTAAACTCTACGCTGTTTTCAATTCCCCATTTTATAATGCTGTTTAAGTCAGATTTTAATGAGCTTATCATATTTTTCCGTTGCAGTTGCACTCCGAAGAGGAGGAAAGTGAGTCTGGAAACGAATAAGAAAAGCTAAGGGTGCTACCATCAGCGAAACAATTTATTGGATTACAAGTTACTAGAGCATTAATGAAATTGAGGAAAAGAGTCGGAGACAAAACGGAGCCCTTGGGCACATCAGCATTTATTTAGTGGGTTTCAAACTTGAAACCGCCCAATACTAATTATATTGAACAGTTCGAAAGAAAGTTTCTAATCCAACGAAGAAGGAATTCGTCGAAACCGAAAGCACGCATTCCGATAACAGAGCAAGATGCCAGACTTTATCAAATGCCTTTGAAATATCAAGTACAGCAATCTTACTTTCTTCAAAACGATGTAAAGAATCGTTCCACTGTTTGGTGAGATTAACCATCAGATCACCAGTAGACCTGTTGCTGTGAAAGCCGTACTGTCGGTCATTTAGTAGCTTTTGGTCTTCGAGATATTTCTTGAGCTGATAATTTATCAGCGTTTCCATGACCTTAGAAAGAAGGGACGTAATTGCAATCGGACGGTAATTGGAGGAAGAAGATTCGCTTTTTTTTGGATTTGGTTGGACAAATGCTGTTTTCCAACTGCTCGGAACGAGTCCAGAAGAAGAGAATAGAAGTTTATGCAAAGGTTTTGCCAGAGTGGACGAAGTGTTCCTTAGAATAATAGCGGGGATAAAATCCGGACCAGCGGATTTATGTATGTTGACATCTTTAAGGACTCTAGCCACAGCACGAGTGCGGAAGAAGTTTTGTCCCATGAGGTCATTGACGCGCTCAAGAACTAGAGGCGTCATGACACTCTGGCAGCTTTTGCGAGAGACGGGCAAGAAAAAGAATTCTTCATATTTTTTACAAATAACTAAACATTCTTACTGCCTTTGGGACATTGCAGTATTTTTTGCCTTAACTTTTGATCATGTAAAAATTTGGTCCGACGAATATGGGTATTTACTCAGTTGGGTTGGCTCTAAGACACCGTAACTTTACTTCTATATCCTTGATAACTTTTTTACAGCTTGAATCCAACCATGACTTTTCCTTGGGTTTGATGCTTTTAGCCCTATTCGGGATAAAAGTTTTCATTCCCAAAGTAATCATATTTTCCACGTCACTATCGATTAAGCATAGTGACCAGTTAAAGATCCGGAAAAAGTTGTTGAGACCGTCCCAGTTGGCTTTTTCGTATTGCCACACGGTTCTCTTCGGAGATCTTTCTCTAACTTGATTAGTTTGACACGAGAAATTTGCAGATATAATACCATGGTCTAACCTGCCTAGAGGCGTTAATACATTCATAGTGTATTTATCAGGGTCAGAGGTAAGAAACAAGTCAAGTGTATTTTCCGCTTGGCCATTAATGTCCGATATTCGAGTGGGCTCGGTGGCAAGCTGAGTAAGGCCCCGGCCACGCAGTAAGCGGCTGAGCGGAAAAAAAATATAAAACATATGAAATCACATAGAAGTGGCCACGCAATGAGCGAGCGCTCAGCAACCAAAGCTGTTTTAATTTTTAATAATGTTCTGAGCGGCGAGAAGTAAAGATGGCCAAAATAAACACTGAATTGTTAATTTCTTGTGTACAATCTCGACTTGATTTATGGCAAGATAAAAATGCCAATTTTAAAAATAAAAATATAACTGATAAACTATGGAAGGAAGTTGGTGAAATTTGTATTTTAAATGGTAAGTTTTTATTTAAAGTTTATGTGATACGGATACATAGTCTAGTGCATAGCAAGTTAACACCTGTGGTTTAGTGTGCAAAATCAAAAAAATACTCCGTTATTTTACTTCGAACATCCAGAGCTGTATGGGTACTTCTATTAAAACGGTAACCTGCAGCTGCAGCGTTGCCAGTTCGTACAACGTCGTTTGGCATTGCTGATGTTACTTGTATTTGTATATAGTCCAATTCACTGTCTCCATCGCACTCTCTCACAAAATTGTGCAGTATGCAAGCACATTTTATTAAATTTATCGCCGTTCTCGGTTTCGTTTCAATGTTTTTTTGCAAAAAGCGCCATTTTGATCCCATTATTCCAAATGCACATTCTATACATTTTCTTGCCGTTGAAAGTCGATCGTTAAAATGTTCATTTCGTGCATTTAAATCCCTCCGTGGGTACGGTCTTAACAAATAAGGTTTCAAAGGATAGGCTTCATCACCTATCAAAAAATTCGGTAGTACAATATTTGATTCCGGCAGTGCTTGTGGAGGAGGCACATTGAACTTCTCAGTTTCAAGCAACGTAAATAATTTGGAACCTGCAAAATTTCCGCCATCACTTTGTTTTCCTCTCCCAAAAAACTTCTATTGTGAGAAACTTTTTGTCAGCATCAGCTACAGCTTGCAGTACAATGGAGAAATAATGCATATAACTGAAATAATGTGATCCAGAGCTTGCTGGACATTTAATTTGACAATGTTTGCCATCAATACTGCCAAAACAGTTAGGGAACTTCCAACGCGTATAGTAATCGTTGATCACTCTTTTAAGATGATCTGTTGTTGGAACAGGCATATATTCATTAACAAGTTCTTTCCATATAATAACAGAAGTCTCCGAAACGATTGCACTGACTGTGCTTCTGCCCATACGAAAAGCAAATGCCAAATCCCTAAAAGAATGGCCAGTAGCAAGAAACCTGAAAATATTGTATAATTATATTAATATACTAGCAAAACCCCCGCCCGCTTCGCAGGGCTTCGGCCCACAACGGTTTAGAGTTTGGCAGGATGAAGAATACGGCAATCGATGGATAGGCAGAAATGAACAATATTCTCAGAAAAATCATGCCTGTATTTGCTAATCTGATAAAAAATCTATTCATTTTTCTTTTACATATTTTTTTTAGTTAATTTACCCATTAAACATATCTTCCCCAAATTAAGCTCCCTGAGAAGAGGTAAGGTAATTAGGATTTTGACAGCAAGCCAGGTATAGGCATAGGTATGTTATAAATTTTCTTAAAACTAACAATTATTTGGATATTATAAAGTGCAATAAAAATACCTAAATTCGATGTTCTAAGCTGTTTTAGATTTTCCCAAGTATTATAAAATGTATGGGTTTTTGTTTGTCAATGAGATTTTATTTGATAATTTTTTTGTACATAAGGTTAAAATAAGAAAACTTTATGTTCTTTACGCATTATTTGAAAAAAAAAAAAAATATCTTAAAGTCAAAACTTTGCTCGGGCAAGAAAAATTGAACACCACTTAAATAAAAAGTTAGCCTTTTTTTATCGTCAAAAAGTGATGAAAAAGTAACTTTGTCTCAGAAGGATTATTTTCTAAGAATATGACCAAGAATCACATCCCGAAGTATGCATAAATACAATACCCTGTATAGTTGACCATGAGGAAAAACAAACATTTCTAAATCAAAACCACATATTTTTAAAGATTGACCTTGAGTCTTATTTATTTTTCAGTGAATTCAAGTCGAAAAGGAAACTAAAGACGTATGCCATTGAATTCTTCACGGCTAGTCTTGTAGTACTGTAAAGTTAAAGTTTAACAATTCAGAAAATCCATATTTCGTTGTAAAATTTACTACATCGTTTTTATTTGTAATTGTGTCAAACCACTCAAACGACTTGTGGGCAAAAAATTATGCATTTATTTGTCTAGTTCAAAATAAATTGTTGCATCGATTTTAGAAAGACTTTAATCTGTACCAGCCATTATTGCACTTCAACTCAATACTTCAATGCTTGGTAAGAAGTCTTGAATCAACTCATTCCGTGAGTTTGCATTACAATAAAAATTGTTTGGAAGTGAAATTCGGCCTTCAGAATCAAGTGAAATTATTTCAATGACCAATAGTATCCGTGGCTTAGTGATTAGGTGCGTTGGCTGCTAAGCAGAACGTTGTGGGTTCGAGACCTACTCGAGCCCAAAGTTTTTTTATTTCATCTTTCTCGGGCATTGCCATTTGCGAAGATGACAAACTTCCAAGAGTATCAAGAGTATGAAAACGTGCTTCTCAACTTTGCCGTTCGGAATCGGCGTTAAATTGAAATTGCCCTAAATTCTTCACACGCACCCAGAGAATAATTGATAAGAGTAAGCCACTTAGGCCTTGGTTCTTCAAGATCTGTCGGGCCACTCTCTCTTTAATGTCCAATAATTGGCCAATGTAAGTTTCCTGAAATAGAAGTTTTGTAAACGACTCCATTCGTCTGCAGCAGTTGACCGTGGTATAATCGACAAAGTTTGTCCTCAGCAACAAAAAGATTCAGAGAACCAAATTTTTCAAGTTGCGGTTAAAGACTTCAAGTAAATTTTTGGCGCCATTGTGCATTGCTCATCCCACACAAATATTCGGCCATTACCAACTTTTTTGAATATTGTATGTCGTTTTATGTCTAATAATGTGCTCACAAATCCAGAAGAAGAAAGAGCCAACTGTTTTTTTTAATTTCAGATTATATTGATGCTAAAATTAATGATAACAAAAATGATTTCCCCATTCCACCGGGTGCATCACAAAAATATATACCACCACTCAGACTGATCACAACTTGCATATCTAATGGTGTCATACACATAGGTACTTTTGTTGATCGTTTAACTTCGGCTCAATAGTTTGCGCAAATATTCTGAATGGAATGCAATTTTATTATTGTCCTTAACGTAGTATTGATGTCGAGCAACCAATTCAATTGTGGCAATGCTTTATTCGCAAAACGGTTTTTTGTAAGCAACTGGCACATTTCAATTTGAAAACATTCAATTCCATATCAGATTGGCATTTGCAATGACTATTGACTCAAACTAAATAATGTCTGTTTGTGGCTTAAATTTGAGTACACCAAGTTTTTCATTCAGACAATAATAATACGTGGAATATCTCCAGTTCGTTAATGTTGATTAAATTTTATTAATGACACATTCCATCAACATTCAAAACGTTATAAATAACAAATAACAATATAATTAACAAATACGTACCCACTAAAAATAAATACATATTTTCATACTCTAGAAATTTCATATATCAAAACAACGTTTGCCGGGTCAGCTAGTTCAAATATAATTTCCTACGTTCACTGACATTTTTTTTTTGTCGAAGAAAAATTATATTTGTCAAATATATTTTTTCTTCACTGACATTTTTTTTTAAATTTTTTTATTGAAAAAAAAAAAATATTTGACAAAATTTTCAAACTAAATTGAGTGTTCGTATATTGATCAGTTCTTTTTTGTAGTGCGAAATACAAAATGTTTAACATTTTTTAACAATAGAACCATTTGTGATTTGAAAAGTATACATTTTATTTTTGCTAAACCTTCTACCCTAAAACCTCATGCATTGAGAGAAAAAATTAGGAAAATCGGTCAACCAGTGTGCCCGGTTAGCGAACGAACACAAAAATTAGGTTGTTCTTTTATATATATAGAAAAGTAATATAAAAAATATCGTTTTTTTTTAGTGGATGCAAAAAACAAGTGGAAGAACCTAAAAGACACGTATCGCAAAAACCTCCAAAAAATACCAAGACCATTATCAGGATCTGAAGCAACTTCCATTAAAGTAACATGGCCATACTTCGAATCTATGGCATTCATTAAAGCTACCATTGTGCCGGATCCAACTGAGGGAAATTTGTCGGGACCTGTGGATGCTGCTGATGACCAAAACCTCACTGATATATTGGGTGATTTGCTGGGCGATGAAGAAGAAGTATTAAAAAAACAATACGATAGCCAACGCCCATCCGCCACAATAACCAAAAAAAAAGGAAGAGCTCAGCCGTGGATGTGGATTCCGAATTTTTAAATTTGGAAAGAGAAAGGCTTAGTTGTTGAAATCAGAAATGGAAAAGGAGGAAGACTGCGACGATCTACAATTCTTTAAAAGTTTATTGCCGTTTATGAAAAAAATTCCATCATCGGACAAACTGGAAGTAAGGGGAGACATCCAAAGGATTATTTTGGAAAAACTTAAAACTAATGAACAAATTTGAAAAAAAAGTAAGAAATGTAATAATAAATGTACATACCTTAAAGTTAAAACCAGTCTTTGCTCTGGAGAAATAGCAATTCGTTGTTTTATTAATCTAGGACGCACTTTTTCAAGCAGCAAATCAAAAGATTCGATAGACATACGTAGATATTGCCAGAATCTATCTGGAAATTTTCGTAGATTCAAAAATAAATGATTAAATTCTCCAAACTCCGATCTTAATTGGTTAATCGGATGAACACCAGATCGTCTTCTTTTCTGTATACGTTTAAGTAATTTCTATACATACAAACGTTTTCCGACAGTAAAATACGGCGAACTGTTCTTGACAAAGGCATTTTAACTACTAATATTAATCGCTCAAAAGCAGCCGCTCAGTGCATGGCCATACGTCGCTTAGAGCTGCCGCTCAGCCGCTTACTGCGTGGCCGGGGCCAAAAAGGTGGTTAAACTCAGCAAAAATTGCAACACACATTTCTTCAGGTGTTGTCGAGCGCGAATGGAGAAGCCGCGAAGAGTTTTATAATTCGAATGCTCATGGGCGTTGCTAAAGTGGACTGCTCTGCATGCTCATATCGATTCCAGCTAATTATTATGTTTACTCGGCGTCTCGGCGATAGATAACTTACTCCTCGAGATATACCAATACAATACCTTGACCTTGAGGATCCCCTTGGTGAAGCATAATAGGGCCCATACACTACCCAAAATGTTTGAGCAAACGAATGTATTTTGTTGTTGTAAAAATGTTTGTGCAAACTGTTTGAGTAGTGTGTAGCGATGATGCGTGTTTGCGCAAGCGGTTTGAACAAAATCAAAAAATTTTGAATTTTCCGTGCCTGCACAAACATGTTTGTGTGGTGTGTATTGAATTTTGCTCAAACCGATTCCAATTTTCATAAAGTAAACATGAACAAACAAGCGGAACAAATTTTTTGGACCGAATTTATTGAACTTTATAAAAGTTAACCGGTATTGTGGTGTGTTAAAAGGCAATAATCAAAGCAGCACATGCTAAATCACTCATTGCTCCGTGTCCGTAGGTAGGTCTGATTGAGATGAAAAACGTCACGCAACTAATATCTCTCAAACATGTTTGTGTAGTGTGTGGCGAAACTATGTTTGCTCAAACACACGTTTGAACAAACGTGTTTGAGTAGTGTATGGGCCCTATAAGGAATCAATCGTTCACATGGTAACTCTATATGAAATGCTTCGCTTCGACAATTCGAAATAAATTTTGGGTGGGCCACATGTTTTAATTCGGTAGTTAATTTTGCCTGCTTTTATTAACAAATTGAACCGATGAGCTACTTTTTTCAATTAAAAGTCACCAAATTATAAAAAAAAAGATTGCTGCCATCCCACCAATGACCGTATGGGTACACAATAATGTGGGGATGAATTTCGGAAATTTGATATTGATCTCAATTTTCCTTACATTTAATTTTTGAGGCGGAAATAATTGAATTTTTACCAAATCTAATTTGACTAAGTTAAGTACCTATGCCTACCTGACTCCAGCTTTTTGTTTTAGACATTAAACAGCCATTTTCAGAGATTCAATTACCTACAACAACTGTAGAAAACAGAAATAACGACCCGTTTATTTCACAAAAGAAGGAACAAATTAGGAAAAGATCGAAAGCATTTAGATAAAAATTGTCAGGCAAATTATATTTAATTGAAGCAATGCGCTATAGTACACATTCGGGTAAAGTAGGAAATTTTGTCATTAGGAGAACATCTTGTACTTCTAGTGGACTGTTAGCGTTTTCTTATGACTAACCTTGTTTTGAGTAATTCAAATGCACATTCAAAATCAGAAGGTTACATTGGGTTTGTGTGTCCTTTATTTTGATATCGAAACCTTATATCGTAGTGCAATTGAAAATAACGAGTCTACTTATTACGTAGGTAACAGAAAAATAATGAATCCGTTTATGTTCTTCAAGTTTTACATAAAAAAGATCTTGATAAAAAATAAACCTTTCAAGAATGTCAGTTAGAAGGTGTAGTTACAGTACTGTGTTCAGTAAATAATAAAAAACTAAATTGTGTTAAATTTCAGCCGTGCTTAGTAACTTACAAATTTGTAGGTACTTTTTGTCTACAAGAACCATTTATGTAGAAAATCAAATAACACCCAGGAACTAACAAAATGATTTTAATGAACCATTACCATGTAATCGAACAATTCTTTTTAATTATCATACTTATACTTATCCGGCTCACAATCTATGAAGGATCTCAGCATGAGATACTGCAGACTTCAATCGTGAACGGTCCCTCGCATGCACTCTCCAGTCGACGAAACCAAGCGCTCTGCCAAAAACGCGGCCAAAATTATTTTTTGCGTTTAAAATGTTCATACTTAATTGCTTTTATTTATGAAATGAAAGTTAATAGAATGCGAAAAAAGATTTTCGGTTGCATATTTGGTTATTTTAATGAATTAAAAAAATATAAATATAGAAAAAAATAAGAAAAAATTGTATAAAAAAATAAAAAAAATTATTTTAAAATTTTTAAGCAAAATGGCTGTATATAATTACGAAAAATTATATAATTAACGAAATTTATTCCAATTAAATCATACTAAGATATCTATAAGTTTTTACAAAACATCTTATGATTCTGAGTCTTCGACTCCTGGTTATTGTAAACATTTGCAAAACTTCAGGAGGATTAGCTCTTAGTTTTTCGGAAAATATTTCCTTAGATCACTAATATATGGGTCCGAAGAAACCGAGGTTGTAAAAGACATCTTCCATATTTTTCTGCCTCGAAAATTTTCTAGAAAAACTTTCTCGAAAACGCTTTATATCTTTGTTTCGTGCTTCCTCCCCAAGTTGTCTTATGGGAAGAATCGCTTCCGAAACAATTTCTGGACCGTGAATTAGGATCTTGAGTACTGTAATGGGCATATTGTACCACGGGTACAGTTGTTTTTATATGCTTTCTGAAATTGTGCGGCCCTTGCTGGTTTTGAAAAGACTATATCTTTAATGACACTCGAAGATTCAACTTTCCCTTGTTATCGAAGTTGCATTTGTGCCGCAAAGCTTAACTCTGCCGGCCCAAATTCAGAACGTAATCCTTTCGTTTTGCGTCTTTTTTTGCCCTTTCACTAAGGTCAGAAAAGTTAATTTGCGGATGTCCGACTTCTCCATGGGACTTGCATGAAGATTGAATGTCGACTTCCAACCAGGTTTTGAAAAGCTACAAATTTTCGTGATGAAGCTTACCATCGATCTTTATATTCATATACAAATTTTTTTCTTTTTATCAGAAGTGCCAATTCAAGACAAATTTTCGACCTTTTCTGACAAAAAGTCAACTTTTTCTATGAGATATGCGATGGACATGTTCTTAAGATCTCACTTAACTGATTTCTTGACAAAAGAATTAGATTTGGCTGTGAACCTATATCAAAAAACAAGAAAAGCGAAAACTGTTTACTATGGTGAAGTTGAATTTGCAGCGTTTTCAACATATATCATCGAAAATATCTCTGGACATCGCAAAATATCGCAACTTTTTTTGTTTACGAGTCATAGAAGACATAACAAGGTAAATTTAGAGCTACATTTCATCACAGGAATCCACAGGAAACGTATACATTTCACTTACTAAACACAAATCAACACTTTTTTTTTATTCCAAAAAAGGGTTTTTTTCCACATATTAAAAACAAACATACAACATGAAATTATGTAACTTTTCTTCATTCATCTCATTAAACAAACCACTAGCAATAGAATCCATAATGTTTTATTAAAAAAAATAAAAATAAACACAGCAAACAAATACTCAGAATAAACAACTTTCTCAAACCAAGAAAATCTTCGAATAATGCTTAGTTAAAAGTTCTCACTTCAATTGCACCACGTGGTTTTGTTATTCCAAAAAAAAAAATAGCGCGAGTGATCGAAACATGTACTGTTTTTTATTTGTAAAAAAGTTTGCATAAAAAAAAAAAAACAACAACATTGATTGCTTCGGATCTCGACTTAAGTGTCGTTTGTGGGATTGATGTTTGTTCCAATTAAGGTGAACTCCTTAACTACCTCGAAATTGCTGCTATACCAACAGTGACGTCTTGTACTAGACGGTGGACAGATGTTGCTTTGTTTGTTGATAGCATGTACTTTGTTTTGTCCTCATTCACTTCAAGACCAACCAGTTTCGCCTGTTCTTCAATCGCTGAGAAGGCCTCAAGCACAATGTCGTCCGCTTAGCCTAGGAAGGTGAATTTGTTGAAGATAGTGCTTTCCGTGCTCACACCTGCCTATGCCTTGCGTACTATCTGCTCCAGGACTATGTTGAAGAAGTCACATGAAAGCGCATATCCTTGTCTAAACACTGCGCATGTTTGAAACATCTCGGATAAGCTGTTACCCACTTGCACACTGCACTGCGTATTGTTTAGCGTCATGCGGTATAGCTGGACCAGTTTTTTTGGGATCCCGAATTCAGACATCGCCATCATAAGCTGTTGGCGGTGGATGCTATCATACAAAGCTTTAAAGTCGATGTCTTTTTCTCATTTCCCCTTTTTGTTCGGTACCCTTCACTTGCTGCTCTTGTTCTCCGTTGCAGCATCTGAAAACGTGCATTTTCCGTCTCTCTTTTCAATAACACGCATTCATCATCATACCACGGGTTCTTTTTCGGGGATCGCTGATAGCCTATAGTGGTCTCGGCTACATTTTTTATTATCTCGTGATATTGGTCCCACAGGGTGTTGACATCTGTTGTATTTGGGATGACGGCGGAGAGTCGCTCACTCAGGCGCTCACTGTAGTCTCTGGCGTTATCCGGAGTGCTAAGTCAACCTATGTGAAACTTCTTTCTTAGGGCCTCACGTAATTTTTTTTATAATTTTACAATCAAGCTCTAAACTTAGCCACTACCAGAAGTTGGTCAGAGTCGACATTTGCTCCTAAGAAAATCCGCACGTTCAAGATGTTGGATGCTTGCCTTGCGCCGATTAGCAAGCACATGGTGGATTTAGTTGGTGGTTCGAACATCCGGAGATCGCCAGGTTGCTGTGTAGATCTTTCGTCTTATAATGCTACTTATCAGTTATCACCGTATTACGAGCTGCAGCAAAGTCAATTAGTCAGAAGCCGCTATCTTTGTAACTTCGTGGAGGCTGTGCTTTCCAACTAGTCAGCCAAAGATGTCTTCCTTCCCGATTTTTGCATTGAAATCTCCGAGAACGATTTTGACGTCGTACTCTGGACAGGGTCCGTAGGCTCTCTCCAAGAGGTCGTAAGAATTCCTTGGTACACTCCACAGCATCATCGTGTGCACATATTATACTGATGTTTTGTAGTGTGGACTTGATGCGGATTACAGCCAGGCCATCACTAATTGTTTGAAATCTATGACTTTCGATCTAAGCCGATTTCCAACGACGAATCCGCATCCAAATATATGCATTCTTTGATGACAGCTGTAATAAATGTCGCAATTTTTTCTTTTCATTGTCCCTGATCCTATCCATCCGGTTTCCTGGATCGCAGTAATGTCTACCTTATAATGCGTGCGAACAGATTCAAGTTTCTGGGTTGCACCTAGAGTGTAGGGTGTTCTTACATTCCAGGAAAAAACTCTCAATGCATAGACCGTTGTCGTTCCAGGTCTGGGTATCATAAGAGGGGGGTTATTATCCGAGGCTCTCTCATAATTTTTTAGTTTTTTACTGTGGAAAGGTTGTTAGCCTCTCGTAAGAACCTCCAAATTTGCAGGGCCGTTGTTTAATTACTTCTGTTTCTCCGTTTTGCACTCGCACTTACAAGTTTCGCAAGTTATATCTAGTGATATATCAAGTACCCGGTGGTTACCACGAGGAGGTGAAGTAAGCACTTGGTGTGTAGAAAAAGTTACAGCATATACGCCCTCAGATCCTACAATACCCAACCAGCGTGTTTATTCTTCTACAATAAATAATTTTGTGTACAAAACCAAACCTTTGAGCAATATTTTTCAAGAAAACTCATTTAAAATAATAAACAAAATCTGTTTTACTTAATGCTCCACAGCAGGATAAATTTTAACCCATATTATTCACCAGGCTAGTGTCAAGTTTTAACCAAACGTCAAGTTTGAACCAAATCTCAAGTTTTAGTACACATTTTGACGCAATTCACACACGGCCTTAATAGAATCTGTCAAAATAATATACAAAAAGTTCCCAACTTTCTAGGCCAATTCAATAATTATTTTATTAATTTAACAGTCTTAACACAGCACTGTTCCATGGTAGCCTGATTAAGCAGTGGAACATGTAATGTTAGAGAAAATTTGCGATGAAATTTCTATGATAAAACACCAAACAAAACTATTTTATGAAAACTATACTGTACGAGAATAGTATAATTTGTGGTTGCGTTTAATGCGTACAAATCGTTTTACTAATGAGACTTAATGTGTACGGGAAGTCAGTTATTTGACCTAACGAAGATTAATACCATGATAGGGCATAAAGGTAAAACAACGTTGAACTTTAATTGAGTAAAAGCTTGTATACATAGATTTATGTTTATTTTTTTCAAGCAAATTAAGCTTGATACAATTTTTGTATTATTTTTGTTTAAGCATTTTTAATCAAAGTTAAATTAGATATTGATTGATCATAATGGTTTTGAATTTGATTAATTGGGACTCAATTAGATTGCATTTTTTAAAGAACAAATAACAGTATGTTGGTAACGACAGACTTACTTTAGGTGGCGCTACAGTCAGTTTTGGACTTGGGCCTCAATCAACAGTCTCCGCCAGCCAGCTCGGTCCCTAGCTAGCTGTCTCCAGTTTTGCACTCCACGTTGATTGAGGTCCTCTTCCACTTGAGTGCGTCATCACCTGAGTCGCGGTCTTCCTCTCCTTATACGACCGTCGGGAATAGTGTCGAAGGCTTTCCGGCCCGAAGCATTGGTGTCCATCCGCTCTAAATGACCGAGCCATCTGAGTCTCTAGACTTTGACCCTTCTGGCAAGGTCCATGTCGTTGTACAACCCGTAAAGTTTGCTGTTATATCTTCTTCGCCATTCCCCTTCAATGTACACGGAGCTTAACATGACCCGCAGAACTTTCCTCTCGAAACAGCCTAAGGCACTTTCATCCGATTTTGTCAAAGTCCATGCCTCTGCACTATACAACAGGACTGGGATGATGAGTGTGTTGTACAGTTTTATCTTAGTTGCTCGAGAGAGGGCTTTTCCACTCAATTGCTTTTGTTATACCACCATATTGTATTGAAAACTAGTATAACACTTATTCAAGCGTAAGCTATTTACATCTGGCAACACTGTAACTTTATTCTATATTGTGCATTACTCAACTGTCTTCTTTTAATAAATCAGTCTGTATTCAACCATCAACCGGCTTGTTTCATTCCGTGCTTTACAAGACATCACACTGGCGACGAGGAGTAAAAGTTTTTTTTTTAAGTTGAATATTAATTTAAACTAAAAAAAAGTGAATTCGTTTTTATTTTTCGCTGACAAAATGCCTCAGAATAGTGAACAAAGCATGATAGTGCATAGCACAGGTCACGTGGGCTCCGTTCCGTCATTTAATCTGGAAGATGACTTCAGCATATACGAGGAAAGATTGGAGCAGTATTTTCTGGCCAATTATGTGGAAGATGAAAGACGAGTGCCTGTAATATTAACTACAATTAGCTATCGAGCATACGAGGTAGTAAGGGAACTGGTTTTTCCAAAGAAACCAAAGGAGCTCCGGTTTGATGAACTGATGAAGTTAATGAGGGCACAGTTTGAGACAATGTCTTCGGTTATCCGGAAGAGGATTGAGTTCTTTGAGATGAAACAAAATCAGGGAGAAATGGTGAACAGTTGGTTGGTGCGGGTGAGGAGCGTTGCGATGCATTGCAAATTCGGCAATCTGTTAGAGGAATTTGTAAAAAACCGATTCCTAACGGGGCTGGTAAAAGGTCCAATTTTAGATCGCGTGTGTGAAGAACAGGTTGAAAAACCGCTACCAGAGATATTAAAAGTAGCGTTACAAAGGGAGGTGTCTCTGAAAGAGAAAGAGACCGATATACATCGGTTGCATGGAAGCAGTTTAAAGTCCATGAGCAATCGCAGAGAAGGAAGTCAAGCAGTTCAACGACAAGCAATGCAACACAAAAATAAGCAGCAGACGGTAGCAGACAGAGATGACAGGCTGTGTTATGCATGCGGTAAAGCCGGCCACACATTCAAAGCTTGCAGGTATAAGAAATGTATTTGTAGAAATTGTAAAAAAAAGGGACATATAGAAAGTGCATGCAAGAGTCCAAAACATAAAATAAATTATTTAGAAGAAAATGTTAATGATGTGGATTTATTCAATTTAGACAAAAACTGTAATAGTAAAGTAGATCCTATTATAATTAAGTTAAAATTAAATAATATTTCGATGTTTGCTGAGCTGGATTCAGGTGCTGGGGCTTCGGTGTTGCCGTTATGCTATTTAAAAGATTTAAACATCTACCAAAAGTTAGAACACAGTGACATTTGTTTGCGTAATTACGATGGTGGAATTTTAATACCGGTCGGAAAGATTAATGTCCAAATAGAATTTATGAACAGGCAAGTTTGGGGTTGGTTTCAAATCGTTGATTTGAAGACTACAAATAAAAAACCACTCATAGGCAGAGACATAATGAATTTGTTAGGTATTACATGGGGTGTTAAAGGAAAAGAAATGACAAACCAACACTTCACTGAAATGGCCGAAGGTCATTTAGATGAATTGTCCAAAAACCTTTGTAATGAGTTCGCGGATTTATTTGATGGGAAGCTAGGAGATTATAAAAATGCAGTAATCTCATTGCAGTTCAAAAGCAATGCCAAACCAATATTTTGTAAGCCAAGGAAAATACCTTTTGCATTTAAAACAGAGGTGGATCAGGAAATAGAACGGTTGATCAAGGAAGGGGTCTTGGTAAAAATTCAAAATTCGGAGTGGGGTACTCCATTAGTGCCAGTTCTCAAATCAAATGGGAAAATTCGGGTCTGTGCCGATTACAAGGTTACAGTAAATAAATATTTAGAGGATGTTAACCACCCGATCCCACTTGTTTGGGATATTTTGAATTCATTGGAAGGGGGTGAGCTTTTCACCAAATTAGATTTCACTGCAGCATACAATCAAATTCGGGTCGATGAGGAAACAGGGAAGAAACTTGCTTGGAGTACACATCAGGGAATCTTTCAAGTCCTTCGTTTACCATATGCCAAATTTTTCAAAGAGAGGTCGAGAAGACACTTCAGGGTTGTAAAGGTACAGCGAACCTGCTTGATGATGTAGTAGTAACTGGAAAGGATCTGAAAGAACACGTTGCTAACTTAAGGAAAGTGTTGAGTGTTCTAAAAGAGGCAGGCCTTAAATTAAACAAAGAAAAATGTGTCTTTTTTAAACCTGAAATAAACTATTTAGGTTAAGTTGTGAGTAAGGAAGGAGTAAGGAAAGATGCAACTAAGGTTGAAGCTGTCCTAAAGCTTCCAAAACCTACAAATGTCTCCGAAGTTAGGGCATTCGCAGGTATGGTTAATTACTATGCCAAATTTATTCCTAACTTATCAAGTTTGTTAGCACCTTTGTACAGGCTTCTGCAGAAGGGGTAGAGTTTGTACCGGTAGGTGTTCAGGATATTAAAGATCAAGTAAGGCGGGATGAGGTTTTGGGAAAAGTTATAGATATATACAAAACGGATGGCCTGAAAGGGTAGAAGGCGAATTAGTTTCCCAAGCCCAAAGTAACAGCGATTATCAAGAGTTATTCTTCGTCTGATCTCGGCGCTGGTGTTATTGCCCGTGTTAATAACGGAGCCTAGGTAGACAAACATCCGCTACTACCTCGAAGTTGTTTGCATCTATTGTGACGTTCTGTCCGAGCCGTCGGTGTTGGGTGTCGTTCCGCTTTTACCGCTTCTGTCTCATTTCCCATAAAGGCGCCATTGATAATACGCTGTGTTCTTCCCATTATATCAATATCATCGCTGTACGCGAGAAGTTGACCAGATTTTTGGAAAATAGTGCCTCAGGCAGTGCCGGTTTAGGGTATGGCGACCCAGGCGGTCGCCTGGGGTGCCGCGATCCAGGGGCGCCACGTCAGCCAGCATAACTTCAACAAAGGCAACAAACAATCGACAAATCGTGAGGTTGTCAAGCTCTAAGTCAAAAAATTCATAGGAAACTCGAAAAATTACATGAGTTTCGTCTTTTGTTGTTATAGCCGACTATTCCCTTCATTGTTACCAAATGTTCTTTTATTTTTATTTTCACCATACCCTCACTTAGAAAAAACAAGAGAGAATTGAGATGGAGTTTGGTAAAAAAAAACATTGAGTATCGTTATACTAAAACTAGGAGGAGTGGCGCAGTGACCACAGAGTCACTATATATGTAGCAACTAAGAAGAACCTCAATGAAAATGTGGTTTGGCGATATTAGACTCAAGGCACGTTATATTCCAAGGCGAGCCGCAAGATCCCATCCCTTCTACGAGCAAGCCCAATTGGCCATGCTATCGTGCCTGCTGGCAGCGCAACCCTACTTAACATAACCAAAATGCTTGAGATCCTGTGGATCAAGGGTATAATATTATACTTGCATACGATCACACATATTTGAATAGGAATAGCTTAAATATTGTTACAAGTTCTAGCCCTTTGAACTCGAATTAGTGTAATTTTAGAACTCATTTGAGTTCTAAGTCAATTCTTCACCAAGTTCACCAGTTTTTGTAGTTACCTAGAACTTTGATGCAATAAGACACCCGAATTCGAGGATCGTGCCTTAAAACTCGTTTTATTATACGATAATGGATACAATTTTTGATGAATTCCTATTTACGGACGTTGACTTTGAGTACGATGCGAATTCCTGGAAGAACGGCGTATTTATCGAATGGCAATACGTGGGACTATTATTACATGGGACGCTACCGATTGGGAAGAATGGGTTTAACGGTAAATGCGGGAAAAACGATATGTATGCTGTCTTCGAGGAAAGACCCCCAACACCGACGGCTCGGGCAGAACGTCACAATAGACACATACAACTTCGAGGAGGAGTTTGTGTATCTAGGCTCCGCTATAAACACGGGCAATAACACCAGTGCCGAGATCAGACGAAGAATAACTCTTTCTTATCGCTGTTTCTTTGGTCTTAGCAAGCAATTGAGTGGAAAAGCCCTCTCTCGGGCAACTAAGGTAAAATTGTACAACACACTCATCATCCTAGTCTTGTTGTATCGGATGAAAATGCCTAAGGCTGTTTCGAGAGGAAAGTTCTTCGAGTGCATTGAAGGGGAACGGCAAAGAAGACATAACATCGAGCTTTACGGGTTGTACAGCGACATGGACCTAGCCAGAAAGGTCAAGGTCTAGAGACTCAAATGGCTCGGTCATTTAGATCGGATGGACACCAATGCTCCGGCCCGGAAAGCCTTTGACCCTATTCCCGAAAGACGTAGGAGAAGAGGAAGACCGCGACTCAGGTGGCACACTCAAGTGGAAGAGGACATCAATCAACTTGGAGTGCAAAACTGGAGACATCTAGCTAAGGACCGAGCTAGCTGGCGGAGACTGTTGATTGAGGCCCAAGTCCACAACTGACTGTAGCGCCACCTTTAGTAAGTAAGACACAGATTTCTTTTGGCGCATCCGGTTAACAAAGCAAAGGTTCTTAACAGTCCATCAACTGCAGGCAGAAAACCTTCAGCATCCACTACTATAGTTGTTCTATACGTTCTCTGTAACAGCCCACGCATAGAAACATCACGATTTCCAAATATTCTTAAAACTTAGTTCTAACGTTAGACCGAGATTCACTAGATCTAGTTTTAAGAGAATTTGTGAAGAAATTAGGCGTAAAATGCCTAAATTGGGATCGTTCTACTTTGTGTGCATTTTTCAACAAAATCAACTCTTATTGAGTGTAATGTAAGCATAGTAAATAGCATAAAGAGCTTCAATATTCTTTCAAGGATTAATTCTACTTTTTCATCAACTTGCAATTTTATTAGAGAGATACAAGTTCCATCCTTCTTAATTCTGGAGAAGGAAGTTGTATAGTTTATAATAAAAAATGGTCGCCAAATATTTAACTCGCCTGGGGCGCCAAGATGGCTAAGGCCGGCCCTGGCCTCAGGTGTTGACGGTGGAGTTCTGCGCACTATCTTTTCAAGAACGATGTTAAAGAAATCGCCCGACACTGCATCGATTTTTCTGAATCCTTTTTGCCGTCGAAAGATTCCGTAAGCTCGTTGCCAACCTTGATGAGCTTGAGTTCTCCATCGTCATTTTGCACAAGCGAACGAGCTTTGCAAGGATGCCAAAACTAGACATAGCTTTGTACAGATAGTCTTTGTAGATGCTATCGTACGCGGCCTTAAAATCGATGAAAAGGTGGTAGGTATCGATTTGGAGTTCATAGGTCTTTTCCAGGATCTTCCGCAACGTGAAGTCGATGGTTGACTTTACTGGCCTGAAGCAACATTGATAAAGACCAATCAGATTGTTTACGGAAGGCTTCAGACGTTCACATATTACGGCAGAGAGGATCATGTAGGCGATGTTAGACTGATTCCTCTGTAGTTGGCGCGCAGTTTAGATGGTCTCCCTGTTTGAACAGCTGCTCGGAAGCTAGACCATCTGCTCCAGCGCCTTTGTTGGATTTCAGCCGTGATATTGCTAAAAAAAAATCAAACAAAAATTATCGAAGCACTAATAGTATTATGAAAAAAAAATTCGTATTGATATACTCCCTTCCTTGCTTTCAAAATAATCAATTATTATGAAAAAAAATATGTTAATTATGTAAAAGAATACACTTACATCATACAAACCATTTCGTTTACGAAACAACGTTTATCGGTTCAGCTAGTTAAGAATAAAACTTCCTCGGCCGGACCTCAAACAAATTGGGATGATCTGAAGAATTGTTTTAGTTTGACTTAACTTATTTCCCTATAATAAGAAGTTTACGAGCGGATAAAAACGAGGTTGAGATATTTTTTTACGAGCCTTACTAGCAGGTCAGGGGGAAAAAATTGCTACAGGTCCGTGAAGAATCAATTTCTTGGCTCAATGTAAAATACCATAAGTCTGCTTTTCTGTGCTACGTAGGTTTCTGTTATGAGTTTCTTTCTATGAGTCTATCCGTCTAGTAGTTTTAATGTTTTGTTCTGTCCCAGCCGATGGCCCCAGTCCTAAATGCTGGTATATGTCTGTAGTTGTTCCATTAATCGCGAAGTACTTTGAAGTCAATGTTAATGTCAAAAATTGTCCTTATACAAGTGGTGCAGATAAATTACTCCACGGGAATTCGCTCCACATGGGAATTAACTCCACTAAAAGCGTGAATTTGCACCACTTTTCAAAGTAGAATATATTCTCATTGGAAGTGAAAAATAAGTGCATAATTGCGTGAGAAAGTACTCCATTAAAGACAGGGGTGATTTCCCACAGTGTGAGCAAAAAAAGCACAAAAAATCAACAACAACGAAGTTTCTCAAATGTTCGTTTTTTGTGTGATTTTTTGGGACCTTCCCCATTTTCTTTTGGGGCAAAATTTCACTCCAGTTTAAAAACAATTTCAAGCCGAGTCCATTGCTCAAGGAGAATAATAAAATGTCCTTGTTGCAGGAAACATTATAGTATATGTTTAATAGTTTGTGGTGAAATCATCTTAAATAAAGTTCATCATGGACAAGACAAGTTGTTACCTTATTTCTTTTTTCATAATTTTGGAAATTAGGTACAATTACCTACGGAAAACATTCGCCCAAAAGAGAATAAATTGGGGGTGTGAATGTAAAAAAATTCGCGCGAATTTTTTGTTTTACTTTCACATCCCAAATTGACCTGTGAACTCCAAATCGATACCCTCCACCTTTTCATCGGTTTTAAGGCCGCGTGAGACAGTATCTACAGAGACGAACTGTATGGAGCCATGTCTAGTTTTGGCATCCCTTCCAAGCTCGTGCGCTTGTGCAAAATGACGATGGAGAACTTACGCTGCTCCATCAAGGTTGGCAACGAGCTTACGGAATCATTCGACGTCAAAAAAGGATTCAGACAAGGCGATGCACTGTCATACGATTTCCTTAACCCTAGAAAGATAACCTACGTCGAAACGACGTATTGAGTTTTGAATATATCCCAATAATTTATTTGTGTATTGCACTATCCTTTTCTTGCTTCTTGCCAACTTTGTCACTAAAAAGATCTTGCGAGGGACGCAAGTGCCGATTTGCTAAGTTTATCAAAACCCATGAAAAATCGCATTTTTTTTAGACACTATACGTCGAAGTGACGTATGTTAGCTTTTGTGTTACTTTTTGAAAAAAAGCATTTAGTGTTTTTGTTTTTTCTTTTCTATAGTAAGTCTTTATTTATGAGTGTATGTTAATGTTTTTGTAAGGTATACGTTAAAATATAAAATGGCGTCACGAAAAACTTCAACAAATGCAAAGTTAGATCAATATGTGAGATATTTGGATATAATCGATGAAAACGTTCCAATTCAAAAGAAGCGGAAGAATTGTGCATTTTGTCCATCTCCGTTCGAAGGATAACAATATCAAAACATGTCAAAACCCTATTTGTAGAGATCACGAGACCCTAGCCTACCCGAACTGCCTTGAATTCCAAAATGAATTGATGGAAATACTGTTCCACATTGGGGCCGATTTTTTTTCTAAATTTTGTGATTTTTACAATATGTTTTGAGTGTAAATACAAAGTTTCGTTATTTTTAAATTATTTAAAAAAAGAAATATTATTTTTTGTAAATTGTTTTTATATATTTTTGTGTTTTTTTGGAAAGCACTTTTTGTTTTTGTTTTTTTTTTTATTTTTTATTAAAGAAAAGTTTAAAAAACGCATTTTCATTTATTGAAATATTACTACATAACAATTTAAGCTTGTAAACGAACAATTATAGACAGATGTTTTGGGATAAACAAGCATAGAAATTTTATATACGTCGAACCGAAGTAGGTTATCTTTTACGTAATTGTTAATAAGGTTATCTTTCTAGGGTTAACATCGTTCTTGAGAAAATAGTGCAGAACTCCAACGTCAACAACAGATGCACTATCTTCCAAAAATTGGTTCTCGCGTACGCCGATGATATTGATATAATGGGAAGAACACAGCGTGATGTCAATGGCGCCTTTGTGAGAATTGAAACAGAAGTGGCCAAAATGGGTTTAGCGGTAAATGAGGGAAAACGAAGTATATGCTGTCTTCGAGGAAAGACATTCAACACCGACGGCTCGGACAGAACGTCACAATAGACGCATACAACTTCGAGGTAATAGAGGAGTTTGGATATCTAGGTTCCGCTTTAAACACGGCCAATAACAACAGCGCCGATATCAGACGAGGAATAACTATTGCTAATCGCTGTTTCTTTGGATTAAGAAAGCAATTGAGTGGAAAAGCCCTCTCTCGAGCAACTAAGGGAAAATTGTACAACACCCTCATCATCCCAGTCCTGCTGTATGGTGCAGAAGCTTGGAGCTTGACAAAATCGGTTTCAGAAGACTTTTGGACTCATCCGAATGCTTCTGGACGTCCAATGGAAAACGACATAAAATGAATGGCATTAAGAAGCATTATTTTGCTACGCCAGTCGACCGGTGGCTAAAATAACAGCTGTCAAAAATGTGAAACATGTATGGCAGTCTCACATTAGCAACAGAATGTGTCGTTCGTCGCCGAACTAGTCGCCCAAAATTGGAACTTTTATCAACTTAGTCGCGCGACGACTTTGACGTTTGTTGTTTCTTGGTATTTTTTAAACAACTATTGTTTTTGATTCAACGCAAGGAATTTTTAGTGACACAAACTTTTTTTGTGGTTAAGTAAATACAATAATTTTCATGGAATTCACAAATTTCTCAGCGATTTGAGAAGTGAATTTTTGACAGCTGTCATTTTCGTCGCCGGGCGACTGGCGACTGCATGCTGTTCAGCTCTTAAGCACTATTCACATAAGCACGATCAACGAACGACGAATAAATGATGAAAAGTGATTTCAGATACGTTTGAAGCCGTATTTCCTTACAAATTCTCAAGAAAACGGTAGAAGTATGGTTTATGTTTAATTTATGATGCATTAATTTACTTTTTTATCTCAAATGTTAATAAATGTTGAAACGAACTGCCAAACTCTATTCGCGTTCCACATCATCCACACTCCCAACGAACAAAATGTTCGCGCGCGTCTAACCTCAAAAATCATTCTTGCCTTGTGTTTTGGTCGTTCATTCGCGACGAATTAAAAACTCGCATGTGAATGAAATGTCAAAATCGACGAATTTTCATTCATTCGTTGGTCGTTGTTCGTGCTCATGTGAATAGTGCTTTAAGGTCAATTCATATACAGATATGACCTGCTTCTGCGAATTGAGAATGTTTGTTGTATTTGCTATATTTCATTCATATAAGTGCTTAAGTAGTCGCACAGAGCTGCGAAATCTCATAAAAAACAAATCAGACAAACATAAAATATTTAATCATTTGATTTTTGATTGAAATCCGAGCGAATTATTTATTGCACTTGATTACTGTGCTGGCTACTGAATAGTGAAAAACGCGGCTAATTATATAAATTGGGAACACTGTCTTTGTTTGCTTATTGGAAAAAAAACTGGAATTACTGGATTGAAGTTTCAGTTAATGCTTATAATCTAAAATTTCTAATCTATGGCTAATGTCAAAGTCAAGTCAACCAACTTGTGTTATGAATTTTTGATAATAAAAAGGTAAATATTAAAGTTTAAGGAAGTGTTAAACTAGAAAGCAAAAATAATCAAAAGTAAAATAAACAACAATGAATGGAATTATTCATGGCTTAAGTTGGTTTCCCAATGCCGACGAGAAATTCGTCACTTGGGGCCAAGAAATAAATCTGTACAAAGTCGCTCCCAAAAATGATAACGAACCATTGAGAAGTAAGAATTATTCATAATCTTTTCTGTGTTTAATCAAAACCACTTTCCCCCTCGCAGATCGTGATTTGCAACTATCCACAAAATACACTGCCACATTCCTGGCCTCAGAAAGTCGTTATCAGTATGTTCGGTGCTTGCAACCTTCTTATCACAAAGACACTATTTTGGCTGTTGGATTGGCTGACGGAAAAGTTGGAATATGCAATTTTAACTCGAGTGCAGAACAGAATTTGGAATTCAGTAATTAAATGATTGCCAAATTCTTGGTTTTTGGTGATGACAATATCATTTGTTTGCAGCTCCTAGACAACAGAGATCGTGTTTGTGTCTTGCGTGGAATCATATTGAACCAAATGTCTTGGCCATTGGACACGATCGCAATAGATCTGATTGCTGTATAACAATATGGGACACTGGAAGTGGTTTTCCAAAAGAAACACGTAAGCTGGTTCAAAGTCGAAATTGTCTATGGTCTTAAAATCCATTTGGTTTCGTCCCCGGTTTAGCTCAATTTTTTGGTCTATCCGAGTCCGCTCATTCTCTCTGCTGGGACAGCAATCATCGAGCACTTGTCGCTGGAATGAGCCAAAAGATGATCAAACTCTTCGATCTAAGACGTAATACGATCCATTTTTTCATTATCAACACACTAAGTTTACACATTCATCCACAGAAAACTCTCCAACTTGCACTTCGATCAACACAAAAGCTGTCAACGGACTAGCTGTCTCCGCCAATGGTAACTACTTAAGCAGTTTCCTTGATTCAGTGATCCTCTTATGGGATCTAAGAAGCATTGACAAACCTCTCAAGCAAATTCAATGTTCCAAGGACAATATTGCTGTTACTTGGTGCCCGAATAAGTAAGTACTCAATATAGTTGCTTGTTTGTTCTTATTCTAAATTTCTTTTTCTCAGACCTAGTCTGCTCTCATCCTTGCAACGTGATTCGCCATTCATTTACATTTACGACATCCATTCGGTCGATATTGAAAGTGCCAGAGAACTGTATCACACCAACAACCAATACACACCGTTCCAATCGAAGTTGTATGCATCGAACAAAAATACAACGATATCCTCGGCTTCCTGGCATCCAACGGACAATGAAAGAATTTTGGTTTTATCAGAATCTGGTTAGAAATTAATTTAATTTCAATTCAAACTTACTTAACTTGCTCTTCCATCGAAGGTACTTTAACCGACTTTCGAATACCTCCAAAAATCGTCACGTCATGGAGCAATCAATCGAAGATCTCCACCGGACTTGTGATTCGCCCCTTAAACCAATCGGTATGCCCTCAAGTGAGTGTTGATTCCTCCCAAATGTCACAAGTGTCTTCGTATCGTTTTGCTGAATTCGCAGAGGATGATATTTCCGACATCATTCGAAATAGGGCGCAACACAACTACGGATTGAAGGTAATCGATCTTAGCTTAACATTTTTTCCCATTTGATTTTGTATTCTATTTTTTTTAGGCCGAATTAAGACACTTTGGAGACTTCCTAAATAGTTCTTATTTGAAGAATGTTTGGAAGGCACTTTTACATATTTATCGAAGCGAACGATTGATTGGACTGAAGAATGTTCTCAAAATAGGAGGAGAAGAACTTGTGCCATCGACTGGACTGGAATCGCATGTGTTGCAATGGCCAGATTCTATAAGGAATTCAAGCAATTTGGTTTGCTACAGGTAATTCCATGATTAGGTACTCAAAAATATTACTAATCCGGCTCACAATCCTTGAAGGATCTCAGCCTGAGATACTGCAGCCTTCCATCGGGAACGGTCCCTCGCATGCACTCTCCAGTCGCCGAAACCAAGCGCTCTGGCATCCGCAGTCACTTGGTCCTTGTACCGTTGGTTCGGTCTTCCTTGTCGTCTCGAACCTGGGAGCTGGGATGAGAAGACTTTCTTGGCTCGTCCATTCGCTCGATGTGGCCGAGACAATGTAGTCGTCTTTTCTTGCCCTTCTGGACTACATCCACATCTTGGTATAGCTCCTGGTTGAACCTTCTTCTCCATTCGCCATGCTCGCATACGGGACCGAAAATCCGTCGAAGAATTTTTCTTTCGAAAGTACCCAGTATAAATTCTCCTTTTTTACTTATCGTCCAGCACTCGGCGCCGTAGATTAGGACTGTTAAAATCAAACTTTTGTATAGCAGACACTTTGTCTTTTGAGTGAGGAGTTTTGAACCCCGTCGTTTTGCCAAACCGAAGCAGAAGAGATTCGCTAGGGTAATTCTTCTTCGGATCTCCACTAAGGTGTCGTTTGTGGGATTGATGTTTGTTCTAAGGTAGGTGAACTCCTTAACTACCTCGAAATTGCTGCTACCAACAGTGACGTTTTGTCCTAGGCGGTGGACAGATGTTGCTTTGTTTGTTTCTGGCGTCTACTTTGTTTTGTCCTCATTCACTTCAAGTCCAACGAGTTTCGCCTGTTCTTCAATCGCTGTGAAGGCCTCAAGCACAGCTCTCTTGGATCGACCGATGATGTTAATGTCGTACGCATAGCCTAGGAGCTGGGTGGATTTGTTGAAAATAGTGTTTTCCATGCTCATACCTGCCTTGCGCACTATCTGCCCCAGGACTATGTTCAATAAGTGACATGATAGCGCATCTCCTTGCCTAAACCCTGCGTATGTTTGGAATAACTCGGATGAACTGTTACCCATTTGCACACTGCACTGTGTATTGTTATGCGTCATGCGGCACAGCTGAATTCAGACATCGCCCTCATAAGCTCTTGGCGGTGGATGCTACCATAAGCAGCTTTAAAGTCGATGAAGAGATGGTGGGTTTCGACTTGAAATTCGTTGGTATTTTCCAGGATCTGCCTCAGTGTGAATATTTGGTCTATCGTTGTTCTGCCTGGCCTAAAGCCACACTGGTACGAGCCGATTATTGTGTTGCAGAACGGTGTAGACTCTCTCACAGTACTTTGGATAGGATTTTGTATGCAACACTAAGCAGGGATATGCCGCGGTAGGTTTTGCATGACATAGGATCGCTTTTTTTGTAGATGGGGCATATGAAGCTAATCGACCAGTCAGTGGGCATGCATTTTTCCTACCACACTTTGTTGATGATCTGGTGCATGCAGTTCATCAAAACACCTCCTCCATATTTAAAGAGTTCCGCAGGTATGCCATCCGACCCGGCGCGGACTTGTTATTTTTTTTAGCTTTTGGATGGCTCTTTCTACCTCTTCACTCAAAAATGTGGCTCTGATGTAAAATTGCTTTCAGGAGTGAACAACGTGATGCAGCACTTAAGCTGTGTGGATGGACCTTTGACCAGGATATGGATAAGTTTATTCGTACGCTGTGCGAGAATAAAGTGAGTAACTTGTACAAGATATCGTTCTTCTATGACTTAATGGGCGAAAGACACCTCCGGGACACTGTCTTCGTTTTGTGAATTATCAACCTCCTTAGTGTTTATGTTTTTTTCTTTAATCAAAGGAATACTCCAGAGCTGCAATGATTTGCGTGTTTCACCTCAAAATTCCACAGGCTTGTGAGATTCTGTCGAAAGCTGAAGACCAGGTTTGACTGCAACGCCTTCTCTTTTCAATTTTATGAATTTTACCTATCGTTAAAGTCCGAAGATCCGAGCATGTATCGAATTGCAGCAATTGCATTGTACAGCTTCAATGCCGATCAAAGCAACAGCACCTGGAAAAACCAGCGATCCAATGCCAACATGCAAATCCAAGATCCTC
This sequence comes from Sphaerophoria rueppellii, assembly GCA_920937365.1. Classification (NCBI taxonomy): domain Eukaryota; kingdom Metazoa; phylum Arthropoda; class Insecta; order Diptera; family Syrphidae; genus Sphaerophoria; species Sphaerophoria rueppellii. The sequence goes on along the minus strand of CAKKXW010000002.1, from coordinate 68,587,356 downwards.
ATTTGAGGGTAATTTTTTCATTCATAACAACGGAGAATGAAAATTTCGACGGTGTTTTGGTAAATTTCCAAATTTGTGTTGAAAAATTTGAACTAAAAAAATATATTGCTTTCAGAAAGAAGACAATATTCTTCTAGCCGACAGAATCGCCTTCGGCTGTAAATACCTCAGTGAGAACAAACTCTCCGAATATGTCAAATCGTGTATTCAGACATCGATTGAGAAGGGTGATTTGAATGGACTCCTGTTGACCGGTGAGTCCACAGAGGGCATAAATATTCTACAGAGTTACATTGACCGAACAGAAGACGTTCAAACTGTTTCACTAATCGCAATATGGTTCTTCCAAAGTGGTCTCTTCTCGGATGATCGCATTCAGTACTGGACATCGAGGTCAGTTGCATAAATCTTTTTTTTTTTAGTGAGTTTCGTGACCTAAACAAAAATGTATTTGAAGTTATTTGAATTTACTCGACTCGTGGCGTCTTTGGGAGAAACGAGCCGAACTTGAAATTAACATGCAAAACATTCGTTCAGCGCCCTCGACAGCGAGGACTGTATTTCTGTTGTGTAATTTCTGTGGAAAGTCAGTTTCATCTGCATTGCAGGACGAAGCAAGATTACGAAATGTAAGTTCGAATGTGAACAAGCTTTCTTCCTGCCCAAGCTGTCGCAAGCCCTTGCCGCGGTGTTCATTGTGTCTCCTGCATATGGGAACGACAGTTCATTTTCCGCCTCAGAGTTCTCTTGGTTGGCAGTCAAAATCGTTTTCGAAATGGTTTTCGTGGTGTCAAACATGCCGGCATGGCGGACATACGGAACATATTTTGCAGTGGTTTAGGTATGTCATGGTTATGGTCAATCAATTGGGGATTGTTTGAAAATTTGTTAATGAATTTTCATTTCAGACAAAATTCTGAATGTCCAGTGGCGCTATGTTCCTGTAAATGCTTGGATATGGACGGCACCATTCCAAAAAGCTATCATGACGTTTCCTAATTAATTCTAATTAAAAAAATATATTTCAAAGTTGTGTTTGGAAAACATTTGTGTTTTATCAATTTTCTGGTTGCCGCCAAATGTCCTTTTCCAAAAATTGATAAAGAGACGAGTTTGGTCAAGATTTTAACTTCAAATGATTGCAGATCGATTGCATCGAAGACAATCAATTTCAGGGAATGCGTTCATCAATTAAGTTCAAAAGCGGTAGGTCTAGATTTTTTCACTCTGCCCTTTTATCGAAAATGCGTGCCTTCGGTATCGATGAATCCCTTCTTCGTTGGATTAGGAACTTTCATTCGAACCGTTCTATACAAGTTGTATTGGACGGGTTCAAGTATGAAACCCACAATATAAATGCTGGTGTACCCCAGGGCTCCGTTTTGTCTCCAACCCTCTTTCTCATTTTCACAAATGATCTCTTATCTGTAACTTCTTATCCA